>OY723401.1:37200708-37707120 GCA_963210345.1 Inga oerstediana | reverse complement strand
AAACATATACAATTTTACCAATATATAACGATAACCACTACCAACGCACTTGCCATAAGGAGACTAGCCGCCCTTGGTTGTTTGCTCATCTTGATCCACTTGCCATGTCTATACTGTTGGTAGGGGAGGGTGAGATTCTGGGGAATCTCAGTAGGAAAACAATACCAATATGCATGCAAGATAAGTGTTTAACGCATGACATGCTTGCAATACATAATTCATGTTCACATAATGACATATCTGTATGCTCAATGTTCAACATATACCCATGGCCATAGCATAAATTGTAATAGAGCTTCAATCACTCATATATGTTTCACATAATCAAGCAAACCAATAAAATGCATTAATACAATAACACAATTATCAAATACATGCTGAAGAGGTAAGCTCCCTACCCTTATTCTTTCCACGTATGCTCCAGCATCGACTACTCGTGATCCAAGCGGATATTGAACCATGATCAAGGCGAATACCTAACCCTCTTCAACTTTTCCAAAGACATTTCTTGATTCTCGAACTACCCGATTTTCGTGGGTCCTCAAATCAACACCAATAGAGAAAATACAACCACCAAAATGAAGCTCTTAACTCAAGGAACAACTTTAGAGAAGAGAGTTTGAGCAAAGGAGATCCTTTACTCACCTTAATACCAAGCTTTCCTTTTTCTTTCCTTGGCAACCGTGGTCCGAACAACAGAGAGATAGAGAAGAGTGAGGTGAGAGAGATGTGATGCAATGATACTCCTCCCATACCAATTTAATGAGAATGAGAAAGAGAGAGAGAGAGAGAGAGAGAGAGAGAGAGAGAGGAAAACATTAAAATAATACATTGACTTTTCCAATACTCATAAATCCTATAAGCTTGCCACTTGTCACCACTTTATTGGTTCTTATAAAATAAGCACCAATTAACTACTCTAATCTCTCCATTAGCCATATAATCACACTTCCCATTTTTCTCTTAGTTAGTAATTAATTTTTCTATTAATCACTAACTAATTGCCCAACAATTTCATTCTTTCAATTTCCACTAATCATGGCATATTAATTAATATTGCCACCAAATCCATAATTATTCCACTTTAATTCAATGATTATCCTCAATAATTATCATTATCCCTTAATTGAAATTTGGGACTTTACAATTCTCCCCCCATTCAATAAATTTCGTCCTCGAAATTTGTTACACCACTAGGGACATAAGCCTCGGATGCCTCTTCATGACGGCTTCCGTTCCTCAATTTGTTTCTTATTAGGATAATCCTTTCAAAACCAATCGTACATATAGCACACTATAGGTCTGATTCACTTAAGAATCTCAACGGACCAATACTCATAGCTCAATTTCTTCCTCTTAATCACTTTACCAATTCTCATACATGGAGACACTCTCACGAGCGTGTGATCTCCATTTTCAAACTCTAGAGGTCTTCACCTCGTTCAATCATATTTCGGATGGACTGCACTCGTGCATCCCAACTTTGAGCCACCCTAATCACTGACATCAAGTCACCTTCCCTTCGGGTACAATACAAAACACCACAGATTCACTGGGTACAATCGACAGCTTCCGCTGTATTCACATATACTTCAACTTATGTTGTATCCACTTCCACAGTATGAACCTCACCTGTACATCCACTAGTTACTCCACCAGCGGTAACCGGGACTATTGGCATTCACAATCACATCAGGCCACTCCAGAATCTCAATCTCTTCTATCCGAAGCACCTTACCATAACGGCCATCTAGACTCTTAGTCTCTTCTATCCAGGTGACCTTCAGGAATCTCAATCTCCCAATCCCATCCTCATCTAATTTAGGGCTTACAGGGACCCCGTCCCTCACCCGAACCGCTTACGCAGAGGAATTTTGGCATAGCGATGCTCACCTTGCCTATACTCCACCCGTATACCCCCTCCGAAGCTCAACCGATGGCAGTGCGCTTAGCGTGGTGAGGACTCAAGGAATATCTGTACTCCATTAATGCATTCCTTCTGTCTTTGCAGGACTCAAAGCCACACCCCCAAGGATAAGGATGCGCTTATATGAGACCCCTGCTACCATTGCTAGCTTTTTTATTCTCACACCCCACCCATATCCCACAATAGGGTTAGCCAAAGGCGGTGCCCACCCTGCCTACACCCCACTTGTATCCCTTAACAGGGTCAGCCAGTGGCAATACGCTTGGCGTTGTCACATGTACACATTACCTTAGGCATTTATATTCATAACAACATATCAACGCCCGGGGTAGGCATCATGAGCATTACCCCTTACGACAGCTCACGTTGACCTGCTCACACTGTGATTCCATAACCTTACGGCTTTCACATTTACAACGGCATATCAACGGCTGGGGTAGGTATTATGAGCATTGCCCCCTACGACGGCTCACGCGGACTTGCTCACACTGTGATTCTATAGCTTTACGGCTTCTACATTAATAGAATACCTAGGCTTTCCGCCGTACTCACATAACTTCAAAACAACCCACATAGCATACTCTAATCTTACGCATCGCCTTTCAACCTTGGGTCAATACCGATGCAACCAATGTGGTGGCTAGCCATGCTGGCCATGCCGGGGTAAGTGCCCTCACAAACGAGAACCCCCAATAATGTAGTCTAATTCGCCATCAGCTAAACTAGCTCTGATCTGTGGCCACAACACACCTCAATCCCATCTTGTTTATAATTGTCACACCCACGCCACCGGCAGCCTCAATTGGTAACCCTACCGGACAAGCTTCGTCGACAACCTCGATTGACATCCTGACCGATGGCATCGGAACTCCCCAACAAGAAAGAACGGGCGGACTTACAATGCACAATCACATCAAGTTGGAACCGAGTATACTCATCACCGATGCCATTTCACTTTACAATTCACATTTACTGCAAGCTCATACTGCCTTGAGCTCCTGCTCAGCGTAGTTCTCAAACGCATCATGTAACCCCCTTCATGGTTAAGGCCGGGATTAGTTCGTAAAAACATAATTAAGCTTGAATTAGACACCATATATGGTGATTTGGAACTTATTCAAAATAAAACTTCCCAAAATCAGGGTTTTCAAAACTTTTACAACATCTATTCCACAATGGTCTCTTACTCACATTTCAACATAAATGGCTTGTACAGGTTGATTTCATTCATACATATCATAGTGAGTATAATGCAAATTCCCGACACACTCGGGTTCCATTAATTAGTAAAGGGATTAGACAAAGGCACAAAGCCAATAATTCTTTTCCCTTATCTTGGGGATTACACAAAACTACACTATATTTCCAAAATATACAACTATTTACCACAAAATATCCAATGAATTTTAAATTGATAACCATTAACCAAAATAAACTCCTAAACTGGAGCTCTAACTTCTCTTTGTCACCCGCTTTCCTTTGGATCCTTCGGCCCTGTCTAGAATTTATTTTTGGGAGAGTGAGATTCTAAAGAATCCCCGTAGTAACAAATCACACATAATATGCATAACATCAAAGCATGGAAGTAAATCATCTACACATCACACAGCAATTACAACAACAGTTGCAATGGCCGGGGTAGGTATCATGGGCATCGCCCCTACAACGACTCAAGCTAAACTATTTGCTATATTGCACATCCATATAAACATATCACATATATCACCATAGCTGGGATCCATACAAAACATTTCACAACACGCAGCCCTATAGGCTGGATACTCAAACTGGAATCCATGATTCCATAATGCAGCCTTGGCACTTACAACGGCAGATACAACGGCCAGGGTAGGTATCATGAGCATTGCCCGCCCTACGACGGCTCATGCTGAACTGCTCGTGTAATCCCCTTCGTAATTATTATTCGAAATACGTGATTATGACACATTAGAGACCAATGGAAATTTAAAATGCATTTAAAATACCATCTTTACAATATAGTTTTAAAAAAACATCTTTTAAAATCTAATACACCTGGTCTCATATTCGCATTTCGAATTCAATTACCTCACGAAGATAATCACATTCAAGTATATCAGAGTTCACAACACAATCCATGGCAAACCTCGAGTTTCATATATTCTTTAAAGAGTATACAAATTCCCATTTAGGGGATTATATAATATCATCCTTGATATATATCTAAATATACATCCCAAATCAAAAGACGAATACAAATTATATAACACTTTCAATCTATGATAACCAACTACTAACTAATGCTCCTAACCAGGAACTTAACCCACCCTTGGTTACTTGCTTCTTCTCGAACCGCTTGCCCTGTCTGAAAGGTTAGTCAATTGAAAGAATGAGATTCAAAAGAATCCCAGTAGTAACAAATCACTCATACCACATATAATCACATGCAAAAAAATCATCATACAATGCAGCAGTACAACCACAGCCCATAAGCTGTCACAGATACATGTTGCCTTACTGGCATACACATATTGCATTGCCTCTCTGACAACGCACAAAGACACTCTGGCTTTCATATTGCCTCTCTGGCATCTGCATAGCTACTCTGGCTTGCACAAATCATATTGCCTTTCTGGCAATCACATAGCCACTTTGGCTTTCACAATACAATGCTAAATCAAACATACAATGTATCATACACAGTATAAAAGAAGGAGTCACTACTTCATTCTTTCCACGCGTGCTCCGGCACAAATAAATCATGATCAAGGCAAATACCAAATCCTAACAATCAAATCAAGGACATAGGGTTATTCCCTTTTCCAATTCCTCAACTTCTAAACATCAAAGTTGGTTATCATTTAAGAACTTTAGGTAGCTACTATAAGCCCAAACATATGCCTAAAGATCACCTTTTAAAAGTCCAAAATGCTTATTTTTAGGGGTTGGCCGCGGCCCACAAATCCACCAGCCGTAGCCAAAAACTGCTCAGAAACATTTGGGCCACAACCCAGAATCCTTCTGGCCGCGGCCAAGAAAATCCTGTTTCTTGGCTGAACTTCCAAAAATCATAACTAATTCCAAAAAAATCAAAATGAGGTGATTCCAAAGCCAAATAAAAGGTATTTAAGTCCTCTTCATAGGAAAAATATGGTACATTACTAGAAATCACTAAAAAATACAGAATCACCCAAAACTCAATACTGCCCCAAAACAGTGTTCAGTTTCAATCCCAAACTTTGGACATTCATATCTCCCAGTTCACAAAACGAAATGGCACAAATTATATGTCCATTTTGAAGCTTTGGATGTGAAATTTAATACTAGAAAGTTTCATAATTTTCTAACATCATTTGCCTAGTCAAAATGTCCACACAACTAGACTGCCTAAAACAGACTTTCAATGGACAGCAATTAAGTTTTGTCTCAATTGCTTCCAATGGTCCCAATTTCATACCAAACTCCATTCCCACACAAATTTTCACAAGGAATCCATTGGAAACACCAAAACAAAAAAATTCACATTATATTGACATGTTTTACAGCAATCTCAACATGTCACACAATTTCACATTTCAACCTTTAACATTGCAACTTTTCCATTTCCAATGCCAAACCAATTCCAATGACCAAATTACACAACAAAACACCATTTTCAACACAAAACATATGACAATTCATGCATTTCACAATTCCACGAAAATCAGGGCAAAAACCAAAATTCACAATACTCAACCAATAACCACAATAGTTAGGTCAAAAGTCATCAAATACTCACCTCTTCCTCTTTCCCAAACAAATTCCTTGATTCTTCATCTTTCCACTTTTCCTCAAGCTATCAAACACCTCCAATCAAGAATCTCAAAATTTCTCTTTCCTCCCAAGCTTTTGGGACATCCATGGAGATGAAGAAGAGAGATAAGAGATGATGATGAAGATGAGGCAAGTCAGTTTTTTGGGTGCCCAAATCGACCTAAAGAGAAGAGAGGAGAGAGGAAAGGCAATTTGACACTTTGACCAATCCAAGGGCTCATATTGTGCTACTTGTCACAATCTTGTTTCACCTCCATGAGTTTACATGAACACAACACATGGGATTTCACCCTTTTAATCTCATAACAATCAATCACAACCATTGATCTTTGAGTTACCACTGAGCTTCCTCTTCGGTAACCGATCAATTGGTCGATAACTTTACCGTTTTGCCCCTGATTACGGTAATTCCTCCTGAATCACCACCAAATTCATTTTATCATTCCATGTCACCACATTATGCACCCTCCCTTTATTTTAAGTCAATTTAGATATTAATCCATAATTGAACTTAAATACAGGGTTTTGGCGGTATTCACAACCCATACAAATCACATTCGGGTGCCAAATCACGTAAATCACGTTATAGTCTCCAAAAGTGTTTATTTATCAATAATCACCTCCACTTTTGGAGTACTTAATCCTTTAATCGAATTTTGGGGTATTACAGCTTGTGCTGTAATGTCCTATGGCCGATAACACATTCACAATGATAAACATGCATATCAAGTATCATACAAAACATAAGAGAAGAGTCACTACCTTGATCCTTCCATGCGTGTCCTAGCGCCGATCTCTCCCGAGTAGGGCAAATATCAAATCCTATATTTATAATTAGGGACGAAGTATCAATTCTCTATTCCAATTATCAATGACTTCTTAACACTTAGTTTGGTTATCATTATTGTTCTTTTAGAGCCATTAAATACCCCTAACAAAACTCCTAAAGGGTTGGAAGAACTATCCCAAAAATCCCCTTTTAGAAACACAAAAACTGATTTTTCACTGCTGCACTCGAGTGAAAATGGCCTCACTCGAGTGTTGGTACGGACACTTGAGTGAAGAAGGCCTCACTCAAGTGATAGTACGGTCAGTACTTCAAGTACTAGTAAGTAAGGACAGAAAGTGTTTGCCCGAGAGCACAAGAACTTTCAAAGAAGAGGAGCACTCGAGTGAAGAAGACCTCACTCGAGTGACAACTTTACACTCGCAAGTGTTAAAGCGCACTCTTAAAACTTGGCCACGAGTGGCAACTCGAGACGAGAGTTCATGGCGTCAAATACACCCGTACTTGAGTGAGAGGAGGCTCACTGGAGTAAGAGCCCACAACACTTGCAAGTTAGGCTACACTCTTGCCTCAACACACGGAAGTGCACCAAGAACACAAAGAGCAGAAAAGGAAAATGTACTATCGCACTCGAGTGAACTTACCCTCACCTAAGTGATGTTCATCCCTCACACGAGTGAGCTTACTCTCAATTGAGTGATTTTATCAGAATCCAAAAAATGCAGCAAAACTAACCACATTTCCTAACACTTGCCCAATTGATCCTAATGGACCCAAAACTTCTACCAAAACTACTCCCACACAAAAACATCCAAGGAATTCAATGGAATCATCAGAATCATCCAAATCCTACTCCATTTTGGTTTTAGGCAACATAATCATCCAACATACCATTCTCATCCCAAATCAATCTATCTATCCATATACATTCCCAACATACCAATACTATGCCAAAATCCCAGAGGTCACCATTTTCATATTAAAGGCCAAAATTTCCAGAAATTTCAAACTAAACCATTTGGCATAAAACATAGATAGAAGGATTGGTTTCACTTACCTTATCAACTTTCTCAAAGACACTTCTTGATTCTCTAACCTCCAAAAATTCATGTGGGCACAAATCAACACCAATAGGCACTCTATAAACATCAAAATGAAGCTGTCACTCCAAGGATCAACATTAATGAAGTGGGTTTGAGCAATAGAGGCCATTTGCTTAAATTACAAGCTTTTTCTTCTTTTCCCTTGGCCAAAAATGGCTACCGAATGAAGAGAGAGAGAATGAGATAGAGATCAGGAGTGAAGAGATGAAGGAAATGATGATCTTATGTTAGAATCGGTAGGCACAGGGGAAGAATTTTAAAAATTTTCACCGATCCTAATCGAGGATCTATCAACGGCGTTTAAACCAAGTTGGAAGGATTCATACCTTTTGATGATTCAGAGTTTTCACGATCTCTAGGAGCCAACACGTCAGGTCCGCTCCCTCTACCGGTATCTACACTAATGCTCTCCAACCGAGACTGCGTGCTAGCGCCTCTAATGTCTCCTAGGGTTTCACTTGTGGCTCTCAATTCTCATGTGCGTATGAATATATCTACTCTATCAAATTTATAACCTATGAGGGCTATTTTCAAATTTCAAAATTAATCATCATTAATTTTGAAGTTAATTAACAATTAATTATCTTGATGAGCTAATTAAATAAATTCAGTTTAAATTAAATCTGTCCAACAGTTTTAATTTAACCTATTTATTTAATCCAAATAAAGAGACATTATATTTAATTTATCTTCATAAATTAAATCTGAGATACTATATCTCTATCATGTTAGTTATTAAATTTAATATATCTTAATAAATTAAATTTAAAACTAACACAATATAATAATATCATATAATATATATATATATATATAAGATATATATTTCAAAAATATATATATCTTTATAATATTATTAATGAATTTTATATTATATATATATATAAATATAAAATTCGTCCACCCTAAATTAAACATTATCTCGTGTTGGGCCATTCTTGTGTGCGACCCTGTAGGCCCATATGAAGTTGGTAGTAGGCTAATAACTATACTAACCCAAAAGTTGCAAGCGGCTTCTAGCAAGACATTACGACTACCCAATTCATATGAGAATCGTTATCACGATGCAACTTGTCATACAACCATGTCATATCCCTTTTGTCACACAATATATCGATCAACGATAAGGCATGGATAATGTCGTCCTCTTATTCCTGACCATTACTTTCTCGATTCCTAAGTAGCTTGATAACAGAGACAGAAACTCCTTTCATCATAGTATGGCCATACATTTCTCAGACTCACTCATCGAGGGGCCCAGTAATATCTCTCTACTAATGTGAGGGATAAATTTCATCTTGATCATTCATATTCCTCTACATGAAAAACCACCAAGCCCGATCGTAGCCTTTATCATCACCCGGTCAAAAGTGACTTTTGACTAGTTCAAAGCTTAGCAACTCTCATATAGGAATCCATGATGACCTCATGTCTAAGGGCATTGTGACGTGGTTATACATGAGAAAAGCTTATGACTTGATCCATGTAGCTTTCTCATAGTGGGTCGGTCCAGCACCTTGTACTCTTACAAGTGCCTAAGACTTTGATTCGTATCTCCATATCTTATCAAAGTCATACTGATCTTGTTTCATCTCTGCTCCCGCATAGATGACCAACCAGGGACATTTTAGGACAATCTTTATGAATTATCCAAGGATACAATTATCACAGTTAACATGCAAATAATATGATAACAGAATGGAGAAATTTCATTAAAATAATAATGTTCAAAGTACAATGATTGGCCCTTAGGGCACAATTTCCAACATCTTACTCCCTCCCCCATGCTACAGCTGAAAGAGAGGGAAGAGAGGAGAGAGAAAATGATATTTTATCCCAATTTGACTTTTCCCATGCCTCTCTCATCACATTTACTTGACACATGTCATGTTGCCATTGGCTCCCCCAATATAAGTCACCAATTAGCCACTCTAATCCCTCTATTAGCCATTTAATCACACATCTCATTTTCCTCTTAGTTAGTAATTAATTTTCCCTTAATCATTAACTTATGGCCAATAATTCCATTCTTTCAATTTTCTACCACTTATGGCATATTAATTTATATCACCATAAAACACATAATAATTCCAATTAAATTCATAATTATCCACAATAATCATGATTAGCCCTTAATCAAAAATTGGGATATTACACATCACATTCACCACGCTTCCGCTGCACACTCTGAGGTCTTTCTCCTCATCTATGCTTTCACAATATCAGGGTGATTTAGTAGGAGTCCCATAGGAATGTCCTACTACACCTGACCACACTCACAATCTGTGCTAAATCTTGGCCTAATTCAACTCAAATCATTCAAAACCATAATCAACACATCGTTAAGAGCATGGGCTCTCATAGGTCTACTCTACGATTCAACATCATGGCGATTGCTCTCCACGGTTCGTTATCACAGCGAATGCACACTAGGGTTTATCGTCACGGTGGCTTTCACAAAGTTCACAAAATAACATAGTCAATCCCCCGTAAACTACCGTCCTAGTGGAAGGGTCCTCCGCCATGGGAATCCCCATCCGGCCGCAAGTGAAAGACACACAAATAGCCTTTCTGCTCACTAAGACACATCCCTCGTATTCCACTGCCCCGAAGGCACGGTCCTCCCACTGAAACTCCGATAGGCCACAGGTGAAGATTTCACAAAGAGCCTCTCCGATCAGATGTCACCGTAGGTAGCCCTCTCCGATCAAGACTTCCCGTATGTAGCACTCTCCGATTCGAATCCTCTATAGATAACTTTCTCCCTGTGCTAGGTTAACCACCTGCAACCTCAGGATACCTTTTATATATACTTCAATTCATTTTGGTACTCCTCCCAAGTACCCCAGACCATCCAAGTCAACTCAGATTTCTAAGAATCAGCCTAGCTATTGAGTCTTATCCTTGGATCACAACTCAACTCTCAAAGTCTCAACCTCAATTGAACCAGGAAATCACTTCCCTTAATTCCACAGGGCATTCACAATTCCAACACAATTCAAATATCTCTGCTAGCCTAAGACACAACATGGTCCCCTAGGTCTTATGGCCTTTAGACACACCAGTCCAGTATGACATGGCCAATGATGTCACACCACCTAGGGTTTCTCACCCAACATCTAGATTGATCATGACACCTAGGATCTTACTATCACATAACCTGAAAATCATTTTCCTCCGTACTCTAATCAAATCATGGGTCTGATTACCTCCACTTTTGGGTTTACACACATGATTCTGGGATGAACCATTTTGTCCTTTTCTTTACAAATAATTCACTACGCCAATACCATAGCAAATGTATACACATAGTTCACAAATCTCATATATCTATAATAACATATCTTACATGTGAGTACACATAACTATCACCAATCTTCTTCTACCACCAAGGCAGAAATCTAAGGGAGCTATCCAAGCAAATTCCCATACTTGCCAGGAACTATAGCTCTGATACCAAAAATGTAACCCCCTGCCGTAATTAATATTCAGATTACGCAATTAAAGTGAAATAGAGACTAATAATAAGCGAAACTTATTTATAATCTCATCTTTACCATAGGGTTTTCCAAAAATACCTTTCAAAACACTTTTCACTTGGTCTCACATTCACCTTTCGAATACAATTACTACACAAAGATAAATCTCATTTAAATATATCAAAGTACGCCAAATAATTCCAGGCCAGCCTCGGGTTCCATACATTGATCAAAGCCTTACAGGGCATAATCACTCTTACAAGCCCTCATACGGGGTTTACACAGTGCTTATTCCGAATACACAATCCAATCTGTCATCTGAATATATACAACCAAACATATACAATTTTACCAACATATAACGATAACCACTACCAACACAATTGCCCATAAGGAGACCTAGCCGCCTTTGGTTGCTTGCTCCATATTGATCCACTTGCCCTGTCTATACTGTTGGTAGGGGAGGGTGAGATTCTGGGGAATCTTAATAGGAAAAAAATACCAATATGCATGCAAGATAAGTGTTTAATGCATGACATGCTTGTAATACATAATTCATGTTCACACAATGACATATCTGCATGCTCAATGTTCAACAATATACTCATGGCCATAGCATAAATTGTAATAAAGCTTCAATCACTCATATATGTTTCACATAATCAAGCAAAGCAATAAAATGCATCAATACACTAACACAATTATCAAATACATGCTAGAGAGGTAAGCTCCCTACCCTTATTCTTTCCCCGTATGCTCCAGCATCGGCTACTCGTGATCGCAGCAGATATTGAACCATGATCAGGGCGAATACCCAACCCTCTTCAACTTTTCCAAAGACATTTCTTGATTCTCCAACTACCAAATTTTTGTGGCTCCTCAAATCACCACCAATGGAGAAACTACAACCACTAAAATTAAGCTCTTAACTCAAGGAACAACTTTAGAGAAGAGAGTTTGAGCAAAGGAGATCATTTACTCACCTTAATACTAAGCTTTTCCTTTTCCTTTCCTTGGCAACCATGGTCGAACAAGAGAGAGATAGAGAAGAGTGAGGTGAGAGAGATGAGATGCAATGATACTCCCTCCCATACCAATTCAGTGAGAATGAGGGGGGAGAGAGAGAGGAAACCATTAAAATAATACATTGACTTTTCCAATACTGACTCATCCTATAAGCTTGCCACTTGTCACCACTTCATTGGTTCTCATAAAATAAGCAACCAATTAGCTAATCTAATCTCTCCATTAGCCATATAATCACACTTCTTATTTTTCTCTTAGTTAGTAATTAATTTTTCTATTAATCACTAACTAATTGCCTAACAATTTCATTCTTTCAATTTCTACTAATCATGGCATATTAATTAATATTGCCACCAAAACCCATAATTATTCCACTTTAATTCAATGATTATCCTCAATAATTATCATTAGCCCTTAATTGAAATTTGGGGCATTACAAGTACTGCTTCCACTTTACTGGGATCCACAGAGACCCCATCTTGCGAGATAACATGACCTAAGAATTTTACTTCTAGCAGCCAAAACTCGCACTTACTCAATTTGGCATGGAGTTGCTTCTCATGCAATATATTCAACATGATTCTTAAATTATGCTCATACTTCTCCTTACTCTTGGAGTATATCAGAATATCATCAATAAGCACAACAACAAACTGATCCAGATATTGTCAGAAAACACGGTTAATGTAATCCATGAATACCGCAAGTGCATTGGTTAGCCCAAATGCCATTACCAAGAATTCATAGTGACCATACCTAGTCCATAAAGCAGTCTTCGAAACATCTTCCACTCTCACTGTAGCTGATGATACCCCGACCTTATATCAATCTTCAAAAACACGCATAAATCGGATAGTTGATCTAAAAGGTCATCAATTCTAAGAAGAGGGTACTTATTCTTAATGGTAATCTTGTTCAATTCTCTATAATCAATACACAAGCGAAGACTTCCGTCTTTCTTCTCAACAAACAGAACTAGAGCTCCCCAAGGTGACATACTGGGTCTAATGAACCCTTTCTCAAGTAAGTCCTCTATCTGCTTCTTTAACTCTGCCATTTCATTTGGGGCTATACGGTATAGGGCTTTTGATATAGAACTAGCTCCAGGAACAATTTCAATAGAGAACTGAACTTCCCTTTCTGGAGGTAACCCGCTCAGGTCATCAGGAAATACCTCAGGGAATTCTCACACCACGGGTATACTACTCAAGGTTTCACTGGTCTACCCTTGCACAGAGAAGAATACCATATACCCCTGGTAACCCTTCTTTAAACACTTCTCAGCTTTAGCTGTTGAAAGAAAGTTCATACTAACATTCATATCATCAACACTTTGAAAAACAGGATACACAATCCTCTTATTTGCACAATCGAGCAACATATTGTTTGTCATTAACCAATCAAAACCCAAAATAACTTCTAATTGATCAAGCGGTAAACAGATCAAATCGACAACAGATTCGTGCCCCTCCACAATTATCACACAGTTTAGGAAAGCTTCGATAGTCAAAGCTTTAACACCCATTAATATTGACACAATTAGTTTGAATGGAAACTTATGCATATGCATACCCAAGCGCTTTACATAATCATAAGCAATAAAGGATTGACTTGTACTCGAGTCAAACAAAGCTTGTAATAAATTACCATTGAGAGTGATATTACCTTGAATCAGGTCAGGAGATTTTCAGGCTTCCTCATGAGTCATAGCGAATACCCTCCCCTGATTCTTGGGTCTCTGCTCTGTCTGCAGTCGTGGGTAAGCTATAGAAATGTGACCCGTCTGTTTACAGTTATAGAAAATCATTAAACTCAGCAGGTCCTACCAGGATGGTATTTCCTACACTAAGGGCATACTTGTCCAACTAGAGGTCTTTGGTTACCACAACCCTCAGGTTGATAGGGCCTCTTACTACCACCCCCAAAAGACAATCCCTGTCCTTTTTGCTTTTGCGAAGTATTCACTTTACTAAGTTCATTGCAACTACCACTACCCTTGGCCGGATACAAATCTCTCATATTATTTTTTGTGATTCAACATTCTTCCATTGCTTTGTTAAACTTGGTGAACAAATGTGTGGCCAATCTCTTTCTCAATTCTCATCTCAAACCATGAATAAGCATGTCTGAACTCTATTCTTCGTCATCCATTCTCTGAAGATAGTAAGAATACTGGGACAACTGGATGAAACAGGACCGATAATCATAAAAGGTCTCCATGTCCCCTTGTTTGATATTTAGAAATTCAGTTTCCTTCTCCAGCCTTACCGACTTAGGGAAATATTTCTTGTTGAACTGTTGTTGAAACATCTTCTAGGTTAATGGCACATTTCGACTCTTCAGTGTTAGGGCGATATTCCGCCACCAACAATCTGCATCACCCTCGAGCTTATAGATGGCTAAATGTGCCATCACCTCGAACGGGCACTCAAGAACCTCAAAGATCTTCTTAAGCCGATTTAACCAGTCTTCCGCTGCCTGAGGATCAAATCTACCCCTGAACACTGGAGGCAGATGCTTGCAAAATTTTGAAACCCAAAACTGAAGATCCCTTTCTTCTCTAGCTGGCACCCCTATGTGATTCTTGATTCAGGGCAGTATAAGGTGGGGACTCTAGAGGTCGTGCTGATCCTTCAGCAGTTTCATCATGGCAAGTCTCTTCTTGGGTCTCCTCCTAAGTAGACGGACCCTGATTTGCTCTATTTTTGCCTCTTTCAATTCTAAGCTCTTCTCTTAACTCAGTGATCATGTCCCGCTGATCCCTTATTAGACCCATTAATTCTCGCATTGGATCTGGTGGATTGTCATTGACTACCTCCACCTCTGGGTCCACTTGTTGTACTTTGGGACGCCCCTTTAACTTTTTCATTCTATAAATCATTCACTACGTAAGTTATACAAATAATGTATACATATTGTCCACAAATCTCATGTATATCAACAATCACAAAGCACACATGTGTATACCATAACCAATCATATTCATTTTCAATCACAAAGGCAAAGAACTAAGGGAACTATTCTAGCAAACTCTACCCTTGCCAGGAACTACAGCTCTCATATCAAAAATGTAACCCCTTACTTTGAAATCTGTAATTATAATTCGATAGTACATAATTTAAACGAATTGGAGACCAACGGATAATTTAAAACTCATTTCAAATCCCTACCTTACATAAGGGTTTTCAAAAATACTTTCAAAACTTTTCCTTACCCTAGTCTCAAGTTCAAATTTTGAATATAATTACCTGTGTAGTTGATTCACATTCAAACATATCAGAGTGTACAACAAAAATCCCAGCAACCCCCGGGTTTCATTCATTCCCTAAAAGTTTACAGTCTCCCATATAGGGGATTACACAACTATATCCAAGACAATATTTACATCCCAAATTCAAAATGGTTAACCAACAATCAAAATCCAATATCTCTAAAGAGTCCTAACCGCTCTTGGTTGTCCACTTCCCTGTGGAACTACCTGCCCTGTCTATAGGTTTAACAATGGAAAGAATGAGATTCAAAAGAATCCCAGTAGTAATAGATCACTCATACAATATATAACTACATAGCATGTAATCAACCATTAACAACAGCATCACAGTGATACAAGACTTTCACCACAACGACAGCACTAACGGCTGTATACATAATCACAACAGCTTTCACTGTATAACGCCAGCTTGCGCTAGATAGCGACAGCTTTTGCTATATAGGCAGCAACATCAGATATCATCATAAAACAATAATACACATACATACCAAACATTTACACAAAGCATAAGAGAAGAGTCACTACCTTGTTCTTTGCTGACGCGCTCCAGCACCGATGGCTCACGACCAAGGCAAATGTCAACTCATAAAACCAAGATCAAGGATAGCGGATCAATCTCTTTTCCAAGTTCTTAATTCCTTAGCACTTAAAGTTGGTTATCATTTAAACTCTTTAGGTGGCTACTAGAAGGCTAGATACATGCCTAAAGGGTTGGAAGAAACTTAACCAAAATCCTCTCAAGGAACCCAGAAAGACTGATTTCCACCGGGTCACTCGAGTGAGGAAGGGACTTGCGCTTCGAGTGATAAGCTCAGCACTCGAGTGAAAGATTCATATTCACTCTAGTCTTATCGAGTGAAACACAAGAAGTGACTACCCGAGAGCAAACGTCCACCCCAAGATGACAAGTGCACTCGAGCATGAACATCAACACTCGAGTGATAGCCAAAGGCTCACTCTAGTTCCTAAGAGTGTGGCACCAAAAGTGTCTACTCGAGAGCAACTGAGGAACCCTAAAGTGCATAATACTCATGGACTCGAGTGACACCCTAAGCACTCGAGTGATACCCCATATCACTAGCGGGAAAGAAAATGTACTCTTGCTTTCTACATGAAAACTCAAGTGAAAAAGAGAAAATATCACGCTGCACTCAAGAGAAAGCCTACCTCACTCAAGTGAGGCTTATCAGAAGCTAAAACACAGCAGTTGATATAATTTTCCAGACTTGATCAATTTGCTTCCAATGGTCCTAAAACTTATACCAAAGTTCATTCCTACAAAAATTTCATAAGGAACCTATTGGTAACCTCAAAAAAACCCAATTCTCATTCAATCAACACATTTGGTCTTGGGATACCACATTACACTCAAATCACCCAATGATCAAAACTTCCACTTCCCCTTTCTAAACCAATTCTAATAGCTCAAAGATACACTACGCCACCAATTCTACCATAATACCCTAACCAACTCTCCCATTGCAAATTCACATGAACATCAAGGCATAATTCCACAAATATCAAAACTTAACCAAAAATCAGAACTTATATATCAAAATGCCACAAATGCTCACCTCTTTAACTTGCTAAGACCAAATCCTTGATTCTCCAACTTTCAAATTTGTTTAAGCACTAAAACACCACCTTTCAAAATTCTAAAACCATGGCAAAGAAGCCCTCAACACCATGAACAATATTAAAGAAGAGCACTTGAGCATTAGAAGACATCTAGCAAGTCAAAATCTTACCTTTACACTTTCTCTTTCCTTCCCTTGCTCAACAAAAATGGAGGAATGGAGAGAGAAGATGAGGTGATGAGGATGATGAAGATATGATCAGTTTTTCCTTGGCCATGAGGCCTTTGGCCGACCTAAGCAAGAGGAAGAGAGAGGAAAAGAGTTTGAAATGTTGACTCAATCCCATGGTCCACATTTTGCCATATGTCACCATCCTATCTCCTCTTACATGAACTCACATATGTGCATTCACACACAATTCCACCCCTTGCTCATTCAATCCTAGCCATTGATCCTCAATTACCTATGATTTTTCTCTTCGATAACTGACCAATTGGCCGGTAACTTCCGTTTTTGCCCATTTTGACTTTAATTATGGAAATTCTACTCAAATCACTTCCAAACTCATTCATATCATTCCATTAACATCATTATGCGCCCTCCCCTATATTTCAACCCACTTAGACATTAATCCACACATAATCATAAATATAGGGCTTAGGCATTGATTAAAACACATTCAGATTGCGTTCATCGTTAATTACATAACTTCTAGCATCATTAAGCCTTAATCCCCAAATTGAGTTATTACAATTCTCCCCCGGTAAAATAAATTTCGTCCTCGAAATTTGTTACACAACTTGAGCCATAAACTCCGGATATCGTCTTCGCATATCCTCTTCCGCTTCCCAAGTCGCTTCTCTTTGGATCATTCCCCTCCAGATCATTTTCATTATGCAAATGTCATGCTTGCACTTTTCATCAAGTTCCGTTAGGACTATGATGAGGAAATATAAATGTTGCTCTTTTAAATAGGATGATAAGTGCCATGTGAATTGAAAAAAAAATAATTAAAAGAAGAAAAACAAACAAAAACAAAAGTGAGGATCAAAAGAAAAAAATAAAAAATTATATATATGAGTCACTTCATATAAATAAAGAAAAAAAATATGTGTATTGATGAGTTGAATTCGGAAAATTTTGGCAAAAGAAAGTTATACTATTGTGATTAGTGCTATTGGTTATGCTAATCGAATTTGATGTATACATGGTAGCTTGTTCTAATTTTCCATCATTTGGCCTATTCAACATTACAACACTACAAAGTCCTTTAGATTTATTTATGTT
Organism: Inga oerstediana; assembly: GCA_963210345.1. NCBI lineage: Eukaryota > Viridiplantae > Streptophyta > Magnoliopsida > Fabales > Fabaceae > Inga > Inga oerstediana. Next base: position 37,688,871 of record OY723401.1, on the reverse strand, counting down.
ATTGTTGCAAGTAGTGGCACTACAAAAAAACACCCGATTTCCAACAGAATTTGCCACAGAATCAGCTTTTCCAACAGAATTTCCGACAAACCACATTTCCGACGAAATCCATTCCGTCGCAAATCAATTTGCGATGGAATTTCAATTCCGACGGAATCTGTTCCGTCAGAAATTCTAACGGAAACCAATTCTGTCAAAACTTTTCGACAGAATTCATTTCCGTCACAAATTTTAAAAAAAATCAAAAATTATTTTTTAAAAAAAATCAAAATTTAAAAAAAAAATTAATTTACAAATGCCACATATTTGCTCCTCATAGCACCACGTGTCCCTCTCCCCTGGCTGCCATGTGTCTCCTCCTCGTGCTGCCACGTGCCAGCACCTCATACCTCCAAGTGCCTCTCCTCCCGTTCGAACCCACGACCTTAGGCTGCCAACGCCTTGGCACGCGAGTCTTTGCCAGTTGAGCCAAAATAATCCAGTGTCATATTATTACATATTATATATATATATATAATATTATCATATATATATATATATATATAAACATACATACATATAATTAATTAATTATATACATATAATTAATTATTAATTAAATATAATATTATTAAAAATAATAAAAAATTTAATAAAAACAAAAAAAATATTTATATATTTAAATTAAATAATTTTTTAATTAAAATTATTTATTAAATAATAATTTAACATTATATATATTGTTTTTAATATAAAATTATAAATATAATATTAATAACATATATATTAATAAATGATAATATAATTTTCATAATTAAGGTTAAATAGAATTATTTAATAATTAATATTTTAATTTTATAAATATTATTTTTTAAAAAATTAATAAATTTTAATTTTTTCGACGAAAGTTTCTGTGGCAAATTGCGAAGGAAATATTCTGACAGAAATTTTTCAACCGAAAAAATTCCGTTGGAAAATTTCCAAAGACAAATTCTGACTGAAATTCCGTCGGAAAAATTTCCGACAGAAAATTTAGTCAAAAATTCTCCGACAGAAATTTTCGTCAAAAAGTTCGTCGAAATTTGCCACGGAAAAGGTTCCATCGGAAATCGAGTGTTTTTTTGTAGTGTAGAGAGGCTAGAAATATTACATGCCTATGGTAAAGTATGGTCAAAGTGGATGCGAGTCAAAAACTACCTTATATGTGAAAAGAGTGCAAACACTTACCCTAGTTAAGGTTTCCAATTAAGCTCATTGTAATTAAACCTTGCATCACTTTTAACTACTTCAATTTTTGGTATGTTCATTGAATTTGGATACCTTGTTATTTGACTAAGTGTGATCTTGAAGCTTGTTCTTGCCTATTCTTTCAACTTTCATCCCTCTTTGCCTAATGTTGAGTTTAATGTTTTGCTCAAGAGTACAAAAGGTTAAGTGTGAAGGAATTGATAAAGCTCAATATTTATATATTTTTAGTAATTAATCTTAGGTTTTTGTGGGACTTAATTGAATAGTTTGGGCATAATCAAGTGTTAATGTGAGATTTTAGTGAAAGGATAATTTGAGAATTATAGTGGTGAAATTGTTATATTTTTAATTAATATATGTTATTCCCATTATTTCTTAATTGTGAGCAAAGATATTACCTTTGTGAATCTAATTTTGTAGGTGATGATGAGGCACAATTTTTGTAAAGTGGTCAAGGTCAAAGATGACATTTTGGAGCTTAATGAAGAACAAGAGTGGAATATCACAAGTGCAGAATTTATTTTCACACTTTTTCTAAGAGGAGATTGAATGAGTAAAAGCCTTGTTTAGTGGTTGCAATTTTGTCCCTGATGCCAAAACAGATTTTTATCTCTTATCCAAACATACTTTAACTCACTTTTAACCAAAACACAATTGAAGAGAGAAGGTAGGGACCATTGTTTGGGAAGGAGGCATCTGTTGTGAATTAGAAGGAAAAAGCAGCCGAAATTGACACAACGAAGGGGGATAATTGAGAAAAATGTGCTGGACCGGAATTGAAAAAAGGGAAAAGAAAAGGATAGCTGGACCAATTAATTGGAGGGGATAAAAGAGGGATATCACACCTGTGAGGAAGAGAATGAAAAGAGGAGCAGCACCGAATAAAAAGAAAGGAGGAGGCGTTGATCGACGAAAAGGAGGAGAGTTGAACCAAATGAAAAGATGAGGCAGCTAGTTGGACCAAATAGATATTGAGAAGGAAGTGGTGGCTACATTTCCACGGCTAATTCCTTCTTCATTCATCAAGCTTCATCTTCCTCTTCCATAAATAGTTAGGTTTTGGTGATCTCCTTAAGTTGGATAATGGTTTGAGCTTCTAAACTTCAATGGAATTCCTTTAAGCTCTCTTTCTAATTCATAATTATATGGCTTGATTAAGTATGTGGTTGTGATCTAGATTGTTCCATGCCAAGTGAATAAACTTGGTGGTTGAGCTAAGAGTTGGTTAATTAAGTTTTGTCTGATTCATATTAGGAGTAGGTTGAGTTATTTATTCTGACTCGATTGAGTGGATTTTAAATGACTAAATTGAATACTTTGAATTTTTGTAATGGTAATTACAATTTAGAATTGGAAGGTAATTATTCATCTCCTTGAATCAGAATTATTTGGTGGTATTGATTTAATTGCTTCGGTAGAATGAATTAAATGAGTATTGCAAATATGGAACTAGTGATAGCTTAGGTCCATCCTCTTGACTCATATTATTGAATTCTTATCATTAGCAAGCAAGAAAGACTAAAATCTCAACTTAAGGGAATCTCGTTTCATCATTATACTAGTTTATTGAATTTATCTTATTTTTATTGCTAATTTTGATTCTGTTTGCTTCTTGTCTTGAAAACCGAAAAATATAAAAATATTGAATTATATCAGATTACTTCATTAGTTTTATAAACAAATTCTTAAAATGATTTTTTACGATTTAAGGTATTTATCACTTTACTATTTAAAAATTTAGAAATTAATCTCCTCACAAGAACGACTTAGGTTGAGTTACGACGCTACATTTTTAAACCTACTTTATTTTAAGAATTCACACGGTATGGGTTCATCACTAATTTATAACAACGATGCCCCTAATTTGCAGCTTGCTAGCTCCAAAGCAAAACCACTGACAACAAAAAAAACCAAAGGAAAAAAAATGACATATGAGGTGGTTGGGGGAGGGGCAACTTTGGCACCAAAGAGGTGCAGCCATTGTGTCGTGCAAAAGACCCCGTAATGGCGGATGGGGCACTAGGAGTGAAACGTTGTGCAACGATTGCGCCTTGTGGAGACTTTGTTAAATGATGAATGCTGGTTGACTTAATGACTGTGACATTTGTGTAATATTTGGAACCATCATGTGTACTATTGAATCATTGTCTTGACAAACAAGTTTGTCAAGTGCACTGCGCATATGAAGAAAGTATATTTGTTTCTTAACCCTTTAATATTTTATTTTATTAAAAATATAATATAAGAGCATAATTTTTGCCCACAGTGCTATTAACAGTGTATACTCTGTACAAGATTTGACCCTTCTTAAAGTGTAGAAAGAAAAAAGAAATCCTCTTCTTGAACTTTTTCTTCCCCTAAAAATTCTGAAAGACGGAAGAAGATGAAAAACTGTTAATTAAATTATATGACTATCTGAGAGAGAATTAAATTCAATGTCCCCCCAATGACAATAACAGTTAACTCCATGCCATTTTTGGAGTTTCATGCTTAGATTACTATTTTCTGGACCACACAAATATTTCTAAATCATCATATGCCTTCTTTTGATTTGAGGAGTGAGAAAAAAAAAAGTGGTACTCCATTCATTTGAACTTCAATACGCAAGCAGATTTTTCATATGAATGCCTTAAAGTCATCTCTTACCAGTCTTTATTTGCGCATTTAATTTCATAAATGTACTTAAAATCTAAAACTATCGACTCATATTTGAGTCTAGTTAATTCTAATTTTGGGTAATTTTTTTAAATATGATCTTTTCTTTAATAAAATTTGAATCCTCAAATTTGTTTGTAATTAAAAAAAAATGAATTCTTTCTGCTGACCCAACCATAATCGGTAAATATTAATACTCAGAGATATGCTATTATTCAACCAATTTTGATAATTAATTTAAACCAATCACATGCTATCGTGTTTGGGTCAAATTATCACTTTTCGACCCACTAATAAGAACCTCTGACATTTGTCCAAAAAAAAATAAGAACCTCTTAACCCCCCCCCCCCTCCTTTTTTTTTTTTTGGTCTCTTGGGAGTAATATACAATTATACATACCAGTAGTCTCTAATTAATTTGATGAAAAATGATATTTATGATTATATTTCCAATCAGTTTCCTCATTATTTTAATTTGATCTTGAACGTATTTTGATTATTATTCTCGGCAATATTTACTTCTATTTCCCGTCGAGTATTACTATACCAACTACTCTTTTCTATTATCATAACTTCACACACACATATAATCCCTTTCGTCCTAAATATTTTTTTAAAAAAAATCTTTTTATATGAACCAATTTACAAGAAATACTAATTGCTGGTCGGGGACTTATAGTCCAATGACACGAAACATCCTTTTAGGTCTTTAGGGCCTTGTAATCTAATAACATTAAACATCTTTAAGTTTTTATTAAGTGTAAGATTTTGTGTCTAGAGTCCTAGATTCTCCACATAAAAAGATATAATGAGTACTACAGCGAGTTTAAAAATAATATTTTTTTAATAAAAAGGACAATAAAAAAAAGGACCGAAGGTATAAATTGCGATAAATTCCATTAATGCTGGATTTACATCCATTCTTTCTAATTTAAAATAAATGTCATTTAATTTCATTTGATTGAAATACACTTTAGTCAATAAAAATTATAAAGTAATGACATAATAAGATTATAAATACAGAATTCATTAAATCATCAATTCTAGCATATATATCAGGTTAACTATACTAATTTTAGTCAACATGAAATTGTGAATGTGAAGCTCACAATATGAATAAACTTTTTTATGGGGGTGGGGTAGGTTGGATGCAAACAAAATTACTATTAATTAAATAAATATTGGCAATAAAATATAGCGAAAATCCCATTAAAATACCCTTACAATATTAAAAAGATAAATCAGCGATTCAAATTTTGTAAATACCAACTTATGAGGAACAAATATGGGATTTCAAGGTGTTATTAATTTATTAATATTTCCTTTTTCCTTTTCTCCTTTTCTCTCTTCTCCTGCACCGTCATCTTCCCTATTTTCGGCTTCTCCATTTCTCTCCGTTGAGTTCTGCTTTTTGGGTTAAGCAGCCATGTTCAGCTTCTCCACGTATTAATGAGCAGCCAAGGAAGTTTTAAAAGCTGAATCAAAGATCATCTAGGAGCAAGGGATTTTTTTTTTTCATGTAGGAGTAAGATTCAAACACAAATAAATGCAGTCATATATATGTGTATCTCTCTTTGATGCAGAAAAAAATCTTCAAATTTTCCCATGAATATATCTTACAAAGTGATTATTTCGGGTATTTTTCTCTTAATAGTTGTGTTTTGGGTTCCAATTGCTCTATAGAAAAAACAAAGGCCAGAGTCTGATGCTTCTCTGGCTTAGCTTTGAAGAATCGTTAAAAGAAATTAGCCAATTCACCTCCTCATCGCCCTTATCCTTGTCTTCCTCTTTACCAAGCTCGGGTGTTAGAGGCCCTGAAAGCACATTCACTTGAAAGAAACAGTGTATCAAGTTCCTGAAGCTTCTTGTTTTCTGAAGGAATCTCGCCTGTTAATCCATAGTTTGCCGCGTTGAACCTAACTAATTCCGACAAGTTGCCAATCGCCAGAGGTAAATCACCGTCGTAAGCGTTGTAATATCCAATGAAAGGCTCCCAGAGCTTTGTCAAGTTTCCGATCTTGAAGGCATTGCGCTGGCTCGTGTATTACCAGAAACAGCCCAATATTCCTAGTGTTCCCACCATCCATACTCCAGCAGGATCGGATCTGACCAACGAAGAAGTTCCCTCCGAGATGCAAATGCCGGTGATTCGGCATCTAGGTCACAACGAGCACAAGGTCTCCGGTCATGTTGTTGTTGTAAAGGTCGAGGACCTAAAGATTCTCCAGCTCGGAAAGATGAGCAGAAAAAGTTCCGTTAAACTATTAAAACCCCACCACAAATTCAATGATGTTGTTGAAAAAAGAAGAGCTCGCATCTGGTTTTATCGATGGTGAAGGGCAGCAACGGAGATGAAGACAATGGGAGAAGCGATGATGGAAGGTTGAGATATGAAGACAGTGGCCGGAGAGTGGGAGAAGCGACAGTGGAAGGTTGACTTGAAGACGGTGGCCAGAGAGGTGTGATTTCGAGTGGAGTGAGAGGAATGGTGTCAAGACGGGAAATAGGAAGGTAGGGGGAGACGATGAGACACAGGAGAAAAAAAAAGTTATAAAAGTATATTTAGAACATTTTGAAATTTCAAATTGATGATTGGGGCCTAACATGAGATTTTTTATATGGGAAAATTCTTATAAAATACCATCGAAATTATAAAATTTCGTTTCAGTACAGCGAATTTCAAAAACTCGAATCAGTCCTATGTCAGTACGGAATGAACAGTGTGAGGGTGCCAAAAGATAATTTTGCCCTTCAGCTCTCATTCTTGCCACTTTCCAAATAACAACACGAGCCTCTCAATTAACAACTTCGGATTCTTGATTAACAACTCCAGTTTCATCTTTTTACTTTCATAATAATAATACCGGTCTTGTTATTAACAACACCATATTCTATATTAACAACTCTCATTTCTTATTTCACAACTTCGTAATTTAAGTTTTAAGGCAAATAACAACACCTCTTTCTTTATTAACAACACCATATTTTACATTAACAACATTATATTTTGGAGATGCGAATATGTGAAAGAATAAAGTAGAGTTGTTGATCAAGAATCCAGAGTTGTTAATTAAGAGGCTCTTGTTGTTATTCTGAAAGTGACGAGAATGAGGGCTGAAAGACAAAATTATCTTTTGACACCCCCACACTGTTCATTCCGAGCTGACACAGAACTGATTCGGATTTTTAGAATTCGTTGCACTGAAACAAAATTTTTCAATTTTGGCGGTATTTTATAGGGATTTTCATTTTTTATATTGGACATCCTTACAAGTTTTTTTTTTTCAATTTTAAAAGCTTTTTTATGAAATTTCCTCTAAAATATAAAAAGAATGATCATATAAGGTGTGTTTGTGATAACTTATTGTTGGATAATAAGTCCTTATTACGCAAGCCGAGATAAAACTCTTCTCACATACTTACCTCATATACTGTGAATCACGATTTATAAGTACTTATTGCCTAAAAATAAATATTCCAAACGAGCACATAGTAATAACAATAAAAAGTTAAAAACAGAGATATTATTAAAAGTGTCAGATTCTGTCAATGGAAAACTGATAAGGTAGCGTGTGATCATTACGGTGTCTTAAAGCTGTAGTTGGAAAAGATAGTGGCAGTTAGGAATTGCCATTATCATTATTAATATTTATTTATGTATCAAAATCCACTCCACACATTGCTACTTTTCATGAAAATGAGTCATTCCCCAGTACAGTCCTTCGTATTAGAACCACCAATAGCCTATTGCCTTTGCCCCACAGGTGGATCCTTCATTTTTATGTCTCGTCACAATTATGTTTCATATATAAATAAATATCTTGCACATGGGGATAGCAATATAATTTTGAGAGAATTATGAAAAAAAGATCTTATTAGTAAATTAATTATTAAATAGAATCTAGGAAAATCTTCTGTATATAGGGAAAGATATTATGCACATGAAGGAAGATCTTATGCATGCAGGAGGAAGATGTTTTGCACACACATTGGAAAGAATATTGCATACAAGGAAGATCGTCTACATACAGGGAAAGATCATTTGAACACTGAGGTCTTATTTTGGCAATTAAGTTCCCACTGAGGTACTACCTCCGGTCCTAAATATAGGACAAAGTTTGTAGTGCAATTTGCACTACAAACTTTGTCCTATATTTAGGACCGGAGGGAGTATTTTTTTACAACTCTCCCTTTAATTTTTATCCTTTTCTTTTCTTTCCTTTTTTTTTAATGAGCTCTCCTAGCCACACTGTAACACCTCAACACTGTGGGGTTTAAGTATTAGATATAGTGTTTATTTGGATTAGCGATTTGAATGCTTAAAAGTAATTTTTTAATCATAATTTACGGTATATAAGATAAGTTTGTGAGAAGAGTTGTGTCTCAATTTACGTAAAAAAATAACTTATAAGCAATTGAATTGCTAAAACAAACATGCCCAAACATGCGAGAAATTAATATCTGCGAACTCTTAATTAATTTGATAGAGTTTCAATCAACATCCATTTAAACAATTCTAATCAGTGTAATCAATTATTTAATTGACAAAAAAAATCCATATGCATGAAACCTTAAAAATCCCCCAATATTGATCTCAATTGTAAAAACTCATTCTCAATAACAAAAATCTAACATCCAGAAGTTGGAAGCTTGCTTGGGAAGCTTACTTCAATTCCATCAAATCCTAATAGAATAGGGAGAGAATCATAATCTAGGTCTCTATTTTTTAATATAATAAAATTAGATAAATATATCTTATATTAAAAACTGAAGAGAGTATTAATATAGATTTTTTAAAGACCATCACAAAGTAGAAAACCATTTGATGTGAGTGGTATCTAAGTAATGGATATAAGTCATCGATGGCACCCGCTTATGTAATTACAGGGACACCTCCTATTCTCATCTCATATATCTTCTTCTATGAATTTCCATATATCTATATCTATATATATTTGTGTGTGTGTGTGTATACAGACAAACACATACATATGTATGTATATATACGGAACACGATTACTAGAGGCTATAGGCTATATAAGAAACAACACAGGTCACATGATAAAATGGAATTGGGAGGGAAAGCGCAAGAGAATTTTAATTTTAAGTATTTAATAATTAATATTTAAAAAGCATTCGGAATTGATCAATTGATATGTGATCATTGTGTGACCGTTGGAAGAGCCACTACTACAGAAGGAACTTTTAACGACCGTTTTTTTGCCCTTTAGACGACTGTTTTCAGGAGGACGTCTATCTCAGTGTCATTGAAAATTCGGGAAAAGACGACCGTTAAAAAACAGTCGTAGTATAGAAAATACAACGACTGTTTTGGTGAAAACAGTCGTTGTATCTAACATATACAACGACTGTTTTCCCCAAAACAGTCGTTGTATCCTCTCTTTTTTTTAAAAAACATTTTACTCCTTACATCATCCCCCTCTGCTCTCTTCCACCATGTGTCTAAAAGTCCCCACCTCCTCCATCCCCTTCACTACAGCATCCATACTACTGTTCTCTATACTACTACAAGTCTCTCCTCCCACCGGCTCCATCTTCGCTGCCTCCATACTAGTAGATGAACCTATCCTAACGAGTTCTCTAACCTGTACATTGCTATCTTTGAAAGAAAAAACCAGATCCATGAACCATTCTCTCATGATTAACTCTCTAGCTTCCCCCAATACTTATGGAAGTGAAAATCACATGTTAATTTTTCTATCATGACATATAGCATATATCATTATAACATCATTTCAATGTGCAAACTTCAACTTTCAATGTAAATCATGACATGCATATGGCCAAAGAGATTATGACATGCTTCCATGAAAATCCCTATTCTTCATCATCATTTTCTAAAGTGTTCTCTATAAAGCATAATGCCTTAACAAATTCAAGGTACTCATAAATAAGAAACTAGGAAAAGTATTCGAATATGCAAACTTGTATAGCACTGTACAAAACCACTGCACTATGTAAAAAAACTTCTACACATCATCACTCCTCTATGTGTTATAGAAGATGTCCTGACAATAGGTTTCGGATCAAATTAATGTCTTCGATTGTGTAGGGGTCCTAATCACCAAAAATCTGTGTGTAAAATGGAGAATATGTTAACATAAATAAATAAATTGAATGAAATAACTAACAATTCAATCACATGAAAAGAACTGAAATTCAATTGAGAATCAAGAAATGATCACCTGTTCAAAATTGGTAGTAAGGCTAGAGAAAATGATGTTATACATATATAGTATAACATAGAAGCCGCACTCAGTTTTCCCTGCTTGCCGAGGACACTATACATCAAAAGCAAACGGTAAAAAAGAATAAAGACCTATGTAAAGCAATAGTCAATCGAAGAACTTGAATGTAAAGAACTTACGTTTGGCTGGAACCACTTTGTATGACTAGCTTTACCTTCACGCTTCCCACCCATTATATAATATGTCTCCAGTGCACTGTAATAATTAAAATGATAAATAGAAGACATTAAAATAATTGAGTAAAATCAAAAATCAATGACGGATAAATAAATTTACTTACGTGTTAAAAATGTTTTTGATATTTGCGCCTGGCTTGCGACCCAATAAGTCAAACCAAAGGATGACGTTGATCGAGGGACAAGGAACACATAGACTCCAATGATAACTATAATCACATGCATATATAGATTAAAATGAGGTTAGATAACATGATACTGTTTAGCAAAGTGAACGTATATAAATATATCAAATAAAGTTACTTGCCCTTCAACAATTGGTCCCAGATAACAAGGCAGCATCGTCTCGCTTATTGTATAGCCTATATAGCTCATCCGATCTTCCAACCTCTGGCTATTACGCCGTGACATAGTGCCAGGACATAAGAAGCCATATGTAGTGCCGAGCCCTCGTTCGGCACATAGTTTGTGGAAGCAGCTACCACATAAATGAAATGAGAAATAACACGGTAAATGTAGAAACCTAAAACCCATAAATATCAATGAATTAATTATAATTAAAAATTATAACTAAACTCACATGATTGCAAATGTGACCCATCCTACGTCAATCTCCTCCAAAGATAGGAACTCTCTAATATCTTTGTTATCAAGTCCATAATTATACGAGATTCTACGACCCACAATCTCACAAGGCATATGCAAGTCGACCTTGTTTATGCCTTGATGAATATTTTGCAATCATGCTAAAAAGGTAAATTTTGTCGCACCATCTTGTTCCTAGTAACACACAAAATAAAGATTATAAGTAGAATATCAAGGATCAAGTAACAATAAGGTGTTTCCTACCATTAGAGGGACTGGCACAATCTGAACAAGATGTCTAGGCCACAAGATGAAAGATCCCGTTGCCTGACCTAGATTAGCAACCTCACCATCGGGGAATGGGACATCTACACCTTCCTCCCCAGTCGAACACTTGTCACATTGACCTTACGTTGATCATCCCGGATTTGGTTATTATAGTGGGTGGTGGCATGGCTATATACAACAGCATGCAGGTACGGGACTTCCAAATACAGAGTGCAGGGTTCTCCAGGCTCTAGTGAAGGACCAGGGTCGCCATGTCCAACCTATGGCGGATTGTAACTGCCTTTGGTACTGGGAAAGGCCGGGGATTCCTGAGTAAGAGAAATGAAAGAATTAATTAAAATAACGTAAGGAAAAACTCAATATAATGTTAAATGAAATTAGTTACAAACCTCAGATCTAGACGCCACATTACACATCCCGCCTTGCATGTGAGACAACACCATCGTACTCATCTCACCACGTAGCTCACTCAACAACTCTTCTTTAAGCTCATCTCGAAGTGAGTGACGTAGCTCTGCCCGGATTTCCTCTCGAACCCTGGCTATAATTGCTAAGATGTCCATAATTGTAGAGAGACCAACTCCCCTTGACTCCCCTCTAACTTGACCAGGGTGATCTAGATTACCAAGCGCCATGGCTAAGATGTCCATCCTTCCAGTTTGAGTGAAGGAACCCGGCTACTCTGCTCTTCAAGTTCATCATGTGGTATACAATGGATAAATAGAAAGTAATTACATGCCACCAACGTTAGAAAAATGAAACACATTTAAATATACTTGTTATTAAATACTCACAATCCTTTTAACGACATCAGCAACAACTGGATTTATATATTTCTCTCCCTTTATCCTCCCTGCTTTCCATTTTTTGTGACGCGGGGGAGGAGGTGGTGCCTGCATGACTATACTAAGATATGCTCGGGCTGCTTTCTCCAATTTTTGCAATTCATCCTGCATCATCTTCTTTTCAAGCTTTCGATAACCCCCACGCGACATATAATGAGGATAATTGTTTTTCCCTCACCTCTCTCGATTTGATTGACTCAATTTCTATATAAACAAAGAATAATGATAACTGAGTTAGCGATGTCAAGTAAGTTCAACTAAAATGTTTAATAGTAAGATGAACACAATATACCAGGAAATTGCGATCCTACCGCGATGCGACAAACAACCTCCAGTCATTTGGAGAAAGAAACGAATACTCTTTACAAGGATTCTCATGACTCCTTGGCCCTCGAACATACTTGGTTATGAGCATGGACTTGAAATCTTTCCACCGCTCACGAACTTCCCCCATCCAATGCTTGTACATCTCCAACGTATTGGGAACATCTTAGGTTTGCTACAAAACAAAATATATAGTAGTCGTTATATATAAACAAATAGAAATAAAAATATAGATACAAATACAACTTTACATACCAAAATTTGTTCCCAAATCATATGCTTCGTGTCCTTTAAAACTTCCCTCCAAGGTAGCTAATGAACGTGTCTCCATCTGGGCCGAATGGCTTCAAATTACCATCAAATTCCACGTGAACCCTGCTCACCTGTTGTTCCTTATGACGTGCCACCAACGACCGCAGCTTTATGCTTCCTCTAACCTTTTTCTTAACCGGTGAGCCAACAGAGTTGCCCGAATTTAAACTTGCCATGATCCTGCTAAGAAATAAATGTGACATGATAAGTAAAGTGAAATTACATGCACACTTTAAACAATTCAAAATCTTACTAAGAAATAAATGTGACATATGATAAGTAAATTGAAATTACATGCACAATTTAACAATTCAAAATCTTACTTTAAGTGTTTTCCCAAATTCCTTCACAATGATCAACTCTAGCTGCATATTCATCATCATTTACCAATTCCACTTCAGATGGCATAGGCGGATTTGTAGTGAAAGGCGGCATGTCGTTAAGATTCAAACTCAGATCACCATCCTTCTGTTTTTTACGTTGGAGAACAATAGACAATTTTTCATTTACTGGATCAATGACATAAAACGCTTGTTTTGCCTGACTTGCTAGAATGAATGGCTCATCTTTATAACCGACTCTTTCAAGATCAATTGAGGTGAATCCAAATTGATCTATTTCAACAACATTATTGTTAACCCACTTGCATTTGAATAAAGGAACTCTCAACTTAGTGTAGCTTATCTCCCATATGTCTTCAATAACTCTATAATAGACCATGGATGCCAAAATGGGGTTTTTGTCTTTTGAACTAGAAAAGTGCATTGATTCGGCTACCATCATCACCCTACTGTTTTGCATAGTACTTCTGTTATCCTGGCCATTTATATAGAAAGAATACTCGTTTATATCGAAGCCACTCCAAGTTATGACCTCAAAAGAAGGCCCCTAAGCTAACCATTTGATTATCTCAGACACATTGGTCTCGTGCGCTATCTTATCCTTGAACCACTCTATGAAAGTCTTGTTTTGCTCATTAGCTATCTGCATGTCATTTTTCCTTGGATAGATCTCCTTTAAACTCTTTCTGTGTTCAGCTAAGTACAGCTGAACTTCTTCCGTATTATTCAAGATATACAGGTGTGCTTGCAACAACTCTTCGCGACGCATATTCTTCACTTTAAGCCCTCGTGTTCCCTTTCATGTACCCTTTTCATGACGAGATTGGGCCTTTGACCTTGATAGATATTCTTTGCAAAAGCCCATAGCCTCTTCAACGACATATCTTTCCACAATTGAGGCTTCAGGTCGATAAGGATTTTTAGAATACCCTTTTAAGTTCTTTATGTATCGCTCGAAAGGGTACATCCACCTTAGATAAACTACGCCGCATAGTCTTACCTCCTTTACCAGATGAACTATTAAATGCACCATTATATCAAAGAATGCGGGAGGAAAATGCATCTCTAGTTGGGATAGAATAGTATAACCCTCATTTTCTAATTCGTCTAACCTTGCAATGTCAACAACTTTGCTACAAATAGCATTGAAGAAACTGCACAACCTTGTTATCGTCCTTCGCACATCATCTTTCATAATGCCTCTAACAGCTACTGGTAATAGTTGTTGCATCAAGACATGACAATCATGAGACTTCTTTCCAACTAACTTCAAATCTTCCATTGACACAAGTCAGCTCATATTAGAAGAATACCCTTGTGGCACCTTAATGCCGTGCAAACACCCACTCAAACTTCTTCTCTCGGCTTTTAACAATGTATGCACTGCTAGCTCCATATACGCTCTCTTACCATCATCTCTTAGTTGTGGATACAATCATTCTCTTATTCCCATTTCAACCAAGTCTAGTCTTGTACTAATTCCATCTTTTGTTTTCCCTGGTATGTGAAAAAGCGTACCAACAAGGCTATCACATACATTTTTTTCCACATGTATCACATCAATACTATGTCTTACATCAAGACTGCGCCAATATGGAAGATCAAAGAAAATTGACCTCTTCTTCCATATGTTCTTCTCACCCGTAGTCTTTGGATTCTTACCAAAAGTGACATTGATTCTTTCCACCCGACCATAAACCTCGTCTCCAGTTAATGGCTTCGGAGCCATTTCATTCTCCTACAAACTGTTAAAAGCCTTTTTTAGCCTACGGTACGGGTGGAACCGAGGAAGAAATCGTCTATGACCAAGGTAGACCATTTTTCTATCGTACTTGAGTTGATGGAACTGTGTGCTCGCTTCACATATCGGACATGCTTTATGACCCCTGATACTATAACCTGACAAGTTACCGTATGCAGGGAAGTCGTTAATTGTGGTGAAAATCATTGCACGTAGCTTAAACGACTATTACTTATATGCATCAAACATATCTACACCATCCTCCCACAACTTCTTTAAGTCCTCTATCAAAGGTGCCAAGTAGACATCGATATCGTTCCCTGGCTGTTTTGGTCCCGAAATCATCATAGAAAGCATCATATACTTGCGTTTCATACACAACCAGGAAGGTAAGTTGTAAATTACCAGTAGAACGGGCCATGCACTATGTGTAATGCTAAAAGTACCATAGGGATTGATTCCGTCTGTGCAAAGCCCAAGCCGAAGGTTTCTAGGCTCGCTGCCAAATTCGGGATACATTTCATCTACTTTCTTCCATTATGGAGAGTTAGCCAGGGGTCGAAGTAATTTTCCATCATAAACTCTATCATCATAATGCCATCTCAACTTCTTTGCTTCTTTCGCATTAGCAAACATTCGTTTGAATCGCAGTATGATTGGAAGATACCACAAAACCTTTAAAGGTTGCTTTTTATTTGTCTCATCACCACACCTATTACCTTTCTTCACTTTGTATCTAGAAGTTTTACATTTCAAACACTCACTTAAGCCTTCATACTCATTTCTGTACAATACGCAGTCATTAGGGCAAGTATGTATCTTTTTATACTCCATACCCATCGTAGATAATATTTTCTTGGCCTCATACATATGATTTAGAAGTACATTATCCTCTAGAAACATATCACACAACAATTCTAGTAACAATGTGAAACTACTGTCGGTCCACCCACAAGTTGCCTTTAAGTTGACCAAGTGAAAAATGCCTGACAAGTGTGTATACTTAGTTCACCCAGGGTACAAAGGTGTCTCTGCATCACTCCGCATGCTATCATATACAGGCGTTTGTGCAAAACATTCTACCTCAACATCATGAATCATGTTCTCTATTCTATTGTTATCTCCAACCTCCAAAACTTCCTTCTCGTGTGACGTACAAGCGGTTACTTCCTCACCATGCCATATCCACCTTATATACCGAAGATTTATTCCATCACAAAGTAAGTGATCCCTTATATCATCAACATCCCATAGACTCTCATTTAAACAATTGATACATGGACAAAAATAATTCCCATTTTTACTAGGCGAATTCATTTTAGCAAATTCAATAAAATTTTCCACCCCATTCTCATATTCTTCACTAATTCTCAAAACATTCATCCAACGATGATCCATTTTATTACCACCTAATCCATTTTCACAGACACTCAAGTTTAGAATAGCTATATGAAACACTCATAACACACTATAAAAACTAACAGTTCAACTACCATTTTCAAAGTTTAGTAATTCAAATTTATCACGCTTACAACAAATAGTAGTATCATGATATCCTCAGGTTTCAAAAACTTTCATCAATAAGCAATAACATAACTTACCAGCTAATCTTTAGCTTCCAAGGACACTATGTTTGTGATTGAGGATTTGGAAGAAAATTCTACTGAGGCAAGGATGTAGTAGGCCGACAACCCAAGGGAGAATGATGGCAATAGTGATACCTGCAGGTTTATGAGAGTTATTACCCAAAACATTATAATATTACCCAAAACTACTACATCTTTTATGAACTCAAAGGCATTGTTGAACTGACCTTGTTGATTGTCTGCAAATTAGAAAACGTACGCCACTAATCTTGCACTTTTTAATTCACACGTTTACTGGAAAATAACACTTATTAATTCACCCATCTCACATCACTAAGAGAATACCACTTTAATTTCTATGTGATCATAACAAAACACACATTCTTGTTCAGAAAATTTAAAAGGAAAAATTAAAGCTTATGGGGACATAACTTACAGTGTACAAGTCTACTGAATTATAATTCAAATGATACGAGATAGAAAAAGAAAGTGTACACATTGATAACAAGTTCAAAACACATCCAATATGCCAAATTTGAATTACTGCACGTAATAAGAATGGAATAGGTTGGACTGAATGAAATATGAGCATGCAAAAGTATTATGGATTAATACCAATCATAGGGTGAGTCATTGATCGTCCTTGTCATGTAATTCATTCCATCTGTTCAACGACCATTCATAAGCTTTTTTTATTTTCTATTTTGTTGTTAAATTTAGATGGCACTGCTTTTTTTTAACATTTTTAGGATAATATTATGCTTTTCTAAAAACTTTCAGGACAAAAATAGTAAAAGATGAAAGCATAGTCATACCCACATAGAATCCTACGTGCTATAAGGTACCGTGGCACACATTTGCTTGGCTACCATTAGAGTATGCCTGACGTTGCTCATATTTTAACTGGGACCGAATTGTTATCAATATACCAAGATCAATTAATAAAATTAGTTTAAGGTTTTAAAATTATCACATCTTTTTAATAATATTCCTATTAATGAAGAATAAGTTTAATTTTACCGAATCCTCAATTTCTCTTTTATCCAAAAAAAAAACAATTCCTCTACTAAAAAATTGTAAAGCTAATTTATACACAACTCTACTAAATTGTATGTCATGTACAAATTTAATTAACCTCCCTCTCATTTTTTAAATTTTTCAATGAATCCCTCATAAAATCTTAAATATATATAGATAACTCTTGTTATTAGTTTTGTTAATTGCATATACGCACTTAATTTAAAGTTCAATGAGAATTTAAAAGTTTGGCATAGTTTATTATTAAGTTTTAATTGATTTTTTTGTCATAGGTTTTAATTGATTTAAAAGTTCAAGTGAGTATTTTATACACATACACGCATACTACATACCCTTAATGGCATGTTATACTCACTTATAATAAACGTGAGTTGGTAGAAGGGAGAGTTATGGTGAAACGCCAAAAGGGAATTCAAAAGTAGAGAGACAGGAATGAAGGAAAAGCAGTATGAGTGAGAGATAATAGGTTAGTTCATACATTACACACACACACACACACATATATATATATATAGTTGTAAGGTCAGGAAGGTCTAATTCATATAAGAAACTAAATAAGCCTAATAAACTTTTCTTGATAAAACCATACTTAAAATATGGTAATTAATATACAAATATAACTTGTAAAACATCATTTATAAAGATTATAATGGGATGCTATTCACTCACCTATAATGTTCCCAAATGTATTAAAACTTACTCGCATATATCAGCTCCTGAATTAAATTCATTGTTTAAGTTCCTAAAGTCCATAACAGAATCATTGTTATTCCTCTTCATAACCTTATGAAGTTCATAATATCATTTATTAAAATTCCTCTAATTAATAATAACCACAACTTCGTAAAGCATTAGAACCTCAACCAAATTTCCATAAATTATTCAGAGTATAATTCACTTAGTCAATGAAGACAAATTATTCTTCAATATTTTACACATAGAATGCAAGCAAGAGGCTAATCAATTCATCATTACAATACACACACACACACACAAATATAAACAATATTCTCATATTCTAAGTCTTGTTATTAAGAATAAATAACTCCTGCACTAATTGATTCAATGTTACCATCCACATGTCCAATTGCCAAAAAAAAAAAATTCTCTCCTCAAACATTACATCAAGTACTTTAGAGGCTTGCATAAGATCATACAACTTAATCTTTGAATTATTACCCAAATACCTTTTCAATTCCTTTCATAAATGCCATCTTATATAACAAATTGATCAAACTTGAATCTATCTTCCAACTCTTTTCCGATATATGTAACTTAGCTCCACTTTTAACTCTTAATCCACAATTTCCTTAACTTATACAGATATAACCTTATTTATGATAAATCAAATAAATTTATACACCATAACTTATTCCATATCAGTTGCTAAAGATGTGTGATAGGACAATATAGTCCCACTTCCTGCGATGCCTTACTTCCTATCTGCCTTAAACTTAGGTCTTCAGACAGACCCACGACCATCACATAGACATCACCAAAAATGAAATCAAAACTGAATCTTTGCTTCTTAAACTTACAATTCCATCAGCTAGCTATTGTCTTTAAGTTTTGCCCTCTACAAATCATTCTAATATAAGTGAATCTCTGGTCTGTTAACACTAAATTTCAACTCTATGAACAATATATATGCAAGCATTCAACTTTAATTTCCATCACAAAGGCATAACAGACCAGGCCAAGAACGTACAGAGTAGATTCGGGGAATTACCAGGAAAAAGAAGGGAGTGTTGCATGCCTAAACTGACAGAGGAGAAGGCTGCGAGCTGGGGCGGAGATGCAGGACGAGACAGAGGCTCACGGGGCGGAGAGCTAGGGGGCTGGAGAATGCTATCTGAGAGACCCAAGGAGAAGCGAGATGCGCGACACAGCAAACAGAAACAAAGGGATCGAGTGACAGGGCTCTAGCTGTAAGCAAGGTCGGACGGGGGCGGGAAAGGGAAAATGACCTTCTCTGAAGCACGCGCTGGGAATTATATTAGAAAGTAAAAATGGAATGCCACTTTCAGAGACTGTTCTTATAGAACAGTCGTTGAAAGATACTTTCAACGACTGTTCTATAAGAACAGTCATTGAAAGTGGTTCAGAAAGCCCGCCATTGGTGCCAAATTTTGGCACTTTCAACGACCGTTCTTAAGAACAGTCGTTGAAAGATATTTTCAACGACCGTTCTTAAGAACGGTTGTTGAATATTAAGTTTCAACGACTGTTTTTTTAAGAACAGTCGTTGAAACATTTCCCAGATTTCCTCATCCCTTTACTACTACTGTTATTTGAAAACGGTCGTTAATTTGGGTCATAAATTATCCTATTTGTGGTAGTGAGCATATGATCTAACAGTTGTGATTTAGTCTATTGTTTGTATTTAAATACTAATCATTTGATAAATTAAAATTGTTACTTGTTAAAACTACTGTTGTCATTAATATTTATTAGAGAGATGAATATTCATCTCTGTTAGTTAGTTGAAACACTGTATAAAGGGTTCTTGATTTATATGTTTAGGTGTGTGGAATTAATATGATTTAGTCTTCATCTAGAGAGGGAGGTTAACATGGGTTTTCTCTTGTAAGTCTCTAGAGAATTTTGATATTGATATAACATCACTTAAGAAAGGGTTGATTAATTTTAAATTGTTTAGCATGAGTTTATTGCTCTTTCATGTTAATGAATATGGTTTCTTTATTATCTTATTGCAATATATCAATATTCAATATTGTTTACATATGGTATTATGAGCAGGCTGTTCTTGGACTTGTAAGCGATGCTACATCTGGTCTCTAATTAATATACTATATCAATTCATTTTATCTCTTATAATTATTATTGTTTTTCAAACTAATTTACCTAGCTTATAAATTAATATATAATCTAATGTTACACATTGATATTTTAGATAGATTAAATGACATTTGTTGCAATTAAATAATTTATTTTATTTTTTTAATCTATCTAAATTAGTTAAATAGCTCTTATATATCAATAATGGGTGGAAGTATATTATTTTTTTCTATCACACACACACACACACACCCACACACACATGCGTGTGTGTAGGATTTTGGGCACATTTAGAATTTAATTGACTCATTGAAGTACCCATATGAGATCAAAGCACCGATACGGACTCCCAATTGCAGTCATGTGATATGAAGGTTATCATAGATTCAAATTCTCGAAACAACCTTTCCGCTTAAAAGAATAAGACTGCATGCATTCTTCCTATGGTCTAAATAGTCTCTATTTAATGAAAGCCTTGC
Organism: Inga oerstediana; assembly: GCA_963210345.1. Lineage (NCBI taxonomy): Eukaryota > Viridiplantae > Streptophyta > Magnoliopsida > Fabales > Fabaceae > Inga > Inga oerstediana. The sequence continues at coordinate 37,668,206 of OY723401.1, read as the reverse complement.
ATACTGACTGCCCCTTTTATATATATTTAATTTATATATATAATGTAGCGGAACCATGCATAACATAATGTAAAAATATTATTAAAAAAAAAAGGTAATGCTGGCTAGCGGTTAAAAGTGCAAACGAACTGATATTCATTTAGCGGGGATGCAAGCGAATGATGTGGATGCACATGATGAAGTAAGATGAGGGCACTTTGAGGGAATTTTAGTCTTCGTTTGGTATAGTTTATTTTTAACTAATAAGTTTTTATAAATCATGATTTACAGTTTATGAAATAAATATGTTAGAAGAATTTTATCTTGACTTACGTAATAAGTGTTTATTGACTCTAATAAACAATATGAAACACACACTTAATTACATGACGGCTAAAAATGAGGGGAGAGAGAGAAAGGGAAGGAAAAGGAGATTGCGATGAACAAAAGGCCTCACTTGGACCACGTAAACCCAATGACCCAACAGCCTGTAGCCACACCAACCTATATTCCAAATTGAGGCACATAATTCTCCACCACTACCCTTTTTCTTCTTCACCGTGTCATTATTTAATGTCGTCATTTATTTCTTCTCTCACTCCTCCCCCTCCCTTTATTATTATAATACCATTTCATTTCTATTCATTTTACTCGTCTTATTTTTAATATATGATATATTTAAAGAATTAATCTTAATTCTAAATATAAGATAAATTTTTTATATTTATCAATTAAGAAGAAGAGGGGTATTTAGAAAAATGACTAGAATATTTTAGAAAAAATATATATTATATCAACTAACTTAATTAAAATTATTTATTTAATTAAATTAAATAAATATGTCTTATATTAATTATCAGAAGAGTACTTTCTTTTCCCAAGAAGTATTTTCCTTTGTTTGTTTACCTGAATATTATTTTCTACTTTTTGATAATTTACTTGGTCGGGTTATATTAATTTGTTCATGGTTATATTTTCAAAAGATATATGAGTTCAAATCTGACAGATGTTATAAGGGTTTTTATAAATATTTGAATGCATGCAAAATCTTATTTCAGAACTCAATTCACCCAAACATTTATTCAAAAAGAGTTTATGAATTTAAATAGTCATGTTGTTAATGCGAGAACCTCAATTATAAGTATAAGTATTTTGCTAAAGGATTTTTGAGTTTTACGGCATGTCTAAACTTGAATTGTAGCTCAACTTACCAAAACTTTTGTTTACAATACATACATATATATATATATATAGTTTATTCATAAATGTGGAAGTTACTAAATTATCAAAAATACTATATTATTAATAAGTAATGTATAGGTTGAGTTTCAATATTATTGAAAGGAGACTCTCCCAATGTTACTTCTACTCATAAGGTTGAAATACTACTATTAGCTAAGAGACATTGAGTTTGTTATTACTATAGTACAAAAAACCAGACCAGCCGATTCAACCGGTTGAATAGGTAACCGGTTAGTGGTATGGTCTGGTTCAACCATCAGACCGTGAACCGATTGAACTGGTGTTATATTAGTTGGACATGTTTCCTTTTTATTTTTTTTTTAAATTTTTTAAAATTTTTCCAACTATCATCTCGCACTATTTTTTAGGAAAAAATGAAAAGTTGAAGACCAAGATAAAGAGAAAAGTAGGTAAAGAAAGAATAAATCTTAAAAAAAAGAAGATGATGAAAAAAAACTATTTAAAATGATGTAATAATTATAGGAAATGAGATATCATTATATAAGTATAGACATCATAATTAATACTAATAGATTTTGAGCATTTTTTTTAAAGATCTTTATTTTTATCTATAGAAGTTTAAAAATATATTAATATATATATTACCACTAATAAATTATAATATTTTAATATGACGTACCAGTTCAATTATCGGTTAGATCCCGGTTAACTCATTAACCCTTAAACCTGTACTGTTACCGATTCATTACCAAATCCGTTTTTTGGTTCCTTGGATATTACTTGATAGTTGGTATATTACAATTAGAACAATTTTCATGTTTCGTAAGAAAAATTATTCAAATTGTACTTAATAAAAGTGGTCATTCGATTATTTACTTTTTGTTACGTTGTTGATTGTCGTAACGGTGAACAAGAGTTAAAGGACGAGAAGTCGAAGAGAACCAACCATGGGCAACCCTTAAATACTTTAATAAGTCAGAAATAATTATAAACCTTTAATTAATTTATTTAATTGGTGAAATTTCAAGCATGCCCTTACCAATAAGAATCTAGCTATCGGCCGGAGCTTACGTGGATGGATAAGCCTGGGACACCTGAGCCAGGGATTGACTGCACAGAGGCAACAGAAAAGAAGGGCATTATTGGAATATAAAAATAAACTGGATCAGAGTCATCTTGCGTTGCATAAGTCCATAAGATAGGGAAAAATAACAAGATCCTGTTAAATTTAGAGCATAAGACTTTCGCAGTTTATGCAAATTGCAAGGAAAAAAGCTTCAACTAACTTAAAGCTTTAATGGGAGCTCTTCATTGGTCGGAAAGCGTAAAAACAGCAAGCTTTGCATCGGGACTCGATCATTTTGAATGGGAAATGAAAAACTTTTCGTCGGAATTTCAACTTCCCAGCCTTGAAAATCCACCGTCGGAACCACAAGGAGGTGGCGGAGGAAGAAGAAGAAGAAAAGAAAACAAACCAGGAAATTCAGAAGCAGAAGAAACACAAGAAGAAGAAGAAGAAGAAGAGATAGCAAGGTGTGAATGGAATTTCAGCCTGGTCACCGTAGTCTCATCCAGTTCGGTCGGCATCGTTTCGGATACAATAGGATCCATAGAAACGGACCCTACTGATATGCTCGTTGCCACCGGAGGGATAGCCAGAAAAATAAGAATTTACAGTTTGAATAATCTTCTCCCAAACACGGCCTTACATGATGACGTGCGTTATCTGGACCACAGTGGCGCGTGCGATTATTACATATGTGCCCCGGCTAAGCTAAGCTGTCTACGATGGAGACCCGGGTCGGCCGGGCGGGTCATTGGATCTGGAGACTACGACGGTGTGGTCATGGAGTATGACTTGGAGAGGAAAATCCCAGTTTTTGAGAGAGACGAGCATGGTGGTCGTCGGGTCTGGAGCGTGGACTACTCACATTCCGACCCAGTTCTGGGGGCATCCGGGTCGGATGATGGAACCATGCAAATGTGGGATCCACGTCATATAAACGGCGTCGCGGTGGTGACGCCGCCGGGAAGGCGGTCAGTGTGCAGCGTTGAGTTCAATCCGTTCGACGGTTCAATGGTGGCGGTGGGATGCGCCGACCACAAGGCTTATGGTTATGATATCCGGAAAATGTCGGATCCCCTGGTGGTATTGGAAGGTCACAAAAAGACGGTGAGCTACGTTCGGTTTCTAGATTCGCACACGTTGGTTTCCGCCGGGACGGACTGTTGTCTGAGGATGTGGGACATGAAAGAGTCGCGCTTGATTCGAACGTATAGAGGACACATGAACAGCCGGAGTTTCGTGGGGCTATCTGTGAGGCAGAGTAGCGGCAGCGGAGGCGGAGGCAGAGGCGGCGCCCTTGGGTTGCTGGGGTGCGGGTCGGAGAAGAATGAAGTGGTGGTGTATGATACGAGGTGGGGCCAACCGATATGGGTGAGAGCATTTGGGACGAGAGAGAGGGTGGAGGAGGCAAGGGCGTTTGTGAGCAGTGTGCATTGGAGGCACGGCGCCGGCGCCGGAGCCAGCGGAGGGGAGGATGATTGCACACTTATCGGCGGCGGATCTGACGGCGTCCTCCAGATTTTTGTGGGGAGAAGGACCACCACGGCCACAAGTGTTTGTTAATTTGTTCGTTAGTGAGTTATCTACTAATCCACTCAAATTTTATGATCGATATGATCTTCTATCAAAAGCTTAAATATATTATCCCCTCTTTTTACTTGCTTGTGTCGTTCTCTATTATTCATTCACATACACGTTGGGTCAATTCGGAATTCTCTTGCGTCCTAAAACGTAGCAAGGATGCAACCAGCAAGACAGTTTCATCAATCAAGTAGTGATTATTGTTTCTTCTGTTTTTTTCAGTTAAAACGAATGTGGTGAGCCAAGTGTGAAAATTATCAAGATTAAAGCAAGGGTTAATATTATCTGTGTTCTTGTAATTTACTATCATTTTGGTCTTAGTCCTTAAAGTTATAAATAAGTGATTTTGATCCCTCAATTTTATTCCATTTCAAACAGTTGGTACTTAGAATTTCAAAAGGGCTTAGAATTAGAGTTAACACCATTAATTAAGCTTATGTGTCAGTAACACCATTAAATATACTTCTGTGGATACTGATTGGACAAGCTGAGTTGGAAAAATAAATTCTAAACTTATATTTTTTAAAGGGTTAAGGTACAAAAATACACATAAGTTTTTTCTAAGAGTGTGTCTAACACCAAATGCTTTTTTGAGGGGTAAAAGTGACTATGAGCTTTTAAAATTGATGCAAAAGTCACATATTATGTTATCCGAAACTGACATCCGTTAGCTTATACATGACGATGCCAAAAATGGAGTCTGATTGTAATTTGACTCATTTGACTTAGGCATACGTGGTAGTGGGGGTCTGATTTCTCCATTAAACACATCAATTCCTCATGTTTGCTTTTGATGGCTTGTGGGAACACCTCATCAATCAAATGGAAGCCAGTGTTTTGTGTTACTTCAATTGCATGTGGCTTCTCGCTTTCATATCACCCCTCACCATCGCCTTCCTCCTCACCCTCATATACACTCAAGAATCAATCTTTGCGACCACCCCTGTAAAACCCCCCCATTATCGCCGCCTCTATTTCTGGGGGGTGAGATGCGAGAGACAGCCGCAATAGAGAACTCCAGACCTTCCTCTACCGATCACAACTCCACCTTCGTCTTCTTCTCCTCTCCTCGCTGGCAACCTTAACTTCACTGTCATGATCCACCTTCGTCGCCGGCGAGCTTTAGAGTGAGGCAAAACCAAAACAGAAAGGGGCCGAAAGTTGAGCTTGGGGAGGAGATGGACTTAAATCAGAGGAGCTGCCGCAAGCTTCAATCATCTCCATCTCCACCCCTCATCTTGTCTATCATCATCCACCATTACAGGAAATGCCGGCAGTGACGGAGCTGAGCTTTAAAGGAGTCAGAGTCGGGTTTGGCACCTTGTAGAAACAGAGCACAATCACGACGAGGGAACTCTCTAACTGTCCTTCCTCACTTTCTGATAACAGAATATGTGTCTTCACCTGGCAGCATAACGTCTAACTAACGATATCAACTTCAGATAACAGAATATGTGACTTTTGCATCTATTTTAAAAACTCATAGTCACTATTACCCCTCAAAAAAGTATTTGGTGTTGGGCGCACTTTTAGAAAAAGTTCATGTATATTTTTGCACCTTAACTCTTTTTTAAAAGCTATTGTGTAATTAAAAAAGAAAATATAAATAAGAAAAAGAAGGAAGGCCAAATCCGCCATTGACAAGCTCAGGCAGAGCTTCCTTCTTGGCATCCTTTCAGAACTACCAAGCTGATATAATCTCCAAAACTGTCAACCCCAATAAGATCTTGGATTTTCTCTTGGCCTGATTCATGGCCATTCATCACAAGGAGATGCGAATCCCGGAGGATTTGACTTGGAACAACGACGCTTATGTTGGTGGGGCAAGGTTCGTGGGGCAAGGTTCGACATTTTCTCAAGGGTGACCCTTCAGCGCAGTATTTCAAAATGGAAGAACATTGCAATGACTTGTTCTTCTTCAGAGCAACAGAACAAGTCCCAACCTTCAATCTTTGGGAGCAGGTTTTTGTCCGTTGGAGTGGGAATTCGTGCATTCTACATTCCTGCAAAAATTCAAGGTTAGGATGACGATGGAATTACTTTTCATCATAAGCAATCATCTTGTTTTATATATTCTTTTTTAATCATATGTCAGCTTTTTAAAAAAATATAAGTTCAAAATTTATTTTTCTACCTTAGCTATCCAATCAGCATCCATATAAGTATATTTAATAGAATTAGTGCCGCTTAAGCTTATTTAACTATGTAAACTCTAGTTTTAAGTCTTTTTGAAACTTTAAGGATTAATTGTTTGAAATGGAGTAAACTTGAGGGACCAAAACCTCTTGTTTAAAAATTTATGGACCCAAACCAAAATGACCGTAAATTATAAGGACCAAAGATGGTGTTAACCCTTAAAACAATTATATTTACCTACAAATACTTTTTTTATATCGACAACAAAAAATAAAATTCATGGCTTTGATGTCTTTGAAGGTTGGGCAAGTCCTTGGGTAGGGTACACCATTCCAGTGGTGAATTTAAAAAAAAAAAAACAAAAAGAATAAAACAAAAGTGGAGAATCTTTTTTCCCATTTTGGGGAAGTGATTTTTTTATTCTTTATTCTTTAACCAGCAGCTTGGGAAAGTGATCATGTCATATTAAAAATATTTAATTTTATATGCCCGCAGTTGTATATATTAGCAAGATTCGTACCCTACTTTTATATGATATCTTATTGTACAATTTTATCATGACTACTTAATGGTAAAAATTTGTTCTCTTTCACACTAGTACAAAAATTTTTTTTTAGACCGTCATATTTAGATTAATTATAGTAGATATTGTTTAAAAAATTTAACTGGTGGCAGTTTTGTTATTATATAGAACTTCTAAGAACGGTTCTCAAAAAAACTGGTCTTAAAAAAATTATTTAGACCAGTTATAAATAAAACCGGTATAAAAATATCAAAATATTTAAAAAATTAAAATTTTTAAACTTTTAAGACCGGTTATTAATAATAACGGGTCTTAAATATCAAACATTTAAGACCGGTTTTAATAAAAACTAGTTTTAAATATGAAAAATTTAAAAAATATTTTTTCCCACCCTTTTAAGACCGGTTTTATATATACCCGGTCTAAAAAATTGACCCTAAATTTTTTAATCTCCTCTTTGTCGCGCCTAAATTTTGCTCTTTAAATCTGAAACTTCTCTTCTTGTTGCGATTACTCTGTAAGCTCGGTCATCTTCGCTCGATCTCATTCTCATGTTTTGTTGCTGCGGTGCTCTCACCCTTACACTGAATGAGTTTGTCGCCACCACAACATCGCTTGCTTTGATCTCCTTCGTTGCGACTTTTCTCTTTACCCGTGACATCCATCCTTCATCGCAACCTACCTTGGTAACCTCACTTCTTTACTGCCATGAACTGCTTGCTCCTTTGCTTTGACCCAAAGATGCGTGAAGAAGATGCCACTGATGTTATAAGGTTTGAATAAACTTTCCTTTTAAACGCTTAATTAATTTGTAAACTAATTTTTAAGTATCTACTGCAAGGTGGCGATAGATGAAAGAGGAAGAAGAAGGTGCAGAGCGAAGCGCCTCGCTTAAAACAATTCCCCGTCTGCTTTCTTTACCAGAGAAACAAGGGTCATGAAGAGAAGAGATATCCTATTTGGATTTTTGTATTTTTTTAGGGTTTTATTGTAGGTGTAAATGGTATAGTGTGTGATTGGTTTCTGGGGGATCCTATCTACGAAATTGCTCTGTTTGATTTTTTTAATTGGTTGTGCCAAAATAGCTTCATAGTTTCAACTAAAAAATTGAATATGAATACAAAAATAAACTTATGAGTGCGCCTGAATTTTGTTACAAGAGCTGTTCATTATCTTTCTACGTTGTTTGATGTTCTTAGTGAACATACAGGAATTCAGATTTCCAGAAATTTTAGCAGCGGGATTCACAGGGTAGGTGTTTTTGTGAAATCTGATGGTGGTAATTTGTTTGGAAGTATCCGTAATCGATTTTTCACTGTAATCCTTTCTACTCATCTATACATTTAACTACAAAAAAAAAGGCCATATTTATTTTTTTTTTAAAAAAATATCACTTTTAAGACCGGTTATTTTAACAATCAGTCTTAAAAATCTTGAAAAAAAAAATTTTTAGACCGGTTTTTAAACAACTGGTCTCACAAGTATGGACTTTTTAGACATGAACTTCGAGTAACCGGTCTAAAAAAGTGATTTTTAAGACCGGTTTCATTAATCGGTCTAAAAAATAGCAGACTTTTAAGATAGCTGTATCAAAACCGGATCCAAAACCGGTCTAAAATGTCATTTTTAACCGGTCTTAAAAGTGATTTTTCCACTGGTGTCACTTAAACAAAACTTTTGTTCTTCCCTTTTGTAAAAAATTATTTAAATCTATAGAGTTATCGATATTTTTTTATCAGCACTCGTACATAAATATAATTTCATTTTGGCTTCTTTTTTATCTTAACAATTTAAATGGGGAGGGGACATATAGACACCCTATTCTTGACTACCATGTGAGCTAAAAAATCTTTAGTTTCTTACTGATGAAGAAATGTGGATAGCGTGGTGTGGGTTGTGGGGGGTTGTTGCATACATAGAGGCCAACAATGGGATGATCAAAGCGAAGGAGGCCATGCATGAGTGTTTCTTCATTCATGTTTGATTAAAGCAAAAGGCCCATGCTTTTTATTTTATGCATTTTTTTTTTGCCGAAATGCTTTTTTTATGCATTAAATTAGGAAATTTGCAAAGCAATAATGCAACAAATTCCCTTCTCCATTCATCCCTCTCACTGCAAATGTTGTAAATCTGCTCGTGATTAGAAGATTTGTACGAATTTTTTTTTTTAAAAAAAGGATTGTAAATATCACTGGGTACAATCGTGATACACATAGTCTTGAGAATATTACCCTTCCGGTCATTAATATAAGACATAGTTAATTTTTTTAGAGAAATTAAAAAAGTTAAATACCTAAAACTTTTTGTTTTTAAAAGAATACATTTTAGAGACATTGATCAAATTTGAGAGCAGTTAAAAAGTACACCAGCTGTGTTAATTATAATGAAAACAATTTTTTTTTTAAAATACAAAAGAAAACTACATGATGAAAGAAAAACATTGTAATGTGTTTTTTTAAAAAAAAAAACACATTACAATGTTTTTCTTTCATCATGTAGTTTTCTTTTGTATTTTCCAAAAAAAAAAAAGTAAATTAAAGTTCTTAATTTTGATCCTAGTTGGATCTATGGAGGTTATATTGTAAACTAGTTGAGAAAACTTTCATTGAATTGGTAGCTGTTTTGCGTACAATTATATGGTATTCTATACTGTTATTTAATTCAGATTCAAGTATTATTACGTAGATATTAACGTAATTTTTTAATTTAATCCCCCCAAAAAAAATTAAAAAACATTTACAGAGTTGAAAACACATTTTTTTCCTTCTAATACTGTAATGTGCCCTCGATAGTTATGGTCAACTATGAACAACCTCTCATCTCCACGAGAGAATCATCAAACCTCACTACCTAAACCCTTATTTGCAGATTCAGTCCAGAAAAAACTCTTATTTGCAGATTGGCTTCCAAGATGATGATACGTATAGCTCTTGAAATTCATTTGACCCCAATTCGATCTTCAAGAGTGAATTTGATTATCATAATTCATGTTTCCAGCAAGATTATGTTACGTTGTCGACACAGTTTCATCATAAAAATAATTACTCTGTAATATGATCCTTTCAAGCCTATTTACATACAAATCTTTGTGAGTGTCTATACTGGTATAAGGGTATATATAAATCTCTCATAGGAAGAGACCCTCACAAGTGAAGTGAGATTTATAAGTTTAAGACGGGCGCAGCTTCTCTCCATTGAGATTCTCGTCCTTTGCCCCTCCATTTCGGCTGCACGACAAGCGTTTTGGAGCAGATGATGAAACGCAAAAAGAATGGGGTCGTGGCTCTAAAATTGAAGAGAGGCCATAGGTGGCAAATATGCTTTGATGGGTTAATATCATATGCATTTATAGGGCCCACAAAATATCACTAGAAAAATTATATTTTTATCCTAATAAAAAAAAGTTATTCATGAATTCATAAACAACTTTTTTTTTTGCCATCAGAATTCATAAACAACTAAATGCTACCATTTTATATAATAAAATCCTTTTTTAAAAAACCATATAAACTAAGTAATAATTTTTAATGGATGATATTGATATTAAATGCATTTGTTTTAAATTTATCAATATAATATATCAGTCTATATTAATATATCCAGGTCCCTAAAAAATCTATATTAATATAACTTTTAAAAATTCACAAAAGTTTTTAACTATACGCTGTTTTAATAATCAAGGAACAAAAACTCGGACCGGCAATGAACTGGTCATAGTACATGTTCAAAGATTAATGGGTCAATCAGAGTCTAACCGATAGTTGAACCAGTCATATTAAAATATTATAATTTATTAGTGGCAATATATATTAATATATTTTTAAACTTCTATAGATAAAAATGAAGATTCTAAAAAAAAATACTTAAAATCTATTAGTATAAGTTATAATGCCTATACTTATGCAATGATATCTTCTTTTCTATAATTATTATATCTTTTTAAATAATTTTTTTCATTATCTTCTTCATTTTTTTAGATTTGTTATTTCTTTACCTATTTTTCTTTTCATTTTGGTCTTCAACTTCCAATTTTCTCCTAAAAAAAGAAAAAAATATATATAAAAAAATGAAAACCGGTCCAACCGGTTGAACCACCGATTTTAACCGGTTCTGACCAGTTCAATTGGTTTCAGACCAGTTCTCCGGTTTAACCATCAAACCTGACTGGACCACTGGCCGGTTCCCGGTTCAACCGGTCGAACCGGCCGGTCCGGTTTTTTCGTACAGTGTTAATAATACTTGCCAGAATAAAAATGCTTGCAACAAACTTTATCAAAAAAAAAATTTAACATATATATTTTTTTATAAATACAAATACCCTCATATTAACCAATTAAAATATAACAACTCATGATTTGGTTTAACACCTCCTAAATATTAATTAGCATATTAATAAAATTAAAATATTTCATAAGATTTTTTTTTCTCATTACTTGTGAAATCTTAGATTTATTTTTTTAAGAACAATAAAAATGTGAATCATATGAGTAACCAATTAAAATTAATATTAGCTTATCAAGTTTGCATAAGAATTTCTCTATCAGTTGTTGACTTATATTCAATATAGAATAAACTAAAATGTGTTATATTGAATTTTTTTTAATGGTTTATTATATAAAAAAAATTTATTCTCAAGATGGATTATAGATGCATCTAATATCAAACAGAATATAGTTAAAACTTTTGTGAATTTTAAAACTTATATTAATACAGATTTCTTAGGGAATTGAATATATTAATACAGATTGATATATTAGATTTATAAATTTAATACAAATGCACCTAATATCAATATCATCCATTAAAAATCATTACTTAGTTTATATGGTTTTTTAAAAAAGGATTTTATTATATAAAATGGTAGCATTTAGTTATTTATGAATTCATGAATAACTTTTTTTGCTTAGGTTAAAAATACAATTTTTCTAGTGATATTTTGTGGTCCCGGTCTACAGATGCATGTGATGAGCCTTCAAAGCATGTGTGCCGCCTATTGCTTCTCTTCAATTTTGGGCTTCAATTTTAGAGCCATGACCCCATTCTTTTTGCGTTTCATCATCTGCTCCAAAACGCTTGTCGTGCAGCCGAAATGGAGGGGCAAAGGACGAGAATCTCAATGGAGAGAAGCAGCGCCCGTTTAAGACATCATTCCTCCCAATAATCTGGCCTTTTAAGATGGGATCTACCTTTAGGGCTTCTTTGGTACAAGGGAATTGGAGGGGAAGAGAGGGAAAGAAAATTTTTATGAGTTGAATTTAAGAAAATTGGAGAAGTGAGGTTACGAAAATTTAATAAAGTGAACATATAAAATAGAAGAATAAGAAAAATTGAATAAAAACTTTTAACTCCACTTCTCTCTCTCTTTCTCTCTCTTTTAAATAGCACTCAAAATTTTTTTCCCTCCGCTTACTTTCCCTCCCCTCCCCTCATACCAAACAAGCCTTTAGTCTTGTGATTATAACAAAGACTCTTTTGTTAAGAGCTTGATCTTCATGGAGAGGGTGCATTGTGCTGTATTATGTCATCCTTTTCTCTGTTTTTGTCCCTTGTTTGTGTTTGTTTGTACGGATGTTCTTTTTTTTTTTTTGGGTACATTTTTGTATGAATGTTCTAGTATGTAATCCCCTTCACGATGAAGGCTGATATTAGTTCATAAAAACGTAATTAAGTTTGAATTAGAGACCATGTATGATTTGGGACTTAGACAACGTAAAATTTTCCCAAAAATCAGGGTTTTCAAAAACTTTTACAACACCTGTTCTACAATGGTCTCATACTCACATTTCAAACATAAATGGCCTGTACGCGTTGATTCCATTCATACATATCAGAGTATAAAGTAAATTCCCGATACACTCAGGTTACATTGATCAATAAAGGGTTCTATAAGGCATAATACCCGTAATCTCTTCCCTTTATCAGGGGATTACACAAAACTATACTACGAATCCCAATATATACAATTGTTTCCAAAAACATCCAAATAATTTACATTATAACCAAAATCCAAAATAATTTCCCACACTAGAGCTCTATCCGCTCTTCGTCGCTCGCTTTCCCTTAGATCCTTCGGCCCTATCTAAACATTTGGTTTATGGGAGAGTGAGATTCTCAGGAATCCCCGTAGTGTCAAATCACTCATAATATGCGCAACAACAAAATATGAAAGCAAATCATCACACAACACACAGCAACTGCAACGACAGTTACAGCGGCAAGGGCAGGTATAACTTGCGTCACTCTTACGTTTGCTCACGCTGTATTGCACCATCACATGATCATATCACATATATCACCACAATTGGGATCCATATAAAATATTTCACATACACACATAGCCACACTGGCCAGATACTCAAACAGGAATCCACGATTCCACAATGCACCCCTGGCAATTACAACGGCAGAAATAACAGTAGGGGTAGGTGTGATAACCATCACCACTACGACTGCTCATGCTAAACTGCTCATACCGTAATGCACTACGGGAGATAACACAATAGCCTCATGCCAAAGATTTTTACACAAAACAATGATAAGTCATACATACCAAGCATCATACACAACATGAGAGAAAAGTCACTACCTTGGTCCTTTTGGGTGTGCTATGGCACCGGTTTCTCCTGAGTAGGGCAAATGTCAAATCCTATATTCATAATTAGGGATGAAGTGTTATTCTCTATACCAATACTCAAATAACTTCATATCACTTAAATTGGTTATCATTTATGCTCTTTAAGAAGCTACTAATGCCTCTAACAAAAGCCCTAAAGGGTTGTAAGAACTATCCCCAAGATCCCTTTTTTGGAAGCTCAAGCACAGAATTTTCACTGTTGCACTCGAGTGAAGATGGCCTCACTCGAATGAGGATGCACTTTGCACTCTAGCACAAAGCTTAACACTCGAGTGATAGCCAGATGCTTACTCAACTTCTGGGAAGTGAAGCACAAAAAGTGTTAACCCGAGAGTAATGAAAACTTTCAAAGAAGAAGAGCACTCGAGTGAAGAAGACCTCACTCGAGTAACAGCTTAACACTCACAAGTGTTAAGGCACACTCTTGAAACTTGGCAGCGAGTGACAACTCCAGATGAGAGTTCATGGTGTCAAATACACCTGCACTTGAGTGAGAGGAGGCTCACTCAAGTGAGAACCCACAACACTTGCAAGTGAGGCAACACTCTTGCCTTTCGCCTGGAAGTACAACATAGAATCTGAAGGCAGAAAGGGAAAATGCACTACCGCACTCGAGTGAACCCATTCTCACTCGAGTGATGTTCATCCCGCACCCAAGTAAACCCCAGATCACTCGAGTGATGCTATCAGAAACTAGAAAATGCAGAAAACTAACAGCACTTCCAAATTCTTACCCAAGTGATTCCATTGGTCCCAAATATCAAATCAAAGCTATCCCTACATAAAATCACCCAAGGAACCCAATGGAAACATCAAAATCATCAAATTCCTATTCCATTATCATGCTTTGGTTTTAGGCCACATGGAACACCAAATCCCAAAACATTATCAACTTCACATTTTAACCTCAATCCAATTCTATTTATCTAAAACACATACCGAAACACCCATTTCCATACCAACAATATGCCAAATTACCAATGACCCATATTTTCAAAAATAGGATCCAGAAATTCCTAACTAAATCATTTGGCATAAAACTTAGATAGAAGTGTTTCTCTTACTCACCTCTATAACTTTGCCAAAGTGGGTTTTTGATTCTCCAAACTTCATAATTCCTTGAGAGCTCAAATCAACACCAATGGAAGATCTATAACCATCAAAATGGAGCCCTCAATCCAAGGAACAATATTAAAGAAGTGAGTTTTGGCATTAGAGGACATTTACTCACCTTAAATCAAGCTTTTCTTCTCCCTTTTTTCTCCAACAATGGTGCGAGAGAGAGAGAGAGAGAGAGAGAGGAATATGAGAGATGAGTGATGAAGGAGATGGAATGATGATGCTTGCCCATGCCTCCTTACTTCAGCCGAAATGGAGGGAAGAAGAGAGAGAAAGAATTATATTAAAATGCCATTTGACTTTTCCATGCTCTCTCTCTCTCACCATCTCATTGGCTCTCCTCAAATAAGTAACTAATCAGTTTCTAACCACTCCATTAGCCATTTAATTACACATCTCATTTCCTCCTAGTTAGTAATTAATTTTCTCATTAATCACTGACTAATTACTCGACAATTTTCCTGATTTTGGCATATTAATTAAAATTACCACAAAACACATAAAAATTCCAATTTAAATTCACAAATCATTCTCAATAATTGTCATTAGCCCTTAATCAAAATTTGGGGCATTACAGTTCTCCCTCCATTCAATAAATTTCATCCCCAAAATTTGTTACACATCATGGGGCATAAAATCAGTAAATCGCTTCTTCATGTCCTCTTCCGCCTCCTAAGTTGCTTCTCTTAGAGACATTCCCTTCCAGACCACCTTCACAAACGGTAAGCTTTGATGCTTGAGCCACCGCTCTTCTCGATCGATGATACGCTATGGCTCTACCGCATAAGTGAAGTTATCTTGCAACTCAACCTCTTTATACTCAATGATATGCTCAAGGTTTGGTTGGTACTTTTTGAGCTGCAAGACATAGAACACATCATGAAGTCTGCTCAAAATCGAGGGTATTTCTATCCGATACGCCACCGGCCCGATTCATGCCAGAATCTCAAATGGACCAATATACCTCAGAATTATCTTCTTCCTCTTGATTTCTCTCCCGATGCCTGTGACCGGAGATACTCTCAAGAAAACATAATCTCCCACTTTAAACTCTAGAGGTCTTCTCCTTTCGTCAGCATAGCTCTTCTGTCGACTCTGTGCTGCAAGGAGCCTCTTCCTAATGATTCTGATCTGGTTAGAAGTTTGATCAAGAAGATCCGGCCCACATAACTTCCTCTCAGACAACTCTGTCCAGCACAACGGTGACTGGCACTTTCTTCCATACAATGTATCATACGGAGCCATATGAATGCTCGTATGATAGCTGTTGTTGTAAGCAAACTCAGCCAATAGAAGATAGTAGTCCCATTTTCCTCTGAAGTCTAGGACACATGCTCTCAACATATCTTCCAGCGTCTGAATAGTCCTTTCTGACTGCCTATATGTCTGAGGATGGTAGGCCGTGCTAAACCTCAACTGAGTACCCATAGCTTCATGCAGAGCCCTCCAAAATCTAGAATTAAACCAAGGATCTCTATTGAAGATAATGTTCTTCGGTGTACCATAGAGTCTCACTATTTCTTTGATGTGTATCTCAGCTAGCTTATCAGGAGAATAACTAGCATTGATATATATGAAGTACGCTGACTTCATGAGCCGATCAACAATCACCCAGATCGCATCATAGTTCATGATCCTAGGCAAACCCACCACTAGATCCATGGTCACACTCTCCCACTTCCATTCTAAAATTTCCGGACTCTGAAGCAACCCTGGGGGTCTCTAGTGTTCAATCTTCACCTTTTGACAGTTAAGACATCGTGCCACATACTTAGTCATATCACTCTTCAACCCTGGCCACTAATACATAGATTTCAGGTTGTGATACATCTTGGTCATACCGGGGTGAAACATATACTGACTCTTATGAGCCTCATCAAGAATTCTCAGCCTCAAGTCAGCCTTAAGTGGAACATAGATTCTCTTCTGGTAATGCACCAGTCCACTAGGTGACAAATCATAATCTCGAGTCCCTCCTTACTCTATCATAGTTGGAATAAACTGGCCTCGCTCATTATGCATTTGAGCCTCTTCGATTTCAGTCCTTAGGTCATTCTCCCCTTAGACCATACTATAAATAGTATACAGGATGTTATTCGAGAGATTCAAATCCCAAAATTCCTCTATCAATTTCTTCTCTTGGATCATCATCGTTGCCACCAGCACCGCCTTCCGACTCAAAGCATCTGTGACGATATTAGCCTTACCTGGATGGTATTTGATCTCCAAGTTATAATCTTTTAGCAACTCCATCCACCAACGCTGTCTCATGTTCAACTCTTTCTGATCATACAGATATTTAAGACTCTTGTGGTCATAGTACAATTCCACTGTCATACCATATAGGTAATAACGCCAAACTTTCAATGCAAACACTATTACCACAAGCTCCAGATCATGAGTAGGGTAGTTCATCTCATGTAGTTTCATTTGTCGAGAGGCATAGGCCACCACTCTTCCCTGCTGTATCAGGACACACCTTAACCCCTGCTTACTCACATTACTATACACGATGTAAGCCTCAATGAGATCAGGTATAATCAACACTGGTGACATAGTCAGCCTCTCCTTCGGCTCAGTAAAACTCCACTCACAATGTTCATCCCACAAAAACAGTTGATTCTTCCTTGTGAGCTTGGTCATCGGCAATGCAATACGTAAGAATTTCTGAATGAACCTCCGATAATAACCAGCAAGACCCAGAAAACTATGAATCTCAAAAACAGTTTATGACCTCTTCTAATCAAGTACTGCTTCCACCTTACTGGGATCCATTGATACCTCGTCTCGTGAGATCACATGGCCAAGGAACTTCACTTTGATAAGCCAAAACTCACACTTGCTCAGCTTGGCATAGAGTTGCTTTTCTAGCAAGATTCCCATCACTATTCTCAGATGCTGCTCATATTGTTCTATACTCTTAGAGTATATCAGAATGTCATCAATAAATACTACCATAAACTGGTCAAGATACTGTTGAAAGACGCGATTCATATAATCCATGAATATCGCCGGTGCATTAGTCAACCCGAAGGGCATCACAAGAAACTCATAGTGCCCATACCTCATTCTGAAAGCAGTCTTTGAAACATCTACTGCCTTCACACACAACTGATGATATCCCTACCTTAGATCAATTTTAGAGATACAAACGAGCCAGATAATTGATCTAACAGGTCATCGATTCTTGGGAGAGGATACTTATTCTTAATAGTGATCTTGTTAAGTTCTCTGTAATCGATACAAAGCCTCAAGCTTCCATCTTTCTTTTTCACAAATAGCACTGGAGCTCCCCAAGGCGACACACTGGGTCGGATGAACCCTTTCTCAAGCAATTCTTCAATTTGCTTCTTCAACTCCACCATTTCATTCGGGGCCATATGGTATGAGGCTTTGGATATCGAACCAGCTCCAGGCACAATCTCAATTAGGAACTGTACTTCCCTTTCCAGAGGCAATCCACTAAGATCTTCTGGAAATACCTCAGGGAATTCTCTCACATCAGGTATACTTTCAAGAGCTTCACGTGATTCTCCCTAAACAAAGAAGAACACCATATACCCTTGCATCCCTTCTCAAGATATCTTTCTGCTTTAGCCATTGAAAGTAAATTCAAAATGGCATTCACATTGTTCTCCCACCGTACATTACGGAAGGTTATCCTCTTATTGCCACAGTCAAATAATACATCATTTGTTGTCAACCAGTCGAAACCCAAAATAACTTCTAGTTGTTAAAGCGTAAACAAATCAAATCAACCATGGACTCAAATCCCTCAACAACTATCACATAATTGAGACAAGCTTCGGCTATCGCAGCCTTGACACCCATCGGTGTCGACACAGCCAAATCAAATGGTAGTCTATGCATACACAATCTCAGGCATTTTACACAGTTATAAGCTATAAATGAATGACTTGCACCCGAATCAAACAAATCATCTAACTCATTATCACCGAGAAGTATTTTACCTTAGATCAGTTTTGGGGACTTCCGAGCCTCTTCATGTGTCATGGCAAACACTCGACCCTGATTTCTAGGCCTTTAGTCTATCTGTAGTCGTGGGAACTTGGTAGAAATGTGACCTACCTATTTGCAATTAAAGCAAATCACTTCCCCCGTACAGGTTCTACCCGGATGGTACTTTCTATATTGATTGCAAACTAGTCCGGTTGGAGGTCTTTCATCACCACGACCCCTAAGTTGATAAGGCTTCTTGTTATTACCCCTAGATGAGGACCCTTGTCCTTTCTGCTTCTGGGATACATTTGCCTTACTAGGCTTACTGCGCCTATCTTTACCTTTAGCTGGGTATAACTCTTTCAGATTGTTCTCAATAATTCTACATTCTTCCACCGTCTTGTTAAAGTTAGTGAACAAATATGTAGCCAATCTCTTTCTCATCTCTTGTCTCAGACCACGGATAAGCATGTTTGCATTCAACTCTTCAGCATCCATCTTCTAAAGATAGGAAGAATACCGGGACAACCAGATGAAACATGATAGATACTCATCAAAGGTCTCCGTGTCCCCTTATTTGATATGTAGAAATTCAGTTTCCTTCTCGAGCCTCATCGACTTGGGGAAGTACTTCTCATTGATTTGTTCTTGGAACACCTCCCAAGTTAATGGCACATTCCAGCTTTGTAGTATAATGGCGATATTCCACCACCACCGATCTGCATCCTTCTATAACTTGTATACAGCCAGCTTAGCCTTCACCTCTGTTAGGCACTCGAGGACTTCGAAGATCTTCTTGAGTGGATTGACTCCTCTCATCATTACACTTGGATCTTCCTCTTTGAGCTCCTCTCTTAGCTCAGTATGTTGGAAATTGTGCCCTAAGGGCCAATCATTGTACTTTGAACATTATTATTTTAATAAAATTTCTCCATTCTGTTATCATATTATTTGCATGTTAAATGTGATAATTGTATCCTTGGATAATTCATAAAGATTGTCCTAAAATGTCCCTGGTCGGTCATCTATGCAGGAGCATAGATGAAACAAGATCAGTATGACTTTAATAAGATATGGAGATACGAATCAAAGTCTTAGGCACTTGTAAGAGTACAAGGTGCTGGACCGACCCACTATGAGAAAGCTACATGGATCAAGTCATAAGCTTTTCTCATGTATAACCACGTCACAATGCCCTTAGACCTGAGGTCATCATGGATTCCTACATGAGAGTTGCTAAGTTTGAACTAGTCAAAAGTCACTTTTGACCGGGTGATGATAAAGGCTACGATCGGGCTTGGTGGTTTTTCATGCAGAGGAATATGAATGATCAAGATGGAATTTGTCCCTCACATTAGTAGAGAGATATTACTGGGCCCCTCGATGAGTGAGTCTGAGAAATATATGGCCATACTATGGTTAAAGGAGTTTCTGTCTCTGTTATCAGGCTACTCAGGAATTGAGAAAGTAATGGTCAGGAACAAGAGGATGACATTATCCATGCCTTATCCTTGATCGATATATCGTGTGACAAAAGGGACGTGACATGGTTGTATGACAGGTTGCATCGTGATAACGATCCTCATATGAATTGGGTAGTCGTAATGTCTTGCTAGAGGCCGCTTGCGACTTTTGGGTTAGTATAGTTATTGGCCCACTGCCAACTTCATATGGGCCTATAGGGTCGCACACAAGAATGACCCAATACGATATAATGTTTAATTTAGGGTGGACGAATTATATATATATATATATAATATAAAATTCATTAATAATATTATATAGATATATATATTTTCGAAATATATATCTTATATATATGTATATATATATATATATTATATGATATTATTATATTGTGTTAGTTTTAAATTTAATTTATTAAGATATATTAAATTTAATAACTAACATGATAGAGATATAGTATATAAATTAAATCTAATGGTTCTTTATTTGGATTAAATAAATAGGTTAAATTAAAACTGTTGGACAGATTTAATTTAAATTGAATTTATTTAATTAGCTCATCAAGATAATTAATTGTTAATTAATTTCAAAATTAATGATGATTAATTTTGAAATTTGAAAATAGCCCTCATAGGTTATAAACTTGATAGAGCAGATATATTCATACGCACATGAGAATTAAGAGCCGCAAGGGAAACCCTATGAGACATTAGAGGCACTAGCACATAGTCTCGGTTGGAGAGCATTCGTGTGGATACCGGTAGAGGGAGCGGACCTGACGTGTTGGCTCCTAGAGATCATGAAAACTCTGAATCATCAAAAGGTATGAATCCTTCCAACTTGGTTTAAACACCGTTGATAGATCCTCGATTAGGATCGGTGAAAATTTTTAAAATTCTTCCGCTGTGCCTACCGATTCTAACAGTGGCATCAGAGTCAGATCAATTGTGCGTTTAAATTGAGTTTATGATTCTTATACATGTGATATATATGGGATGTGTACGTATATTTATAAGAAACACTCGAATATGCATGTGATTTAGTTAATACGAAACGAAATTATTTAGAAAGATGTGATCTTGTAATTCCGTTGATTTTCGTTTTCGTTTAAATTGAATCTTGAAATTGTCTCGTTTTCGGTTTTGAGACATGTATGTGATTTTCGTTTTGAACAAGCATAAAATTGGGTAGGGTACCGGAGATCGTAGTTGGCGGCAATCAAATCGGGTCTAGGTTCGGATATCTATTCGGGCAATAGGGATCCAAACTATGGGAAAGACAATTTGGATCAAAAGTGTTTGGGCCATTGTTGTTTTTGTTTTGAAAAATTGGGTCCGAAATTTAAAATTTTAAAATTTTCAAATATTTTTTTTAAAAGGAATGTGCCTTTTTCAAAAGCTTCAGGGGCGCTGCCCCTTGCAACCCCGCAAGGGCGGCCCCCCTTGACCCCGCCCGCTAACTGGCTAGCGGGACCACCGTGACCACCTCTGCGTAGCGCAATATAATCTAATCACGACATTTATTGCTTTTCATATTGTATGAATTCTTGTTGTGGTTTATTATTTATACTTGTTTGGGTATGGTGAACAACATGGCTTTAGAATTTTACAAAGGGTTGTAATGTTTAAATACGGCCTGCGTGCCGTGCCTTTCTCTAAATACTCTCGATGTACATTCTCTTCTCATCTCACTCCCCTCAAATATTTAAACGAGGTTTCTCTCAATGTATTTCTTTTCTTATTTAGAGAAGTCCTCTCATTGGCTTGGGAGGATTTTAGGTTAGGTAAGCCATGTTATGTCACATTTAAATTATGCTTTTGATTAGATCATTGCATGAATAATTTTGCATTTATATGCATTTATCTGTATGAGATACGACCACGATTACATCCATATAAACAAAACTAATTAATTAAGCCCTCTGAATCAAATCTTAAGTTATAATGCCATCAATTAATGAATACTTGTCAAAACCTAGATCGCTCAATTGTGGAAACCACCAAAGTGGATGCACTTGAGTTATCTTGATGAGACAAGCTTGAGTAATGGTGCTGCTCATAATATTCATTATTGTTTGGACTTAATTGAGATTAACAAAATGGTTTTGCATCTCAAGGCATTAGATGGGATTAAACATGCCGGATCATACGATGATTAAATCCCATAAAGAACTAAGAGTTACATGTGATGTAATTGGTAAATAGGTTACCTACCTAAATAACTTGAATTTAAGCATCTTGCTAAAGCAGACTTAAGTTTAAGCCAAATATGGATCTTAGCCCACTAATTATTATATTAAGGGTTGTTAATTTAATGGGAGATTACTAACTAACTTTGCATATTTTAATTGTAGAATCATGTCGACTAGTAATACTGCTATACTATCATTGCGATCGGTCATTGAGAAGGACAAACTCAATGGGACAAACTTTCTTGACTGGTTCAGGAACTTGAGAATTGTTCTCAAGCAAGAAAAAAAGGCTTATGTCCTAGATCAACCCATTCCTGAGGAGCCTACAGCCAATGCTCCAAGAGCTCAAAGAGATACTTACACAAAGCATAAGGATGACACTGTGGATGTAGGTTGCCTGATGCTTGCCACTATGGTTCCAGAGCTCCAAAGAGATCTGGAACTCATGGAGGCTCATGAGATAATTGTACATCTCAAGGAAATGTTCCAGCAACAGGCAAGGCAAGAAAGGTATGAGACCACAAAGGCCTTACATTCCTGTAAAATGGTTGAAGGTGCATCAGTTAGTACTCATGTGTTAAAGATGAAAGGATATATTGATCACCTTGAGAGGCTTGGATTTCCCATGATCCAGGAGTTAGCTACGGATTTGATCCTCAACTCACTCCCGGAGAGTTATGACCAGTTTGTTATGAACTACAACATGAACAACATGGAGAAATCAATTTCTGAGCTGCATGGGATATTCAAAACTGCTGAGCAAAGCATTAAGAAAAAGCCTAGCACAGTTTTGATGGTTCAGAAAGGAAAGGCTATGAAAAAGAAAGGGAAGGGCAAATAGAAGGGTAATAGCTTAGGTGCTAAGACCAAAGAGTCAAACAAGCCCGAAACCAAGCCTGCACCCAAGAAGGAAAAGCCTCCAAAGGAAGGAGTCTGCTACTTCTACAATGAACCCGGTCATTGGAAGAGGAATTGCAAACTCTACTTGGAAGATCTGAAAAGGAACAAGAAGGATAGCGACGCTATCGCTTCAGGTATTTATGTTATAGACATTCATTTTTCTACTTCCTCTATATAGGTATTAGATACTGCATGTGGTTCTCACATTTATACAAATGTGCAGAGTCTAAAGGATAGTAGAAAGCTGAAGAAGGGCGAGGTGGACCTACGAGTTGGAAACAGAGCAAGAGTTGCTGCTTTAGCCGTAGGCACTTATGAATTAGTTTTGCCCAGTGGGCTTTTGTTAGTTTTGAACAATTGCTATTATGTTCCTGCTTTAAATAGTAACATTGTTTCTCTTTCTTAGTTGGATAAGGAAGTTTATACTTCCATTACTAGGAATGGTAAATGTTCTATTTATCGTAATGACATTTTCTATGCTGATGGTGATTTGCATGTTGGTCATTATATATTAAGTTTGGAACATCCTAATAATGGAATATCTATAACATAACTACTAAGAGAATAAAAACAAATGATTTGAATCTGACCTACTATGGCATTGTTGTCTAGGCCACATAAATGAGAAACGCATTTCTAAACTCCATCAAGATATATTTCTAAACTCAATTGATTTTGAATCATATGATACATGCAAATCTTGCTTATTAGGAAAGATGACTAAGGCACCTTTTACTGGGCATAGTGAGAGGGCCACTAAATTATTGGGCCTCATACATACAGATGTATGTGGACCATTAAATATAGCTGCCAGAGGAGGTTATGTCTACTTCATTACATTTATAGATGACTTTAGTAGATATGGCTATATCTATCTAATGAAACATAAATCTGAATCTTTTGAAATGTTCAAAATATTCCAAAATGAAGTACAAAACCAACTTGGTAAAACAATTAAAGCACTTCGATCTGATCGAGGTGGTGAATATTTGAGCCAAGAATTCATTGACCATCTTAGGAGTTGTGGGATAATCTCACAATTGACTCCTACAGGAACACCACAATGGTATGGCATTTTTGAACGGAGGAATCGAACACTATTAGATATGGTTCAATCCATGATGAGTCAAACAGATCTTCCACCATCCTTTTGGGGACATGCCCTAGAAACAGCTGCGTTCATACTAAATCGTGTTCCATCTAAGGCAATTGAAAAGACACCATATGAGATATAGACTGGAAAGAAACCAAGTTTATCTTTTTTCAAGATCTGGGGTGTGAGGTATATGTTAAGCAACAAGCCTCTGATAAATTAGTGCCCAAATCCACAAAGTGCCTTTTCGTGGGGTATCCTAAAGAAATGAAAGGATACTATGTCTACAATCCCATCGATAACAAAGTGTTTGTTATTCGAAATGGTAAGTTTCTAGAAAGAGAGTTTGTCTCTAAAACAACCAGTGGGAGCGACATACATCTCGAAGAAATTCGAGAGCCACAAGATGGTACAGAACCACAGATGGAAATTAGAGAAGACTCACAACAAGTTGCTGAGCCTCCTCAAGTAACATAAGGTCCACGAAGATTTGATAGGACATGGCATCAGCCTCAGAGATATGGATTTCTGATTACTGAAGGCCGTGATGTGATGCTCATTGAGCAAAATGAGCCCACCACCTATCGAGAAGCCACAGTGGGACTAAACTCTGGGAAATGACTAAATGCCATAAAGTCTGAAATGCAATCCATATACGACAGTCAGGTATGGACCTTAGTCGATCCACCTGAAGGTGTAAAAACCATTAGGTGCAAATGGGTTTTCAAGGAGAAAACTGACATGGATGGCAATGTAAATATCTTCAAGGCACGACTGGTTGCAAAAGGATTCACTCAAACTCATGGTGTAGACTATGATGAAACCTTTTCCCCAGTTGCAATGGCCAAATCAATCAGAATCCTTCTTGCCATTATAGCATATTATGACTATAAAATATGGCAGATGGATGTCAAAACAGCCTTTCTTAATGGAAAGCTGCTTGAGGATGTGTATATGACACAACCTGAAGGTTTTGTGCGTCCAGAGGACTCTGGTAAAATTTGTAAGCTTCAAAGATCCATTTATGGATTGAAGCAAGCATCTCGGAGTTGGAATCATCATTTTGATGAAGTAGTCAAAGAGTTTGCATTCATTCAAAATATCGATGAACCTTGTATTTACAAGAGGTTAGTGGGAGCATAGTTGTATTTCTAGTGCTTTATGTAGATGACATCCTACTCATTGGGAATGATATTCCTACCTTGTAAAGTATCAAGTCTTAGTTAGGAAAGTCCTTTTCAATGAAAGACTTAGGTGAAGCCACCTATATCCTAGGGATTAGGATATATAGGGATGTTCTAAAAGACTAATGGGCCTAAGTCAGAGCACATACATAGACAAGATACTGCATATGTTCAGTATGCATGATTCAAAAAGGGGTTACATGCCCATGTCTCATGGCATCCTTCTTAGCAAGGATCTGTGTCCTAGTACACCTGATTAGCGAGATCGCATGAGTAAGGTTCCATATGCCTCGGCCATTAGATCCATCATGTATGCCATGTTATGTACTTGACCGGATGTCTCGTTTGCCTTAAGTATGACCAGCAGATACCAACAAGATCCTATGAGGGTCATTGGACTGCCGTCAAGAATATCCTAAAGTACTTAAGAAGGACTAAGGACTTATTTTTGGTCTATGGTGGATTAGATGATGAGCTCTGCGTAACCGGTTACACAGATGCAAGTTTCCAAACTGACCAAGACGACCTTAAATCGCAATCTAGATATATATTCCTCCTGAATGGTGGAGCAGTAAGCTGGAAGAGCTCCAAGCAGAGTACTATAGCAGATTCTGCAATAGAAGCTGAGTATATAGCAGCATCAGATGCAGTTAAAGAAGCCGTTTGGATCAGAAAGTTCATTACTGAATTAGGGGTGGTGCCTACCATCTCAAATCCAATAGATTTATTATGTGACATTAGCAGAGCTATTGCACAGGCTAAGGAGTCTAGGTCACATCAAAGGACCAAGCATATACTCAGGCGATTTCATCTTATTAGAGAAATCAATGATAGAGGTGATATAAAGATATGCAAAGTAGCAGGAGAAGATAATGTTGCTGATCCTCTTACTAAGCCACTTGCACAGGCAAAGCATGAGCGTCATGTTAGGGCAATGGGAATTAGGCAAATTAATGATTGCACCTAGGGCAAGTGGGAGAATATTGGAAATTGTGCCCTAAGGGCCAATCATTGTACTTTGAACATTATTATTTTAATAAAATTTCTCCATTCTGTTATCATATTATTTGCATGTTAACTGTGATAATTGTATCCTTGAATAATTCATAAAGATTGTCCTAAAATGTCCCTGGTCGGTCATCTATGCGGGAGCATAGATGAAATAAGATCAGTATGACTTTGATAAGATATGGAGATACAAATCAAAGTCTTAGGCACTTGTAAGAGTACAAGGTGCTGCACCGACCCACTATGAGAAAGCTATATGGATCAAGTCATAAGCTTTTCTCATGTATAACCACGTCACAATGCCCTTAGACCTGAGGTCATCATGGATTCCTACATGAGAGTTGCTAAGTTTGAACTAGTCAAAAGTCACTTTTGACCGGGTGATGATAAAGGCTATGATCGGGCTTGGTGGTTTTTCATGCAGAGGAATATGAATGATCAAGATGGAATTTGTCCCTCACATTAGTAGAGAGATATTACTGGGCCCCTTGATGAGTGAGTCTGAGAAATGTATGGCCATACTATGGTGAAAGGAGTTTCTGTCTCTGTTATCAGGCTACTCAGGAATTGAGAAAGTAATGGTCAGGAACAAGAGGATGACATTATCCATGCCTTATCCTTGATCGATATATCGTGTGACAAAAGGGACGTGACATGGTTGTATGACAGGTTGTATCGTGATAACGATCCTCATATGAATTGGGTAGTCGTAATGTCTTGCTAGAGGCCGCTTGCAACTTTTGGGTTAGTATAGTTATTGGCCTACTGCCAACTTTATATGGGCCTACAGGGTCGCACACAAGAATGGCCCAACACGAGATAATGTTTAATTTAGGGTGGATGAATTTTATATTTATATATATATATATATAATATAAAATTCATTAATAATATTATATAGATATATATATATTTTCGAAATATATATCTTATATATATGTGTATATATATATTATATGATATTATTATATTGTGTTAGTTTTAAATTTAATTTATTAAGATATATTAAATTTGATAACTAACATGATAGAGATATAGTATCTCAGATTTAATTTATGAAGATAAATTAAATCTAATGGCTCTTTATTTGGATTAAATAAATAGGTTAAATTAAAACTGTTGGACAGATTTAATTTAAACTGAATTTATTTAATTAGCTCATCAAGATAATTAATTGTTAATTAATTTCAAATTAATGATGATTAATTTTGAAATTTGAAAATAGCCCCCATAGGTTATAAACTTGATAAAGCAGATATATTCATACGCACATGAGAATTGAGAGCCGCAAGTAAAACCCTAGGAGACATTAGAGGCGCTAGGCACATGAGAATTGAGAGCCGCAAGTGACACCCTAGGAGACATTAGAGGCGCTAGCACGCAGTCTTGGTTGGAGAGCATTTGTGTGGATACCGGTAGAGGGAGCGGACCTGACGTGTTGGCTCCTAGAGATCGTGAAAACTCTGAATCAGCAAAAGGTATGAATCCTTCCAACTTGGTTTAAACGCCATTGATAGATCCTCGATTAGGATCGGTGAAAATTTTTAAAATTCTTCCGCTGTGCCTACCGATTCTAACACAGTAATCATATCTCTTTGTTATCAGATTAGACCCATCATCTCTTGCATAGGGTCAGGTGGAGTCATTCAACTCCTCCACCTCTGGGTTCGGTCTGGGCCTAGGGCAAACCATTTTGTCCTTTAATTCTACAAATGATTCACCATGTTAGTACCATAGCAAATGTATACACATAGTCCATAACATTTATATATATCCACAAACAGCAGAAATACTCATGTGTATACCACTAGCAATTGTCAATCATCAAGCTACCTTAAGCTAAATAACTAAGGACAACTAAGGGAGCTATCCTAGCCAATTCTACCTTTTCCAGGAACCTGGCTTTGATACCACAAATGTAACCCCCTTCACGATCAAGGTCGAGATTAGTTCATAAAAACATAATTAAGTTTGAATTAGAGACCATGTATGATTTGGGACTTAGACAAAGTAAATTTTTTCCAAAAATTAGACTTTTCAAAAACTTTTACAACACCTGTTCCACAATGGTTTCATACTCACATTTCAAACATAAATGGCCTGTAGCATTGATTCCATTCATACATATCAGAGTATAAGGTAAATTCCTGACACACTCGGGTTACATTGATCAATAAAGGGTTCTGTTAGAGCAAGCGTTTCACCCAAGAGAGGGGTGAATTGGGTGATACTAAAAATTTGTTGCAAGTATAAAACTTTGACAGTGAATTTAAAACAGTAAAGAGTAAGGAGAAATATTACCGAAGTGTACACCGGGAGTTATACTGATTCGGCCACAACCACTCTGACCTACGTCCAGTCCTCAGAGCTTCTCTGAGAGTTTCACTATAACTTCAAATATTCAGTGGGTTCTTGGCACCTCAGTACAAGCAAGTTCCTTCACCTGGACACTTGCTCTCCCTTACAAGTTGTAATCCAATCCCAACTCAAGGTTCCACAACCTTATGTTTCCTCAATAACAAATATTGAGTTTGAATGAAATATCTCTCTCAAGAGTGAATAAGAATCACTGAAGTATAGAATTTCAATTACAATATAAAACAGAGTAATGAACTTGATAATACGTTCGAGTGTAATCTTGTTGTTCTGTATTTTTCTCTGTTTGGATGTTCCCATATATATATAAGTATGTTGGTGATGACCGTTGGAACATTTTCTTCTCGTCCGTTAGAGAGTGCGCAGCCACTATTGACTTTTCCAGTTTTTGAAAAATATCCGTTAGCGGTGGGTGGCATTTGAATGTTATAACGTTGACGCTCCACTTCCGTAATTTCACCTTTTGACTCTTCACATCATATCTTCATTGTACTCCTGGAGAAATATATTAAACACTAATACAATGAAGTGTTAGAGTGATTAGAAGCAAGAAGAATGAGTTATATGATCATTCCATTGATTTCCAGAATTTTCGGGACGTTGTTCTATTTTCTGGGAAATCAGTTATTCGGATAACATCTGTTGTATTCGAATAGCCTTCTTTGATAATGAGTAATATTTATTCGAATACTTTATTCTCTATCCGAATAAACTTTTGGAACTTGAAGTGTATTCGAATAGTGAATTCCTTATTCAAATAGTTGCCTTGTAAAACAAATGATATTATTCGAATAGTGTCATTTGTATTCGAATAATATTCTCTCATAATGAACTTTAATATTCGAATAGCCGAACCCTTATTCGAATAGCCTTTCTTGCAAGATATGATATACTATTCGAATACAACTTGCTGTATTCGAATAATGCACTTTGATGATGAATCTTTATATTCCTGTAACCACTATATTTTTCATATTTGATTACTAAGTAATCCCTCGAGTAAGTAATGTCAGTCATTTCTTGGCCGAGAGCTACTGAAAGTCTTTTGTTATCAACCAGTTGGTGCCTTCAAGTGAATTCTTGATTTTGACTCGAAACATGACAAATTATATATCATCGGAAAGCCCTCATTATCTACATTCTAATGCAATAAGAATCAGCTCCAAATTCGTTGTGTACAGAAAGTTATGATCCAAAGAGTATCTACTGTTCTTAGACAATCTCTGAAATCACGAGCAGCAAATTCCAGATTGCATAGCTATTAGAATATAACCTCAAATATGTCAAATAACCTATCCATGGAAATCTCTTTGAGTCTTCTTTCATATGGCACCAGTTTCATCTCAATCCGATATGTATTTTGAGAGTTATGTCCAAAATACCAAAACTGTCCAGGAATATGACGCTGATTCATGTATCAAATTTCTAAGCTTATATCTCTCGCATATGAACTTCTTTGAATGTGATCTTGGTGTCCATAGTTCGTGTTGGGAGTCTAGTTTCATATGCCACTGGTTTCACCTCAATCCGAGTTGTCGTTTGGGAGATATGACTAAATTACTGAACATCGCCCATGCTGAAAGAAACAGAGTCTACTGCGTTATTCTAATAACATATGCATTATCATGATAATTGTTTTAGCTATTCGAATAACACATGCATTATCATGGTAAACTTTTAACTATTTGAATAACATATGCATTATCATGATAATCTTTTAACTATTCGAATAAAATCACTCTTTTTCAGTTATGGACTATTCTGATAGTTCAATTACTATTCGAATAATATTTGAATTTTTGCACTGAGACTATTCTGATAGTTCAATTACTATCCTGATAGTCACCTTTGAAATATGTCAAATATTATTCTGATAGTCTCCTTACTATCCTGATAGTAATCTTACTATCCTGATAGTAACTTTACTATCCTGATAGTCTTGTGATATTGGATGTTGAAATACATCAAAAGCTTATTCGGATAATCATCATACTATTTGAATAGGTATCCTACTATCTGGATAACATTTTTAGAAACTGAGTTTGAAATCACAATGACTATTCAGATAATGCCTTGACTATGCGAATACGTTTTCACTTGAATTATTTTCAGAAAGCATACTATTCGAATACTAATGTGCTTATCCGAATACTATCAACTGTTAACAGTTCTCCTATATTCGAATAGCATATTCATTATTTAAATAGTACTTTGTTTATTCGGATAAATTGAGAGTTATTCGAATATATCTTAACTGAAAACAAGTTTTCCTATTCGAATAACAATTTGACTATTCGAATAATCCACAGTATTAAATCACATGAATCTTTTCAACCGAACTTGATATCTTCTCTCTTTGCTTGACTAATCTACAAGATATTTCACATTAAATATGGTAGTTAGTCAATGTAGAAGATAAGTATATTATACAAACTTTTTGCTCATATTTAACATCTATATTTTACATCATCAAAACTATTCATATCTAACATTCTCCTCCTTTTTGATGATGACAAATCCTTCAAAAAAATATGTATGAGTTATAAAAACTAAGAACAATATATTTTTCTTGCCTTTCTCTCCCCCTATTTGACATCAGCAAAAAGTTTGAAGTATAAAGAAGAAAAACTTGTAGAGAAGTAAATATGAAATCAAATAAGAAATGTCATTCTCCCCATTAATCAAAATAAATGCATCAGGAAAACAAGTTTCTCTCCCCCGTTTTGAAAGTAGTTTCATTTATAATTTGATGTAAATGAAAAATGGTTTCATGTAAACACATTTGAAACAATTTAGAAAGGTTTTCAAGAAAAACTTTCATAATCAAGGATAGGCAAAGTAAGCTCAAAATATAAAGAGAGAGTTTAGAAATGCTCATTAGGATTTAGAAAAATGATGAAGTGCTCCATGAAGTCCGTTGCTTCCTTTTCTTGTTGTGTAGATCTATGATGTTGTGTTCACCATACTTTTGAAGTGCAACTCTGATGAATAAAGTTCATAGGAATGAACTATAGCTGGCTTAGTGGTAGACTCTGAAGTGTGCTCAATAGGAAGCTTAGGAATAGCCTTCCTTAGAATGTTACCAAAATCATCCTGATTTGTGCCTTTTGAGTGTTGTAGCCAATATTAAATCATCTTTCCTCAAAGTTGATATATTCTCCTTTTAGTGTGTTGAGGAATGATTTTGCATAGATCAAATTCTCCTGTTATAAGAAAAAGCATTCTTGCAAGGAGAATGGTTAGTGCAATCAAGTATTAAATTTATTGCATAGACCAAAGTCATCCTTTCCATATGATTTGTTAAAAATTAAGATCATGAAAGGAAAATATAAGAGTAACTCATCATCAAAACTAATTAAAAGATAGTGAATTCAGATGAGTATGTTAAAAGGATTTTCTTTCAATAAATGAGATGAGCTTTTAAGATATAAAACACATGTGAATATGAAGCTCCCCCTTAATGAATGCATGGTTTAAAAGAAAATTGTTGTGAATAATAAGTTAATAATTCTCTTAGATTAGTAAAATCATTGGAAATTTTGTAGAGATTATGAAAATATGAAGATTAAAGATAAATCAAGTTTTAAAAATGATGATGCTAGTCAGGGTTTTAAGCTTGTAACCCTGTATTCCTTGAGTAGGTATTCGAGTAATTCGACTCAACCATCACTCGAGTGCTTACTCGAGTAACCTGTCTTTTCAACTTCTGACTATTGATCTCCTTGTAACTGAACCGTTTGATTTAAATTCCAAGTAACTTGATCGGTTACTTCCAGTTTTGAAGTCCATTACTCGAGTACAAGTAAAGTGCTTCTTTACTTCAAGTTGGTACTCCAGTAAAGGTGTCCTCTGATCACCTCTGTTTTTGTTTCTCAAAACAAAGTTTTAATCTTCCTGCAAAACAAGTTTCTATACACTCCGATGCTTAAGTTAGTAATCATCAAAACATTATCAAGTGACTTCATATAATATTATGAAAAATTGAAATAACTTATAACTCATTGGGATTTACCATTCCGAATTCTCTTCTAATGTATAGAAATTGATCTTTTGCAAGGGGTTTTATGAAGATATCAGCTAGTTGAAGATGAGTAGGAATGAATATCACTTTCACATCTTTCTTTTGAACATGATCTCTGATGAAGTGATGTCTGACATCGATATGCTTGGTTCTAGAATGTTGAACTGGATTTTTCGCCAAGCTTATCGTACCGGTATTGTCACAATAGATTGGTATTTCTTTGAGATAAATACCAAGATCTTGTAGTTGTTGTTTTAACCATATTACTTGTGCACAACAACTTGAGACTACAACATATTCGGCTTCCGTTGACGAAAGAGACACTGTATTTTGTTTCTTGCTGAACCATGATACAAGAGATCCTCCAAGAAATTGTCCTTGTCCGCTGGTGCTCTTTCTGTCTGTCTTGTATCCTCCATGATCTGAATCTGAATATGCAACAAGATATTCACTTCTTCCTTTGGGATACCACAGACCCAATTCAGGTGTGTCAGCAAGGTATCTAAAAATTCGTTTGACCGTTTCAGCATGTGATTCCTTTGGTGTTGATTGATATCTTGCACATATACCAACACTAAATTGGATGTTCTGTCTACTTGCCGTAAGATAGAGTAATGATCCAATCATTCCTCTATATTCTGTGATGTTGTAGTCTTTCCCTTTGACATCAGCATCAAGCAACGTAATTGAGCTCATAGGCGTGTCTGAGCCATTTGCTTCATCCATTCCATACTTCTTTAATAGCTCTTTCAAATACTTTGTTTGAGATATGAAGATTCCATTCTTCCTTTGTTTGATTTGCAAACCAAGAAAGAAATTCAATTCTCCCATCATTGACATCTCAAACTCTCCCTGCATTATCTCAGAAAATTCCTTGAACAGAGATTTATTAGTAGCACCGAAAACAATGTCATCAACATATATCTGAACAATCAAAATATCATCGTGTTTTCATTTTATAAAGAGTGTTGTATCAACTTTTCCCCGTACAAAGCCTTGATCAATAAGAAACTTACTAAGCCTTTCATACCATGCTCTAGGAGCTTGTTTTAAACCATATAAAGCCTTTTTGAGTTTGAAAACATGGTCAGGTTTAGTAACACCCTCAAAACCTGGAGGTTGTTCTACATACACTTCTTCCATAATGTAACCATTTAGAAATGCACTCTTTACATCCATTTGATAGAGTTTGAATCCTTTGATGCATGCAAAGGCTAAGAGTACACGTATAGTTTCCAATCTAGCCACTGGAGTATACGTTTCCTCATAATCAATCCCTTCTTCCTGATTATAGCCTTTGGCCACCAATCTTGCCTTGTTTCTGACAATAATTGCGGATTCATCGAGTTTGTTCTTGAATACCCATTTAGTACCAATGATCGGATGATCCTTGGGTCGGGGTACCAAATCCCAAACTTGATTTCTCTCAAATTGATTTAGTTCTTCTTGCATTGCTATAACCCAGTCATTGTCTGATAGGGCTTCATCAATGTTAGAAGGTTTAATCTCATAAATGAATGCAGAAAAACTTACCTCATTGAAAATTCTATTTCTAGTTTTGATCCCTTCATTCACATCTCCTATGACTTGATCTAAGGGATGACTTTTATTGTATTTCCAGGCTTTAGGTTGACCTAGAGATTGCTCTTCTTCCTTAGTTTCATCAACTTCTGGAATAAGAGACTTAGAAATAGATTGACCTTTTTCTTGATTTAAAACAACTTCCTGTTCTTCATCAATGGTTTTGTCTGAGGATTCAAATTCATCAAATACAATATGAATTGATTCTTCAACAACACATGTTCTTTTATTGAAAACTCTATATGCTTTACTTCGGTTAGAATATCCTAGGAAAATTCCTTCATCAGTTTTAGAATCAAATTTTCCTAAGTTATCTTTACCATTATTATGAATGAAACACTTACAATCGAATATGTGTAGATGAGCAATGTTTGGCTTTCTTCCTTTGTACAGCTCGTATGGTGTCTTTCCAAGTTTTGTTCTGATATAGGCTCGATTTGAAATATAGCATGTTGTACTCATAGCATCAGCCTAAAATACTTGAGACACGTTCTTCTCATTCAATATTGCCCTAGCCATTTAAGTGAGCACTCTATTCTTGCGTTCCACAACTCCATTTTGTTGAGGCGTCCTTGGAGCAGAGAAATTGTGATCGATGCCATTAGTATCACAATATTCTTCAAAGGCTTGATTTACAAATTCTCCATAATAATCTGTCCTAATACCTGTAATGGTTATACCTTTCTCATTTTGCACTTTCTTGGCAAAAATAATAAATTCTTCAAAGGTTTCATCTTTTGATGATAGAAAAATAACCCATGTAAATCTGGAGAAATTATCGACAATGACCAATGAATATAAGTTGCCACCAAGACTCTTTACTCTCGCTGGACCAACTAAATCCATATGCAATTATTGTAATGGTCTATTTGTTGAAATCTCATTTTTCAGTTTGAAAAATGATTTAGTTTGTTTACCCTTTTGACATGCGTCACAAATCAAGTCATTTTTGAAAGATACTTTGGGTAACCCAAGAACTAAATCCTTTTTTAGTAGTTTGCCTAATTGATGCATATTGACATGAGCCAATCTCTTATGCCATAGCCAACTTTCATCAGCATTACTCAGAAAACAGTTTTCAGATTCATTTCTACTAATATCTAGAGTATAGCAGTTACCTTCCCTTTTTGCTCTGAGCTTAGCCTTGATATTCTTCTTATCAAGTTGTAAGTCATTCTTGTTGATAATTAAACATTCTTCTGAGTCGAATATTACCCAGTTATCTTTATCTGCACTTTAACTTACGCTCAGCAAATTGTGACACAAGCCTTCAACATAATATACATCTTTGACTTGTATTCCTTTGTCATTTTTGATTTCACCGATTCCTGCTATCCTTCCGGATTGATTTCCTCCAAATTTTACCTTTCCACCTTCCTTAGGTTGCAATGTGGTAAAATTTTTGAAATCTCTGGTCATATGTCTAAAGCATCCACTATCTATGTACCACTTGCTATTTTTGGATGCTTTGAGACATACCTGCAATCAAATGACTAAGTCTTAGGTACCCACATCTTTTTGGGTCCTTTTGGGTTAGTACAAATAATTTTCTGAACATATGAATCTTTAGATACCCATTTGTAGGTTCCTATCGTTCCTTTCTTTTTATGAATGCATGAAGAGGTATAATGACCTTTTCTATTACAGTAATTACAAAATGCAAAAGGATTTGATGTATGCACAGAATGTTGGAAGTAATTCAAATATGACTTACCTCCTGCTTTCTTCTTACCTTTCCTTCTATCTGATTTTGGATCATATCCAATTCCAGATCGGTCATTTACGAATCGTTGAGCTTTTAAAATAACATTTAGCATCTCACTTCCTTGTGTAAATTTTTCAAGAGTTTTTGTGAGATCAATGTTTTTCTTTTTCAAAGAGGAACAATTTTCACAATCCTTTTTTGAACTTTCTTTAATTTCAATTTCAAGAGCTTTATTTTTATTTTTAAAAACAACCAATTCTTTAACTACTTTGATGAATTCAGAATGTAAAGTATTATATTCGGAAAGTAATTCATCATAGGTAGGTTCAGAATCATTTACCTCTTCTTCTGTTTCTTCTTGAGCAACAAGACATATATTAGCTACTTCTTCCTCATCACTTTCTTCGTCAGAAGAGCTGTCACCCCATATAGCAGATACGAAGGCCTTCTTTTTGTTAAAGAATTTGCCTTTTCTCTTTTCTTTGCTCTTTTGGTTCAGGTCTGGACATTCTGACTTGATATGTCCTGGTTTCCCACATTCATAGCAAATGATATGATCTTTGCTGCTATTTCCTCCTTTCTGAAAATGTTTGAATCCTTGACCTTTCTTGTAGAACTTTCTGAATCGTTTTATTATTAGTCTCATTTCATCATCGTCAAACTCCTCATCCTCATCTTGATTCTCTTCTTTTGCTTTTAGTGCTAGACCTTTCTTTTTCTTGTCACCAATGTCATCTAGTTCCCGTTTGAACTTTAGTTTGCTTTCATATTCAGAAAGACTTCCAAATAGAGAAGCAACTGATCTCATTGATTCTCCTTTTGCTTCTTCTATCGCAGTGACATTAGCCTCCCACTCTTTAGAAAGAATATTTAAAATCTTTCGTACTTGGGTATGTTGATCATAGACTTTCCCAAGTGCTGCAAGTAGATTAACAAGATGAGTATATCTAAGTTCAAATTCAGATATTGATTCACCTGATTTCATTCGAAGTAAATCAAATTCAGTGACCAAGGTGTTGATACGATTCTCCTTTATTCCCGAAGTTCCTTCATGAGCTATTTGCAGAGCTTCCAACATTTCCTTTGCTGTTGGAAGTGTGCAAATTCTGAAATATTCACTTTGACTCAAGGCACTTTGTAACATCAGAATTGCCTTGCTATTGAGAGTGATAAGTTTCTTGTCATTCTCATCATATTCCGCTGGCGTCTTTGGAATTTTCTGAGAATCTACAATCTTTGTAGGTTGATAGTTTCCACTTTCAATCACATCCCATAGCCCATATTCGGTAGCCATCATGAACACTCTGAATTTTGCTTTCCAAAAGGAAAAGTGTTCTCCACTGAAACCGGGAGGTCTAGTGATGGATGCTCCGTCGGGAAGAATTCCTTCACCCATGCTTGCCATTGGATCCTTCTTAGGTTGTTATACCTTAACAAGAAGACCTACGCTCTAATACTAAATGTTAGAGCAAGCGTTTCACCCAAGAGGGGGGTGAATTGGGTGATACTAAAAATTTGTTCCAAGTATAAAACTTTGACAGTGAATTTAAAACAGTAAAGAGTAAGGAGAAATATCACCGAAGTGTACACTGAGAGTTATACTGGTTCGGCCACAACCACTCTGACCTACGTCCAGTCCTCAGAGCTTCTCTGAGAGTTTCACTATAACTTTCAAGATTCAGTGGGTTCTTGGCACCTCAGTACAAGCAAGTTCCTTCACCTGGACACTCGCTCTCCCTTACAAGTTGTAATCCAATCCCAACTCAAGGTTCCACAACCTTAAGTTTCCTCAATAACAAATATTGAGTTTGAATGAAATATCTCTCTCAAGAGTGAATAAGAATCACTGAAGCATAGAATTTCAATTACAACATAAAATAGAGTAATGAACTTGATAATACGTTCGAGTGTAATCTTGTTGTTCTGTATTTTTCTCTGTTTGGATGTTCCCATATATATATAGGTATGTTGGTGATGACCGTTAGAACATTTTCTTCTCGTCCGTTGGAGAGTGCGCAGCCACTATTGACTTTTCCAATTTTTGAAAAATATCCATTAGCGGTGGGTGGCATTTGAATGTTATAACGTTGACGCTCCGCTTCCGTAATTTCACCTTTTGACTCTTCACATCATATCTTCATTGTACTCCTGGAGAAATATATTAAACACTAATACAATGAAGTGTTAGAGTGATTAGAAGCAAGAAGAATGAGTTATATGATCATTCCATTAATTTCCAGAATCTTCGGGATGTTGTTCTGTTTTCTGGGAAATCAGTATTCGGATAACATCTGTTGTATTCGAATAGCCTTCTTTGATAATGAGTAATATTTATTCGAATACTTTATTCTCTATTCGAATAAACTTTTGGAACTTGAAGTGTATTCGAATAGTTGCCTTGTAAAACAAATGATATTATTCGAATAATGTCATTTGTATTCGAATAATATTCTCTCATAATGAACTTTAATATTCGAATAGCCGAACCCTTATTCGAATAGCCTTTCTTGCAAGATATGATATACTATTCGAATACAACTTGCTGTATTCGAATAATGCACTTTGATGATAAATCTTCATATTCCTGCAACCACTATATTTTTCATATTTGATTACTAAGTAATCCCTCGAGTGAGTAATGTCAATCATTTCTTGGCCGAGAGCTACTGAAAGTCTTTTGTTATCAATCAGTTGGTGCCTTCAAGTGAATTCTTGATTTTGACTCGAAACATGACAAATTATATATCATTGGAAAGCCCTCATTATCTACATTCCAATGCAACAAGAATCAGCTCCAAACTCGTTGATGTACAGAAAGTTATGATCCAAAGAGTATATACTATTCTTAGACAATCTCTGAAATCACGAGCAGCAACTTCCAGATGGCATAGCTATTAGAATATAACCTCAAATATGTCAAATAACCTATCCATGGAAATCTCTTTGAGTCTTCTTTCATTTGGCACCAGTTTCGTCTCAATCTGATATGTATTTTGAGAGTTATGTCCAAAATACCAAAACTGTCCAGGAATATGACGCTGATTCATGTATCAAATTTCTAAGCTTATATCTCTCGTATCTGAACTTCTTTGAATGTGATCTTGGTGTCCATAGTTCGTGTTGGGAGTCTAGTTTCATATGCCACTGGTTTCACCTCAATCCGAGTTGTGGTTTGGGAGATATGACCAAATTACTGAACATCGCCTATACTGAAAGAAACAGAGTCTACTGCGTTATTCTAATAACATATGCATTATCATGATAATTGTTTTAGCTATTCGAATAACACATGCATTATCATGATAAACTTTTAACTATTCGAATAACATATGCATTATCATGATAATCTTTTAACTATTCGAATAAAATCACTCTTTTTCAGTTATGGACTATTCTGATAGTTCAATTACTATTCGAATAATATTTGAATTTTTGCACTGAGACTATTCTGATAGTTCAATTACTATCCTGATAGTCACCTTTGAAATATGTCAAATATTATTCTGATAGTCTCTTTACTATCCTGATAGTAATCTTACTATCCTGATAGTAACTCTACTATCCTGATAGTCTTGTGATATTGGATGTTGAAATTTATCAAAAGCTTATTCGGATAATCATCATACTATTTGAATAGGTATCCTACCATCCAGATAACATATTTATAAACCGAGTTTGAAATCACAATGACCATTCGGATAATGCCTTGACTATTCGAATACGTTTTCACTTGAATTATTTTCAGAAAGCATACTATTCGAATACTAATGTGCTTATCCGAATACTATCAACTGTTAACAGTTCTCCTATATTCGAATAGCATATTCATTATTTGAATAGTACTTTGTTTATTCGGATAAATTGAGAGTTATTCGAATATATCTTAACTGAAAACAAGTTTTCCTATTCGAATAATCCACAGTATTAAATCACATGAATCTTTTCAACCCAACTTGATATCTTCTCTCTTTGCTTGACTAATCTATAAGATATTTCACATTAAATATGGTAGTTAGTCAATGTAGAAGATAAGTATATTATACAAACTTTTTGCTCATATTTAACATCTATATTTTACATCATCAAAACTATTCATATCTAACAGGTTCTATAAGGCATAATGCCTGTAATCTCTTCCCTTTACCAGGGGATTACACAAAACTATACTACGAATCCCAATATATACAATTGTTTCCAAAAACATCCAAATAATTTACATGATAACCAAAATCTAAAATAATTTCCCACATTGGAGCTCTATCCGCTCTTCATCGCCCGCTTTTCCTTAGATCCTTCAGCCCTGTCTAAAAATTTGGTTTATGGGAGAGTGAGATTCTAAGAAATTCCCATAGTGTCAAATCACTCATAATATGCACAACAACAAAGCATGGAAGCAAATCACACAACACACAGCAACTACAACGACTGTTACAACGGCAGTGGTAGGTATGACTTGCGTCACCCTTATGTAACCCCCTGCCTTGATTAGCGTAATTAATATTTGATAATGTATAATAAAATAGATTAGAGACCTTCAGATGATTCAAAACTCGTTTGAAACTCCCTCCTTGTAGTAGGGGCTTCACAAAATTTTCAAAACCTCTTTCCAATCCTGGTCTCAAGTTCAAACATCAAATATAATTATCTGTGCAGTTATATCACATTTAACATATCAGAGTGCATAACTTAATCCCCGGCAACCCCCGGGTTTCATCTATATATAGAACTATAGGGTTTCAGTTCCCAATTAGGGGATTACACCACCATGTATTCAAAGACTATTTACAACTCAAAAATATCATACAGTAATCCCTATCCAAAATGAATAACTAACACGGCCAAATTAAATGTCCCTACAGGGTTCTAACCGCTCTAGGTCGTTCGCTTTTCGTTGGAGCCACATGCCCTGTCTGAAATGTTAGTCAAAGGAAAGAATGAGATTCAAGAGAATCCCAGTAGTAACAAATCATTTATACCATATATAAGCACACATCATGTAAGCAAATCATCATACAGTAGCAGCACAAATCACACTCCACCCTCATCCCCTTTTACCGCTGGAAAGGCACAACATCCTAACCCGAACCGTTGTTAGCAACTCAGGGACTATTGGTGTGGCAGTACATATAAATAGCCTTATGGCTCACATATAGCCTTTCGGCCCATAATATAGCCTTTCGACCCACGTATCACAAATATCACACCCCATCCTCATCCCCTTTTACCGCCGGGAAGGTACGCAACCCTTACCCGAACCATTGTTAGCGACTCAGGGACTGTTGGGTATGGTAGTGCTT
Source organism: Inga oerstediana (assembly GCA_963210345.1). Classification (NCBI taxonomy): domain Eukaryota; kingdom Viridiplantae; phylum Streptophyta; class Magnoliopsida; order Fabales; family Fabaceae; genus Inga; species Inga oerstediana. The sequence goes on along the minus strand of OY723401.1, from coordinate 37,627,182 downwards.
ACACATATCCACAATCATTGTAGCATTCAAATCCATCACAAATCAATAATTTTTCACACATACAATGCATCACATATGGTATAAAAGAAAGAGTCACTACCTTGTTCCTTCCTGACGTTCACTGGCACAGTGGGCTTACGAGGACGGCAGATGTCAAATCCTATAAACCAAAATCAAGGATGGCGAATTAATTCTCTACCCCCAATTCTCACTTTCAAACACTTAAAATAGGTTACCACATGAGTTCCTTAAGTGACTATAATAGGCTCAATGAAAATCTAGAAGGATTGGGAAGTACTAGATTGGAAATTACTTTTCAAAATCACAAAGTGCTGAAAATAGGGTTTTGCTGCAGCCAGGAATTCTCTGGCTGAGGCCAAAAATAGCACAGAAGTATTTTGGCTGCAGCCAAGAATTTTCTAGCTGCGGCCAAAACAGGCATAGAAAGTTTTGCCCTGTAGCCAAGGAAACTTTGAAAAATCATAACTAATTTTAAAAAAATCGAAATGAGTTGATCCCAAAGCCTAATGAAATATTTTTAAGTCCTCTTTATAGGAAAAATATGGATCATTATCAGAAATCACCACAAAATTATAGAATTACGCAAAATTCACCACTACTGCAAAACAGATTCCAATTTTAATCCCCAAAATTTGGACAGTCACTAATCTTAGCTCACAAAACGAAATGATACAAAATTTATGTCCATTTTGAAGCTTGGAATGTGAAATTTAAAACTGGAAAGTTTCAGAATTTTTATACACCATTTGCCTATTCAAAATGTCCAGACAACCTGACTGCCCTGTACAGATTTTTAAGAGACAGAATTTCAGTTTTTTGAGTAATTGCTTCCAATGGTTCCTAATTCACAACCAATACCATTTCCACACTAATTTTCCACAAGGAATCCATTAGAAATACCAAAATGACCAAATTCAACTCACATTGACATGTTCCACAAGAAACACAACATGTCACACAATAACCCAACTCAAAACTCACAATGCAATTCCTATCCATTTAAGGTTCCAAACCAATTCTATTGGCACCAAAGCACAAAATGACACCTATTCCAACAAATCACACAATTCAATTCTTCCAAACCAAAATCATATGAAAATCAGGGCAAAAATTCGAAATTCTCAAAACTTGATTAGTGGTTACAAAACTTAGCTCAAAATGTATTAAATTCTTACCTCTTCTTCTTCCCAAAGCAACTTCCTTGTTTCTCCAACTTTCAATTTTTCTCAAGTAATCAAACACCACCTTTCAAAAACAAACCATAGCTATGAAGCCCTCAACACCATGAACAATATTAATGAAAATGATTTGAGCATTCATGGACAAATTCTCACCTAAAACTTGAGCTTCTTCTTTCTCTTTCCTTCTCTTGTTGCTTGGCAAAAATGGAGCTGAGGTGAGAGAGAGATAATTAAATGAAATCAGATTTTTAACCCTTAATTGCTTCTTGGCCGACCTAAATGAATAGGAGAGAAGAGAGAGTTGCAATTTTTGACTTGTCAAAAGGGTGTGAGATGATGCCAAGTGTCAAAATCTTGAGGCATCTTCCTTGGACTTACTTGAACATGCACACACACAATTCCACCTTCTTGATCTCATAATAATCAATCCTAACCATTGATCTTTAAGTTACCAATGATTTCTTCTTTGGTAATTGACCAATTGGTCGGTAACCTTCCTTTTTGCCCGTTTTGCCCCTATTTCTAGCAATTCCTACTAAATCATCACTAAACACATGTTTATGGTTCATATTGCTCAACCATGCGCCCTCCCTCTTATTTAACTTAATTTAGATGTTAATCCACCATTGAACTTAAATATAGAGTTTATGCACAATCAGAACACATTCGAATCGAAATTCACATCGTATTCTTCAAAAGTGTTTAATAAATAATAATTACATCACTTTTGGAAGGATTTAGCCATTAATCACAATTTGGGATATTACACTTACATTTTCTCACACTGTACTGCACCATCACATGATCATATCACATATATCACCACAGCTGGGATCCATATAAAATATTTCACATATACATACAGCCACACTGGCCAAATACTCAAACAGGAATCCATGATTCCACAACATACCCCTGGCAATTACAATGGTAGAAACAACGGCAGGAACAACGGTAGGGGTAGGTGTGATAACCATCACCCCCTACGACTGCTCACGTTAAACTGCTCACACTGTAATGCACTATGGAAGATAACCAATGGCCTCATGCCAAAGATTTTTACACAAAACAATGATAAGTCATGCATACCAAGCATCATACACAACATGAGAGAAAAGTCAATACCTTGGTCCTTTCGGGTGTGCTCTGGCACCGGTCTCTCCTGAGTAGGGCAAATGTCAAATCCTATATTCATAATTAGGGATGAAGTATTTTTCTATATACCAATACTCAAATAACTTCATATCACTTAAATTGGTTATCATTTATGCTCTTTAGGAAGCTACTAATGCCTTTAACAAAAGCCCTAAAGGGTTGGAAGAACTTCCCAAAGATCCCCTTTTTGGAAGCTCAAGCACAAAATTTTTACTGTTGCACTCGAGTGAAGATGGCCTCAGTCGAGTGAGGATGCACTATGTACTCGAGCACAAAGCTTAACACTCGAGTTCTAGGAAGTGAAACACAAAAAGTGTTAACCCGAGAGTGTAACCCCCTGCCTTAATAAGCGTAATTATAATTTGATAACACCTATTAAAAACATATTAGAGACCAGTGGATAGTTAAAAATTACATTAATCTCTCCCTTACAATAAGGTTTTCACAAAATTTTTCAAAACTTCCTTTCTTGTTATGGTCCCAATTTTAGAAAATCAAATATAATTACATGTACAGTTATATCCCATTTATACATATCAGAGTGTATAAATAACACCCCGGCAACCCCTGGATTCTCATGCAATAATTAAGGGTTTTTAAATTTCCCATAAAGTAGATTACACCACTGGGTCTAAAACCGCATTTACAATTCAAAAATAATATTCAATCATCCCAGGTCCAAGATAGGTAACCAACTATCCAAAATTAAACATCCCTACATGAAACCTAGTCGCTCCTGGATGGTCATTTCCCTTTAGAGCCACTTGCCCTGTCTGAAAGGTTAGTCAATGAAAAGAATGAGATTCAAAAGAATCCCAGTAGTAATAAATCACTCATACAGTATACAAAAACATAGCATGTAAGATCATGTTAAGCAGCATCACAATGATTCATGGCTCACGCCACAAACGATAGCACTCATGGCTGTAAACACTATGCATAAGCTTTCGCTGCGATCTCAAAGTATCTTAATGTATCACAAAGTATCTCAATGTATCTCAATACATGACAAACATACATACAACGCTTCATATACAGTATAAGAGAAAGAGTCACTACCTTGTATTTTCCTGACTTCTTCTGGCACAGTGGGCTTACGAGTACAACAGATGTTAAACCCTATAAACCAAAATCAAGAACGGCAGATTAATTCTCTACTCCAATTCTCCCTTTCAAGACACTTAGGTTGGTTATCCTATGGACTCCTTATATGGCTACTAGAAGCCTAAACATAAGTCTAAAGGGTCAAAAGAAGATTACATAGAAGACCATTTCCGGAGGCTCAAAGTACGACTTTTCACTTGTTGGCCGTTACCAACGGATGCACAGAAGGATATGGGCCGTGGCCAGCCACCATGGGCCGCGGCCAACCTGTGACCTTAACTCCTGGCTGATTTCAAACGCTCATAACTTTGTGCACAAAACTTAGAATAACTCAAACTTTATATGGATGGAAAGCTTGCAATGTGAACGACAATCCTAGAAAATTTCATAATATTTCAACATCATTTGCTAGGTCAAGATACTATGCAACGTTGGGTCCCTGCACAGCATTTCAGACTTGGCAAAATTTCCAGTTTTCACTAGTTGGCTTCTAATGGTTCCAAGTTTCAAATCAAACACCATTTCTACACAATTTTACCCAAGGAATCCATTAAAACCATCAAAACAACCAAATTCCTTTTCCATTGACATGTTACACAATAACCACAACATGTCACAATAAACCACAATCAAATCACCCCATTGCAATCCAATCCAAACCAAAATTCCCAACCAATTTCACATGCACCAAGACACTTTATGACACCAATTTCCACACTAAACATTAACCAATTCACACATTTCAAAATTTACCAAAAATAAGGGCAATATCACAAAATATTAAGACCAAGCTAATGACCACAATCAATATACCAAAAGGTTCCAAATACTCACCTTAAGTTCTTCCCAAGACTTGTTCTTGATTTCCACCACTTCTAAATTTTCTCAATCTTCCAAACACCACAAATTAAAAATCTGAAACCATGGGAATAAAGCTCTTGACACTATGAATAATGTTAATGAAGAACACTTGAGCATTTAAGGTCAAATCCTTACCTAAAATCCAAGCTTCTTCTTTCTCTTTCTTCTTGAGGTTGGACGAAAATGGAGGTTGGGGGAGAGAGGAAATATGAGATGAAGATTATGATGATGAACAGAAATTTTGGTGTCCCAAGGCCTCTTATGTAACCCATTCGTAATTATGATTCAAAATTTGTGATAGAAATGAAATAGAGGCTAATAATAATAAAACTCATTTCCGATTCCTTTCTTATGGTAGGGTTTTCCAAATATTTTCGAAATTTCTACTTCCTTTGGTCTCAAATTCCATATCCCGAATATAATTACCCTGTGCAATTGAATCACATTTAAACATATCAGAGTTTAAAATAGAAATCCCGACAACCCCTGGGATAAGTATATACTAACCATCAGGTTTATAATTCCCAGCTAGGGGATTACATGCCGTAATTCAAATATTACCTACATCCAAAAATAATATACAATAATCCCAAAATCCAAAGTAGATAGCCAACATTCTAAGAACCTAAATATCCCTACAAGGTTCTAGCCACTCCTAGTCGTCCTTTTCCCTTTAGAGCCACTTGCCCTGTCTGAAAGGTTAGTCAATGGAAAGAATGAGATTCAAAAGAATCCCAGTAGTAACAATTCACTCATACAACATATAATCACATAGCATGTAAGCGAATCATCAAGCAGCATCCCAGCATAATACACAACACGTAGGCTGCATATACACATAATCATATAGTCTCATTCCCCGGATTCCATCGCCCCGAAGGTACGATGCTCCCACCGTCACCACCGATAGGCCGCAGGTAATAGACTTACAAATAGCCTTTCGGCTTTCACATATAGCCTTTCGGCTTTCACATAGTCTCATCCCTCGGATTCCACCACTCCGAAGGTACGATCCTCCCACTGTCACCACCGATAGACCACAGGTGATAGACCCACAAATAATGATAAATCAAACATACAATGTATCACATATAGTATAAGGGAAAGAGTCACTACCTTGTTCTTTCTTGACTTGCTCTGTCACTGCTCGTTCACGACCAGGGCAAATGTTAAAGCCTATAAACCAAAAATCAAGGACGATAGGTTATTCTCTGTTCCAAATTCTTACCCTCATGACCAATAGAAACCTAGATATATGCCTAATGGGTTAGGAATACTCGACTAAAGATTCCTTTTTGGAAAGAAAAGTATTGATTTCTGATTGAATCACTCGAGTGATACTCCCACTCGCACTCGAGCCCTAATAAGTGAAACACAGGAAGTAAGTACCCAAGAGCACCACACATCCTGGCATAACCATTTCACTCGAGCACTGGCCCTAGCACCCGAGTCACGACACACTCTCACCCGAGTCCCATCGAGTGAGGTACAAAGAGTAACTACCTGAGAGCAACCCTAAGGTACAATCGACTCCCGCACTCAAGTGAGACCAAGTTCACTCGAGTGATGACACATATCACTCACAGGCAAGGAAGTGCACCCTTACTTCCTACCTGAACACTTAACTGAAATGCAAAGAGAAAAGGAAGAACATGATGTTGCACTCGAGTGAGCTCCTACCTCACTCACATAAGGCTATCAGAAACCAGATTCACAGCAGCTGATACACTTTTCCAGATTTACCAAATCTAATTCCAAAGGTTTCCAAACTTATACCAAAGTTTATTCCCACGCAAAATTCCACAATGAACCTATTGGTAACCTCAAAATGCCCAAAATCACATTCTATTCACAATTTGTCTCTTAGATCTCTACACCACACCAAAGCGTAATCATCACAACTTCCATTTCTTTCTTCAAAATCAAACCCAATAATTCCAAGACACAATAGGCTACTAATACAACAGTGACACTCTATCCAATTCCTACATTTCACTTAACACCATATTCAAGGCAAAATTCTAGATTTCACATAACTTAACCAAAAAATCATAATATATATATATATATATATATATATATATATTAAAATGTATCAAATGCTTACCTTTTTAACTTGCCAACACCAAATCTCTAATCCTCCAACTTTCAAATGTGCTCAAGCACCAAAACACCACTCCTCAAAATTCTAAAAACATAGCAAAGAAGCTCTCAACCTCTTGAACCAATTTAATGAAGACCAGTTGAGCATATGGGGACATTCACTTACCCAAACTCAAGCTTTTCCCTTTCTCCTTCTTGCTCGAAGCTTAACAAAAATGGAAGATGGAGAGAGAAAATGAGAGAGCAGATTTTTTAGCTTCTCAAGCCCAAGAACCGACTTTAAATTAGAAAGGGAAGAGAAATGGGTTTGAAAATTTGACTTTGATCTTATGGCCAACTTCTTGCCACTTGTCATGATCTAACTCTTCCCTTCATAATTCACATACACCCACATGCATAATATTCCATCTTTTGCTCATCAAATCTTAACCATTGATCTCAAGTTACCTGTGAGTTCCCTTTTCGGTACTGACCAGTTGGTCGGCAATTTACCATCTTGCCCCTGATTATCACAATATATACTAAACTATTATCAAACACATTTCATATCACAATTCACATTACATACTTCAAAAGTGCTTACTTAATATTAATTACACCACTTTGAAGTCATTAGCCCTTAATTACAATTCAGGATATTACATCTTAGGCCGACCTTGAGGGAGGGAAGAGAGAGGGAAATGCTTTTTGACATTTTGACTAAGTCTAAGGCTCTCCTTATGCCATGTGTCATAATCCTATCTCCCTTCCATGAGTTCACACACATATATATATATATATATTCACACACAATTCCACCTCTTGCTCTTCCAATTCAAACCGTTGATCTCGAGTTACCTATGAGTTTGTTCTTCGGTAACTGACCACTTGGTCGGTAACTTCCCAATTTTACCATTTTGCCCCTAATAATGGCAATCCCACTCAAATCACTTCCAAACTCGTTTATACCATCCCAAAACACTATGCATCCTCCCACATAATTCAACCCATTTAGACATTAATCTAAATTTAAGCATAATTATAAAGCTTAGACGATGATTAAAACACATTCACATTGAATTTAACCATAATTACATCGTTACAAGCATAGTTAGCCCTTAATCCCAAATTAGGTCATTATAAAGAGCAATGGAAACTTTCAAAGAAGAGGAGCACTCGAATGAAGAAGACTTCACTCGAGTGACAGCTTAACACTCGCAAGTGTTAAGGTACACTCTTGAAACTTGGCAACGAGTGACAACCCGAGATAAGAGTTCATAGTGTCAAATACACCTGCACTCGAGTGAGAACCCATAATACTTGCAAGTGAAGCAAAACTCTTACCTTTCGCCCGGAAGTGCAACATGGAATTTGAAGGCAGAAAGGGAAAATGCATTATCGCACTCGAGTGAACCCATCCTCGCTCGAGTGATGTTCATCTCGTACCTGAGTGAACCCTAGATAACTCGAGTGATGCTATCAGAAACCAAAAAATGCAAAAAACTGACAGCACTTCCCGATTTTTACCCAAGTGATTCCATTGGTCCTAAATATCAAACTAAAGTTATCCCCCCATAAAATCACCTAAGGAACCCAATGGAAACATCAAAATCACCAAATTCCCATTCCATTATCATGTTTTGGTTTTAGGCCACATGGAACACCAAATCCCAAAAGATTATCAACTTCACATTTTAACCTCAAACCAATTCTATTCATCCAAAACACATACCGAAACACCCATTTCCATAACAATAACATGTCAAACTACCAATGACCCATATTTTTGAAAATAGGGTAATAAATCCATAAATTCTAAACTAAATCATTTGGCACAAAACTTAGATAGAAGTGTTCCTCTTACTCACCTCTATAACTTTGCTAAAGAGGTTTCTTGATTCTCCAAACTTCATAATTCCTTGAGATCTCAAATCAACACCAATAGAAGATCTATAACCATCAAAATGGAGCCCTCAATCCAAGGAACAACATTAAAGAAGTGAGTTTTGGCATTAGAGGACATTTACTCACCTGAAATCAAGCTTTTCTTCTCCCCTTTTTCTCCAACAATGGCGCAAGAGAGAAAGAGAGAGGAATGAGAGAGATGAGTGATGAAGGAGATGGAATGATGATGCTTACCCATACCTCCTTGCTTCAGCTGAAATTGAGGGAAGAAGAGAGAGAAAGAATCATATTAAAATGCCATTTGACTTTTCCATGCTCTCTCTCTCTATTCATGCTAACTTGCCACTTGTCACCATCTCATTGGCTCTTCTCAAATAAGTAACTAATCAGTTTCTAATCACTCTATTAGCCATTTAGTTACATATCTCATTTCCTCCTAGTTAGTAATTAATTTTCTCATTAATCACTGACTAATTACCAGACAATTTTCCTGATTTTGGCATATTAATTAAAATTACCACAAAACACATAAAAATTCCAATTTAAATTCACAAATCATTCTCAGTAATTGTCATCAGCCTTAATCAAAATTTGGGACATTACATTCTGGTTTGTGTTTCAATGAAATCTTACTAATTAGCCCAAAACATACATATACAAACCGCTATTAAAAAATATATATTAATTACTTTATAAACTATGCAATTAAATAACTTCAAGAGGAGACTTATATAATTAAATAAGAAATCTGATGTTGGATTCGCAGCTTAAGTTTGGAAATGATTTATGACCAGCGATGTAATTAATGTGCAGAGATACGCTGGACTAAGAAGAGGATGCGTGTTTGATTAATTTTGGTAACACACTACGTTTGTTGTAAATAATTATTAATGTGTTAATTAGCAAAATTTTAACTATTGTAACTACAATGTCAAGGGATATTTGTAAAATTCCTTCCTTAAAGCACTATCTATACACTTAATCCAAATCTCAAGATAGTAAACAATATTATGAAGTAAAAGATAAACTTAAATCCCAAGGTCTACTATAGTAGAAGGTTTCCATCTCAACTCTTCAAACGCCAAATACTGATAACAAAAGTGCCTTTGTCAAATTGAAGTTACAATAGTAAAAAAAAAGTTCAATTAACACTACTATAGATTTATCTATATTTAACGGTTAACAGTTAAATATCCGAGTGTTAAATATTTATATTTAACAGTTGTTAACTGTTAAATATTGGGAAATATATTTCATGATTTTTCAAATATAACCATTATTTATAGGGCACTATATTTAACGATTGTAAAATAATGATTGTTAAATATAACAATATGTATTTAACAGTTGTTTACTAATAACTGTGAAATATTTTGTGTAATACTTAATGGTTAAAATAATGAACGGTAAAGTATTTATCATTGGAGAAAAGGGTATATTTGATGGCTATTTGACAAAACTGTGATATATATGTAATAATACTTGACAGTTATTGGTGAATAACAATTAAGTATGTGTGACCAATTTTTTTTTTTAAAAAATGGGGGGCTCACTTTTGATCAGCCCTTGCAAAATAATGTCCAGAAACAACATATATGTATCAAACACCCAAACAGATCCAGTTTTAGTTGGATATAACACAATATACAAAATAAGCAATTCCGGCCAACAAGTGCCAACAAATTAAAACAAATCATTGAACACAAGTTCAACACTTTCTTACTTAGTTCCAACATAGCTTCATGAATAAGAGAAAATGGATCTAGACTTTCTAATGCATCATTAGCTAATTTAACAAGCAAGGGATATAATTGTCTATACCGATTTGATCTTTGTAATTTAGGATCAACTTCAATATGTTTTTCCTTGATATCATACATGACAGCACATCGTGCTTCTCTGGCCCACCTCTTTACTGTTAGATCTCAAGTTTTGATGATAACAAAGAATGGTATGAAAAAGATTTGATAAACAAATAAGTTTGAACAAAGTAATAACAGGAAAAATCATCACTTGAAGTAAGCATTGGAGTAATGAAGAGAGGCCAAGAGAAAAAGCTGAGAAACTTGATTAGTGGCAAGTTTTCTAAAGGGTTACTCGAGTAGGTACTCGAGTAAAGAGACAGAAACTTGAAGTAACTAGCTCAACCTTCAGGTAACCTGCCAATGATACTCGAGTAATAAGGTAAATGACTCCAAGTTGCTCTCGGCCTGCAAATGTTACTACTCGAGTAACCAGGTAACTCACTGGCAGTTGCTCTCGGCCTGCCAACGTTACTCGAGTAATCATGTCAAAGACTTCCAGTTACTCTCGGTATTGTCAACACTGCCAATGATACTCGAGTATGTACTCGAGTTACTCTGTTTCAAGAAATGTGTTGCTCTCGGCATTCTCAACCCTGCCAATATTACTCGAGGAGCTACTCGAGTAACTCACTGTGGTAAGCAAAACCTGAAGGTATTACTCGAATAACATGAAATGTTTTTCTCACCCTTCACTTCAAGTTACTACTCAAGTATGCAGAATTACTTAGAAGAAAAACTTCAAGTCACTACTCGAGTATGCAGAGTTAGTTGGAAGAGAACTTCAAGTCATTACCCGAGTAAGCTATGCATAAAAATTTATGTTTACTCGAGTAAGGACTCGAGTAATAAGGTAATCAAACTTGAAGTGATCTCGGCCTTGAAATCCTACCAACATTACTGGAGTGAAGCATCGAGTAACCTAAAGTTTATTTAAAGGTTTACTCGAGCTGGTACTCGAGTACCTAATGAAGAAAAGTTTGCCATACCCAAGTAAGTACCCGAGTAAACAAGTATTTCCAAAGGTTTGCAATTTTGTTTACTTCATGCACTACCCGAGTAATGTTATGTTTGCTTATTAACTTGCAGCTTATCAAAGTTTTCCCGATGATACTCGAGTATGTACTCGAGTAAACTTTAATAAATACTCGAGTAGCTACTCGAGTATGCAAGTTCAAATCTTGAGAATTCATTCCAACGTTTATTGATTTGTTTCCTATATGATTAACCTTTCATTGTATTAGTATTCTTAACATATCTACAGATAAACAATGAAGAGATCTTACCAAATAAGGAAAGTCAAATGCAACGTTCAAATGTCACCTACCGCCACCTACCGCAAACGGATATTTTTCAAATACTGGAAAAGTCAACAGTGGTTGCGTACTCTCTAACGGACATGAAGAAAAACGTTTAAACAATCATTACCAACGCATCTACATATACGGGAACATCCAAACAGAGAAGATAGAACAAGAACATATACTAACGCATTATCAAGCTCATTACTCTGTTTTACATTATACTTGTAATTCTATGCTTCAGTGATTCTTATTCAGTCTGTGAGAGAGATATTTCATTCAAACTCAATATTTGTTATTGAGATAAATTAAGGTTGTGGAACCTTGAGTTGGGATTGGATTACAACTTGTAAGGGGGAGCGAGTGTCCAGGCAAAGGAACTTGCTTGTACTGAGGTGCCAAGAACCCATTGAATCTTGGAAGTTATAGTGAAACTCTCAGAGAAGCTCTGAGGGCTGGATGTAGGTCAAAGTGGTTGTGGCCGAACCAGTATAACTCTTGGTGTACACTTCGGTGATATTTCTCCTTATTCTTTATTGCTTTATATTCACCGTCAAGTTTTTTTATTCGCAACAAAATTTTAGTATCACCCAATTCACCCCCCTCTTAGGTGAAACGCTTGCTCTAACATTTACTATATATTTTTTAAAAAGTAATTTGACATCACGTTTATTCAATACCCTCAATGCATGAAAACTTATGCCCACTAGTTCAAACTTTTTGCAAATGTTCTATTGAAGGATCATATGTCAAGCTATGCTCCCTTTTACTACCATCCATGGTAATCACATAATCAAACACAACAACATCATTCTCATCTTTGGTGATTTGTCTTTCTTTTCTCTCTTTTATACATGTAGCATCACGTAGATCACATTGGTGTTGGAACAAGTCAAAAATCGGTTGAGTATAGACATCAGAAAGCTAACGAAACATACTTGAACTCTGCAATATCAACCTTAGCAACTTGTCAAGTGACTCAAAATCACTTTTCATTTCGTTATAGCGCATACCCTCCAGAACTTGTTCAAATTGTTGGAAGAATCTATTGATATCCAATTTAACATGCATGCAATCCTTAACAGATGCATTGATGCTTTCACTTATTTGTGTGCTTCTCATGCCAAGTGTTCTTGAGTTCTACATATAGCATGATGCCAATTTCTCCTTTATTTGGTACATAGATATCAACCATGAGTTTTTTATCACATCTTGTTTTGATAACCATTCTTGCGAACATTCTTCAAACTCAGTTTCATCCCAACAATGATATATACAATGGTTAAAATCCTCAACCATTGAGTTTAGAAGGTGCTTCATTGCATTCTCTGAAATATGCCAAGTGCACAAGGCATGCTTTAAATCTGGCATCACTTCTTTTAATACTCGTGACATAGTAGCATCTTGGTCAGTAAAAATAGTGAATAGCCTTGGATTTTTATGTGCACATAAAAAAGTCTCAAATAACCATTTGAAACTCTTAAAATTTTCATGATATAACAATGCCACTCCAAATATCAGCCCTTCTTTGTAATGGTTGAAGGGGGAAAAATTTGCAAGAGGTCTATGGTTACAATTTGTACAATAGTTGTATCAAGTGAAATAACTTCCCCAAAGCAAGCAAAGTTTACCAACATGCATACATCCCAGAATACATATGTCTCTTGCTCATCTATGTTCATTTGGTGAACATGGAAAAATGATGGATTTTCTACTAATTGTTTCTCAAAATACTAATATATACTTCCAGTATCACCATATTTCATGGCTCGTTATCTCATTGAGTTAAGATAATTCTTTACATAACCTCTTGTAAATCCCAAATTGGCTCAACCTCCTATATAACGTTAAGCTAGTGTTAGTTCTTGAAATGACGCAAATAGGTGAAAAACTTTAGGAGGTTAAGAGGATGATCATGATCTAAGAAAACTTCATTTATTTTGTACTTTCCATCTACTTGTTTAAGTTTTATTCTGGCATTAAATGTAATATCCCAATTCGGGATTAAGGGCTAATGACTCTGATAATTATTGTAATTAGTGTAATTAAGCACTTTTGGGATAAATGTAATGTGAATTTGGTATAAAAATGTGTGGTATTTTAGATCAAGGTTTGAGATTCATTGCACATGGGTCGGAATCCTATGCTTTACGATTGTGTGAGCTCATGGTAGGAGTGAATAAGATGATGACAAGTGGCATTTGGTGAGCCATTGGATATGGCATATGAGACAACACGTCACTTTTCCTCTCTTCTCTCTCTCTCTCATTTTCGGTGGAAGGCATGGGCTAAGGGAAAAGTTGGTGCATCATCATCATCACCTCACATCTCACCATCTCCCTCTCTTCTTTCTTCATTTTCGGTGCTCAAGAAAGAAAAGAGGGAAGGGAAAGCTTTGATTTTGGGTAAGCAATGATTTTGGGAAAGATTTATTGAGGTTTTATATCTTGGAACCTTAGGAATGAGCATTGCAAATGATTTTGAAATTATGTTTCCACATCCCTTAAAAAACCATTTAATAGATTTATTTATAAAGGGATTATAATGCTCAACAGGTTAATTCTTTATGCATGTATAATTTGAAAAGAAAATATTTCTCTTATGCATAAAGACATGTTTAATTCATTATGCTCAATTATCTCAAATTAACTATATTCTTAGAGCATGTGAATTATAATTCCTACAAGCTAACTATGCGTGGATCCAAGTAAAACTGGACACCAAAGGAAGAAAAAGGTTTATATGGTTTTGTAGGAAGAAGAAAGGAAGAGCTTCATCTCAAGATTATAAATCATAGGATTTAATCCAAATCTTGGGGAAGTTGGACATTGAAGCTGCATTTTTGAATGTGCAAACAAAAGGAGGCATTACTTGAGACAACACTGCAAGTGCCTAGCTAGCAATAAAGGAAGAAAAGATGCACAGTGAAGCATCACTCAAGTAACTAATCAAGTAATCATCATCACTGCATGACAACTGGGAGTGAATGTTCAAGTGATAACACCAACTGGAAGATTGGAAGGTAAAAGTCAAGGAATTATGCATAAATGAACTTCAAAGGATAATTTATCAAGTAATTACAAGATTACTTGAGCACAGTACTGTCTTCTTTATTCTTACCCGATATTATGCTTATATAAATTATTTATTTGGGTAATGAATAACTTGCTCATTATTGCATACCATTAGCAATAAATCATTTATGGGTTTTAAATTGTTTTTAAATTGCTAAATGGATTGAAAGTGAAATTGTGCATAATCTTTCTATGTATTTGAGTTTCGAAATTAAAAAAATTTACTTAGATTCCAAATTCATCTTGTTTATAAAAATGCATACACATTATTTGAAAATTATTCATAACTTGTTTGCATTTAAATCGATTTCAAAATTAGAAGTTAATATTTATGTATACTGAAAATCAGAAATGCTTCAAATTCATCCATCAGAGTATTTCCCCATCGTTGACATATTGATCATTGATCTTAAATGTGTTATCCAATGCTTGAACTCCTCAACCATTATTTTCTAATAAGTTAGACCTTATGTCTAATAAGTTAACTATCTATATGAGTTTCAAGTGTATTTCCTAGAAAAGAATCCAATATGTGAAAACTTTATGCCTAATGCGTAAATCATTGGTTAGCCATGTTATTCCAAGCATTATGAATGTTCATATTAGTGCATTAACCATTATAATGGAATAACTTACTAGGATAATATTCTAGAACTCTAGTCATTTGGATCAATGAGTATGTGCTTTATCATCCGTAAATTCTTATACTCATCTTGTTGCTCAAATGCATTACTATTTGTCTTCATCCATTTTTCGAGTTACTAGAACCTTCTATTCAAATTCTTGAGTTGAATATCCCTATTCTTCAAGACACATCTCTAAGAGTCAAGTTTATCTCTTGGTCAATAGCAAAGTCATTGTGTTTATATCATTGTTCTTAAAACCGGACCGGACCGGCCGGTTCGGACCTGAAACCGGCCAACTGGCCGGTTCGGTTCAACCAGTGGACCAGCATTGTTCCAACCCGGTCTGACCCGGGGTTGACCCGGTTAACCCGGGGTGAACCGGTGCAACCCGGCCGGTTCACGGGTTGCCTCTTTTTTTTAAAAAAAACTTTGCTTTTTTAAGCTCCAAATAACATTTTTCTTACTTTTTTTTTCAGAAAAATTATTTTCCTAAAATTTTTTAATTTTCAATGAGTTTTAAAAGGATTATGGAATATTTTTTGCATTAGTTGGAGAAACATTCTTATGTACTTAACAATATTTTTGTGGGTATTAGGTTTAAAAGGTTATATTAGACTATTGGTTAGAAAAAAACTCTTATTTAGTTTTTAAATGGTATGGATGAATATTTAAATTATATATATATTTTTAATTGACCCCGGTTTGACTACCGGTCTGACTTTCGGTTTGACTCCGGTCTGACCCACTGACCCTTGACCCAGTACCCCGACCGGTTCAGTGCCCGGTCCGGGTTTTAATACCTTGGTTTATATACATCCTTGAAACTAAGCCTTTTTGGCTAATTCATTTTCAATATGACTTTTGCTCTTGGGAAAATTCTCAAACATGTTAAACTCCAATGTCTAATATGTTATCTTAGTTGTTCTCTAAAAAGGAAGCTTTCTGGTATATGTATATTTAAACTGTTGACTTCCACCATTTTCAACATGAACATTGATTATAAACATATTTCAAAGATGAGTTTTGCATATATTCAAAATCTCAATTTTACAATGCATTATTTGAAATTACAACTGAGATTTGAATCAATTTGCATATTTCATTATCATTCTTGAAAAACTTGATGAAAACTTTTATGGATATATCTACTACTTTATTTTGATCTCACTTATATGCCTTACATGAAAATCTTATCAATGACATATCTTTTAAAATGTATTTACAAATTGTCATTGATATTTGAAATCATCATTTTTGGTATTATTTGTTCGTTACCCTTTATTATTCAATTGTTTGAATTTATTTAATTGGGTAAAATTATATTCTGGTCTTTGTTGATTATTATACTCTTTGCTCAAATATCGTATGATTCAATTGTATAAGAGCATAAGAGTTATAATGTCTGATACTGTATGGACCCAAGAGAAAGTTGGGTACCAAAGAGCATATACTTTTGCAGGAATTAATCAAAATACTCTACTTTTGGATACAAAGATCAGAGGCTAATAGAGGAGATGTGACTGGTAGTGTTGCAATGAGAGCAGAAGCAAAATCTGTGGTATCACTCAAGTGACGCCACATCACTAGCAAGTAACTAGCTAGTGATGCAGGCAGAGAAAGAGAAAGAGGAGGAAAATCTCTTAGGTGAACCTAGACAAGATTCATCGCAAAGCAACTCAAGGCCAAGAACAAATTTAGCCAATATGAATCTTTGTTGCCTTCCCACCTTTCTTATTGTTCCAAGGTGATAAGAAGATATTCAGAGGAAGATGCTAAGATGCACATAATCATCAAGCTTGATAAGCCTATGAGGATTCTCAACTACCATCCTAGCTCTATAAATTATATGATACATCTGATACACTTACACTGGAGCTATGGTGAACAAGGCCAATTCAATCACTTCATCGAGAAGAATTACCACAAAATGGCCTATATTATAAGCAAGGAGGAGAGGAATACTGGAAAGATCATGTCTGTCAGAGAACAAGAGGTCTATATATACTTCTACAAGACTTACTCCAAGTAATATGAAATTACTTCAAGTGATATGCAATTACTTCAAGTAAGACCTTCAAGTAATCAGCAATTACTTCAAGTGGACCTTCAAGTAATATACAATTACTTCAAGTAGACATTCAAGTAATTCATAATTACTCCAAGTAAATCTAAAACTCACTCCAAGTTAACACAAGTGGCATAGAGGATGAGAGCTAAGACTTCAAGAATAAATGAGAGACAATACTTTGCTAGAGTTGGTCTCCCTGATCCTTCATTCTTTGGTCCATTTGTCTAAGGCTTTCTGAGAGAGGAGCTTCAACAATCACACAGAGCTTGCTACAAACATGCTGAGTTCATCACTTCTGTGAATGGTAAGATTAGACAACTCTGTGACTTGATCAACTAGAATCCCAAGGCCTTATTCTGAGTTCATCTTGGTATCTTAAAGTGCTCACAAAAGACTACACTTCAGAATCCCTCAGTACCAGTCACATCATCCAATATTGACTAGGACATGATGCATCAATGGACTACAGAGGATTATAACTCGAGTGATTACTATATTACTCGAGTGAGGTATTGTATTCTTTAATTCAAATTCTCTGAGTTGCATCACTCAAAGTGAACACTTGAGTAATGACTCAAGTAATACAGGGTTACAACCTTAAAACCTGAATAGCATTGTCATTTTTAAAAAAACTTGATTTCTCTCCAAATCTTCAGATTTTCATACTCATTCTCTCTACAAAATTTCCAATGATTTTACAAATCTAAGAGAGTTATTAACTATATTACACATAATGATTTTCTTTTAAGCCATGCATTCATTAAGGGGGAGCTTCACATTCGTTTGTGTTCTATATCTTAAAAGCTTATCTCCTTTATTTGAAGAAAATTATTACAACATACTCATCTGCATTTACTCTCAATCAATTAGTTTTGATGATGAGTTACTTATATATTTCCTTTCATGATCTTAATTTTAACATATCATATAGAAAGGATAACTTTGATTTGTGCAATAAATTTGATAACTTGATAGCACTAATCACTCTTTGTGGGAGAAAGATTTGTACTTGAGGTAGGAGAATTTGTGTTGTGCAATAACCTTCTTCAATATGCTACAAGAAGAGGAATTATGTTTTAATGCTCAATCAAGGAAACTACATTGGCTGCAACATTCAGAGCAACAAATACATATGCCAATACAAATGAGCATTGAGCATGCTAAACAGAAGCTCAACTCAATTGGAAAATCCTGGCAACAACATGAACATCTGTCAGAGTTGTACAGAACACAGCATCATGAACCAGCATTACCATAGAAGCAACAGACTTCATGAAGCGCTTCATCATTTTCCAAAAACTACATGAGCATTTCTAAACCCTCTCTTTATATTTCAAGAATACCTTTCATATCTTTGATTTCAATTTGCCTTGATTATGAAAGTTGTTTTCCACGAAAATCATTTTTCATTTACATCAAATTATAAATGAAACTACTTTCAAAACAGGGGAGAGAAACTTGTTTTCCTAATGCATTTATTTTGATTAATGGGGAGAATACATTTCTCATTCGATTTCGTATTTACTTCTCTACAAGCATTCCTTCCTTATACTTCAAACTTTTTGCTAATGTCAAATAGGGGGAGAAAAAGGCAAGAAAAATATGCTGCATTCAAATTGTTGTCATATTCATACATATTTTTCTTAAAGGATTTGCCATCATCCAAAAGGAGGAGAATGTTAGATATGAATAGTTTTGATGATGTCAATTATAGATGTCAAGTATTAAGAGCAAAAAGTTTGTATAATATACTTATTCTCTACATTGACTAACTACTATATTTAATGTTGTATATCTTGTAGATTAGTCATAAACCCGATGGTGGGTTGATGTTATAATGCCTCATATTGTGGAGAATGATCATCAAGAAGAAAATCAAGAGACAAGGGATTGAAGAAAGAAGGCATTGCAAGACTAATGGGAATATCAAGCAAAGATTGAAGAAGATTGAAGATATTCAAGAAGACATCTAATTGGGCTATGAAGAATGATCCTCAATTCAAGAAGATATCTAGTTGGGTGATGAAGAATGATCATTAAGAGGAAAAACAAGAAGAAAGAGATTGAAGAAAGAAGAACTTGTAAGATCAAATGAGAATATCAAGATTCAAGCTCTTAGAAGTGATACCGATGGTTGGAATGGGTCAATATGAAGCTAAAATGATGTATACGGAAGTTATGGGACCTCTGGGGATGATTACTCAAGTAATTACTTGAGTAATAGGGCATTGCCTCATTTTGGAGGTGATTACTCGAGTGGCTACTTGAGTAATCTACAGAGTTACTTGGAGATCACTCGAGGGCTCACTCGAGTAACGGCACTCTGTTTTCGCGCATCAAGACAAAGGTTCAGTATTTTGGGCATATCTCTCTAACCACACGTCGGATTGATCTGAAACTAGTGGCATATGAAACAAGACTCCCAACACGAACTAGGGACACCAATATCACGTTCAAAGGAGTTCATATGAGGGAGAGATGCTCTGTTGAAATGGACACATGAATCAGCGTCTTATTCCATAACAAGGTTCGGTATTTTGGATATAACTCTCAAAATACATATCGAATTGAGATGAAACTGGTGCCATATCAAAGTAGACTCAAAAATATTTCTAGGGATATACAATTTGTCACATTTCAAGTTATATACTAAGATCTATGCCTTTTGGAAATTGATGCTCGTGATTTCAAACTTTGTCTAAATGCAGAAGATATTCTTTGGATCATAACTTTCTGTAAAAAATGAGTTTGGAGGTGATTCTTGTTGCGTTGGAATGTAAATGATGAGGCTTTCCGATGATATATAATTTGTCATGTTTCGAATCAAAATCAAGAATTCACTTGAAGGGCTTACTCGAGTAATCTGCCGGATTATTTGAAAGCCACTCAGGGCTCACTCGAGTAACATGTGAAGAAAAGCAAAGGCCACTCGAGTAATCAGGTATTTCCAAGATTTGAACGATATCACTCGAGTAATGAAGTAGGAAATGATCTCGGCCAGAATTTGAACGGGATTACTCGAGGACTCACTCGAGTAATGACCAAGGCTTACTCGAGTGACCACTCGAGTAATGCTTCCCAGAAATACACAGCAACGTATTTGAAGACTTTGAAAATCATAGGATTAATTATGAAACTCATTCTTCTTGCTTCCAATCATTCTTACACTTCATTATATTAGTGTTTAATGTGTTTCTCCAGGAACACAATGAAGAGATGATGTGAAGAGAGAAAAACTGACTTTACGGAAGTGGAGCATCAACGTTCGTAACGACTAGTTTTCAAATTCAAGCAACGGACAAACGAAGCAACGGACTCAACGGATAAGTTGAAATACTCACAACGGTCATATCCTACTCAACTATAAATACAGAAGATTCAAGCAGACAACACTAACGAGAACACTACAACGAGAAACATGCAAAGATCATGAATCATCTACTCCAACCCAACTACTATCTGTTCTTATCCATTTTCTATATCATGTATATTTGAGAGAGAGATTATTTTCATTGTGCTTCAGTATTCATCTATTCACTTCTGAGAGAGAAGATTGATTGTAATCTTTCATCATCAAAGTTGTATCCTTATGGGGTGTGTAAGGAGAGTAACTCGGTTGTAACCTTACGGTGTGTAAGGGGGAGTAACTCGGTGAGAGATTTGTAAAAGGCTTCGCAAGTGCCCGGCTGAACTTGTGGGTTGTAAAAGCTTTTCTTGTGCCTGGATTAAACAAGAAGATAGTGGATTTGAAAATCTCAGGAGGAGCCTAGGGACTGGACGTAGGCCATCGCAGATTGGACCGAACCAGAATAAATCACAGTTTGCACACTCTCTTCCTTAAACTCTTATATTTCCAGCATATATTAACTGTTGATTTATGATTCATTACTTTCATATTTATTGCTTCCTCTAAGATGCAAAAAGATTTTCAAAGTTCTAAAGATTTTTATCTTACACCCAATTCACCCCCCTCTTGGGTGTCAGCCGGTTCTAACAAGAACAAGTAGCAAATAATAATATATTGACTATTCATGAAAAATCTTCTGGCTCTTTAATGAATGTCAATACATAATATTTGATAAGTTTTTGCATCATTTATGTAACTTGGATTATCAAACTAGTCACACCAACAATAAATTTGTCTAGATCAATAAACTTTTGATTTATTATAGCAACTTTTCAATTTCTATAACAAGTGACAGAAATGAAATCTTCATCCAACATGATTCACACTTGTATTCCAACAATCTCCCCCTCAAGTGTGAGTTATACATATTTTTCTTATTTCTATATTAGTTCTTCAAGAATCATATCAATTATGTTATTAGTTCTTCAGAAACCATATTAATAATATTTCCTTTTTTGTTATGTAAACTTCTCCAGGAACTGCCCCATAGTTCTCAGGAAGTACGATATATTTTTATATATCTATATAATTCTTCAAGAATTGTCTTCTTAGTATATTAATACATATTTCATTTTACTCAAAAGGTTCTCGCAGTATAAAATATTTCAACTATTGGCTTTCCAGGCTATATTATTTATGGTTTTCAAATAGTCATTGTCTCGTACAAATTATGTAGAGACTCGTGAGTGGTATTTTTCAAAGTTACAAAAACTCTTTTGTGCCATTCATATTGAACCATGATGCTTATATCATATTTGGACTATTCTAAATGCAAAAAGTTAAAGTTAATACTTGGAAAAAAAAGGGTAAAGTTAATAAAAGCAAGTGGCCCAATCTTCTGCAGCCCAATATTAGATGCCTATAGGTCACAAAAATGGTTAGAAACAAAAGTTAGTGTTACTATGCACTCAAAACAATATAAATCCTTTTGTTTAAAACATCCCAGAAATAAATCAATAAATAACGAAACCAGGAGCCCAAGACAAAGAGGCCCAGCATGTACAGACAACAAAATGAAATAAAGTTATTAAAACAGAAAACCCAATCCTTCAGCTCAAAAGCGTGAGTCCAACCCAGCACTTAATTAATGAAACGTTGCGTTTCATAGAGAGCATGGATGACAACGTCGTTTTGCGTGAGCAGGGTTTTCTTATCCATGGAAGCGGGTTAACCTACCAGGCCCGGATGCTGCAGCAACCTCGTTGGTGCAACACGGATGAAGACCCGCCGCCACTTGTGGCGTCAGGCGGCGTTTATCGACAAGTACGCGCTTTGTTCCCGGTGGTTTTAATGGCGGCATGCTCAAAAAATCAAAGCAAACAAAACATACACAACAATTTCACCGAAGTTGCTTCATAACTTTGTCTCCTGGTGTGTTTTTGACAGTATGAACAATCAGCAGAGTCAGGCAAAATATTTAGACAGTTCCAAATGATGGAATTAAGAAAAAAACTTTATTTTGAAACCAAAATAAAAAATGAGCAACGGGTCTTTTCCGATGAATTATTGCGGAGCGCGCTCAAATTGTTACGGGACTAGTAAATCAAATAGAGTAATTTATAAACGAGATTGAACCAAAATATGTCACGGATTGAAATTCAATTCCGAAGTCAAATAGTAAATGCAATTTTCTTCCCAGATGCTCATATATATACGTAGATATGTTCATATCAAAATTTGAAAGTAGCAATACTCGAGAATCATGCACAGTTCACAAACTTGAATGAAATAAAACTATTCTTAAAACTAATGAGATTGAAATCAAGCATACTGCTTAAAATCACACATGATGCTTTTCATAAATAATTTTTTTTCAAATAGAAAAATTAAATCAACAATGCATCATAAAAGAAAACAAATAGCAGCCAAGCGATAATGGATAATAGCGTACCTTGGCTAGGACATAATTCTCGGAGTTAGGAAATAATTCATATAAATGTCAAAAAAAAAAAAAGATATCATGTTACACATTAAAATTAAAATTCGATGGCTTTAGGCCATTTAATTCAAAGATAGAAAAATTAATATTATATAGCTTTTGGTCATTAAAAAAATTTGAAACTATGACTTTTAGCCATTTAATAAAATAAACGGTAAACGTGCAAGTTTACCCATCAGCTTTTATCAAAAGTACACCCACCACCATAATTTTTTTTTAAGTGTAAAAATATCTATAAACATTTAGAATGAGAGTAAAAGTAACATTACTGTTAAAATAAACTAACAAGAGCAAAAGTAACATTATCTATAAACATTTTTGTAGTGGGACCCATAATATTGTTTTGAAATTGACAAAATACCTTCAACTCAAAGGAAAAAAGACAACCCTCTTTGTCGTGGATTTGGCTTGCATACTTTTCTCTTAGGAAAAGGATGGTCCTTTTCCTGATGTGGACCGTTGAATTAAGATATCAATGATCCAAATTTATTATATTATAAAAATTGTTATAATATATTAAATCTGAACCGTTGAGATCTTGATCCAACAGCTCATATCATGACAATAACCATCCTTTTCTTAAAAGAAAAGGATGAAGCCGGTTCCATCCATCCCGGATCCTTTGATCCATCAATACTTCTAGAACAACAATCACCATGAAATTCAAACCGGAATCATCATTGAACATTAACCAGGTTTTACAAATAAAAAAAATTGCCGAAGAACACGTTCAACAAGGTGAAGGTCTGCTTCCATGGTTTAAGAAAATTCTTAACAAATGCCAAATACAATGAAAAAGGCTAAAAAAGCATGAATCAGTGGAAGATGTAATCTAGCTAGAAGCTTATCAGAAATATTACAAAACCATATCCAAGTGAAGCCATCATAGCATAAGGCAAAAAAAGCCAAAAGTATCTGACGCCTTGAAGGGATAATACCAAACAAACAAGAATGAACTCTAAAGTCACATATCTTGTTTATAGCGAGAAAGACGTTCAACAAGCCACCGATTACAGATCAAGCTTCGAAGGCAAAAATCAAGACATGGAGAGCCTACAGTCGGTCCAAGCCAAAAGTCGTGGTTGCTCCGAAGTACATCGCTGGGGTTCTTAAATCTAAATCACCACTATAGTGAAGATTTGAAGGGGTGAGTCTCAGATTTGCAAGCCATTATGTTTGTGATAGAGTGAGAGGCAGAAGTCGCAACTTAGATCTTGCCGTTGTTGTCGTCATGTTCTGTTGTCTCTGATCTGGATCGGAGAACGGCATAAAGGATTTCCTTCTATCCTAAATCGCCTTGAA
Organism: Inga oerstediana; assembly: GCA_963210345.1. Lineage (NCBI taxonomy): Eukaryota > Viridiplantae > Streptophyta > Magnoliopsida > Fabales > Fabaceae > Inga > Inga oerstediana. The sequence continues at coordinate 37,602,854 of OY723401.1, read as the reverse complement.
GGTCAAAGGAAACTCCCAAAATCAGAAAATGGTGGGCTGCTCTCTAGTCCTTGTTGGGCGATCGCCATCGAATTCTGTCATCACTCAGGAGGCTCACGCTCAGATCACGGGTGGTTTTTCAGTTGGAGTATTTTTGGTATCTTCATAACAAAAGTGTGGCCCCCACCATACCAATAACAGCCGTTTACTCTCATTTTAACAGTGGAGTCACTTTTACTCCGATTTTAAATATTTATACGTACTTTTGCCCCTAAAAAAAAAGAGAAAATCACTGTCAGGTTCTAAGGAAGTAAAATATTGTCAGAAAAGTCCCAGGAAAAACTGAAATATCTGAAAAGTCCCTAGGGACTTTTCTGATATTATTTTCCAATGTAAAAAGACACACATGCCCCTCTTTTTAATGTAAAAGTGGAAGCTTCAGAAAGAGGAGGGAAGGCGCAAGTTTTTTTCCGGAGACACAGAAACGACGCGAAAGGGACTGGTGTGAACTCCAACATTGAAGGGATCAAGTGTAATGTTGAAGTTCTTGGTAAAGGATCAAATTTGCAAGCTCCACGTACTGGAACCGAGGTAGAACACGAAACTGAATTTTTTGTTTTTGGTTCTATTTGATATTTGGATAAAGTGAAATTGAATGATGGTGAAAGGTTGGTGCTTGGTGCCAATAGTGGACAAAGTGGTAGGAGGTAGATGAGTAATGACATGATTTAGGTAAAGTTATGAGCTTGAGCGTTGTAGTTGGGGTTTGAATGAGGTTGGGTAGTGTTAATGTCATAGTGCTCTGTTTTTTGGGGAGGTGACAGAGGAGATGATACCTTTAAAGTGGGAATAGCTGATTTTCAGGTTGGTGGGGTGCTGTAAAAATTGTGATATGGGAAGAAATTTAATTGTTGTTAATTCATGCAGTTGGTGTTGTTAATATAACTGAAGTGGTTGTTAATACAGTAAATGGCTTTGGGTGTCATAATGCTCTGTTATTGAGGAACAAAACAGAGAAAGTTGGACGTTTGACGTGGGAAAAGTTGATTCTCATGGTGGTGGGTTGATGTGAAAAGGGTGATATGTAAATAGCTCAAGTAGTTGTTAATTCATGCAGTAGTAGTTGTGAATATAACAGTTATAGTTGTTAATACAAAAACTGTGTTATGTTTTTAAGTTTTAAGGCAATGTAATAGAGAGAAAGGCCTATTGTTTGGAAACCCAACAAAGGTATGTCTTTGTTTAAAGTGGGAGTCATTGAATGTGATTGTGCTTTGTTTGATTATATGATTGTAAAAGAAGTGTTGTTAATATGTGCATATACAGTTGTTAATATAGCTTTGGAAGTTGTTAATACGAACTTCATGGTGCAGATTATCATGAAAGATGGCAACTAGTTCTGGGAAGAATCTATTGTGTTTCATTCATGTGGGGGGAAGTTTTTAAATGTCGGAGCAGATGAAATGCAATATGTTGGTGGTATGGTAATAACAAGATGCGTAAAGGAAAGTACAACATATAAGGAGTTGCTACGAATCATATCATCTATAACGGGAAATGAAAGTAATGAAATTCAAGTGAAATTCAAAGTTTCTATTGATACATCAACATTTGTGGATCTTGTAGACGATGAAGGGGTTGATCATTTTATGAAATATAATGAACAATATGGTCATGTGTACATTGAAGACGATGGTGATGATAAGAATACAGTCCCAACATTTAATGGTCAAATGGAAGAGCAAGAAGTGTAAGTCGAGTTATCTTAAGAAAAGTAATTTGTTGTAACTTAATTATGCAAAAGAGAAGTCTAACTTGTCATTTATTGCAGGATTGATCAAATGTTTGTAGGTGCTGGAGGAATGTGTATGTCCCCACCGCCTTTGTTAAATGAAAGTCAAGATGACCCATCATTGGAATGTTGTACTCAATTGGTGCCAACACCCATACCGGGAATGAATCATACCAAATGGAAGGATTTAATTATTGGAGAAGGACAGATATTTCCGAATGGTATGAGCCTTCGTCAAACATTATACAAATACAGTATTTCACACAAGTTTTCATACCAATTTGTGAAGAATAATAAACAGAAGATAATTGTGAAGTGCAAGGTTAGTGGTTGTCCGTGGTACATGGGTGCTTATTCATCAGGAGAACATCAAGATACAGAGTTTCTAACGATTCGAACATACAAAAGTGAACACATTCACCATGCACAGGACAGTCTAATTGTCTGGCATCCACACAGGTCGAGCTTGACATCATCAATCGTAATGGATGATTTAAGGTCCAATATCGATAAGACTTCCAATGAAATTCGAGCAGACTTGTACAGAGAGTATGGGGTGCGACTGAACTACCCTCAAGCATATAGGGCAAAAGAAAGAGCGTTAAAGGAATTAAATGGACGAGTAGAAGACTCTTATCAAGCAATTCTTTGGATATGTGATAGATTGATTGAAAGTGATCCAGACACAGTTGCAAAATGGGAAGGCTCATCTAACAATAGATTTGAGCGGGTATTTATTACTTATGGTTGCTCGGTTAAAAGTTTTATAGGTGGTTATCGGCCCATTGTTTATATAGATGGCTGTCATCTAAGTGGCCCTTATAAGGGAATAATGTTGTCAGCTTGTGTATACGATGCAGACAACCAAATGTTTCTCTTAGCATATTCCATTGTCAACGGTGAAATATATGATGAATGGCTTTGGTTTCTAGTCAATTTGAAATAAATAATAGGATCAATCATGATAACCATAGTGTCAGATCGCAATAATGCAATTATCGGTGCTGTTAAAGAAATATTTGGCAGCGAGCGACATGGCTATTGCTACAGGCATGTGAAGGAAAATTATAGTGCAGAGTTCTTGAAAATCAATAGAGGTCGAGCACGTACATCGGCGACTAGCAAAGAGACTGCACTCAAGCTTCTTGATGCAATTGCCTATGCAAGGTTGGATGAGGACTTTATAAGTGCAATGGGAAAATTAAGATTGTTCAATCCACTATTGGCACAATGGGTGGAGACCAATGGGGATGTTGACAAATGGGCTCTGAGCAAGTTTCCTTTCAATAGGTGGGATAACATAACCACGAAGATTGCGGAGTCGTTTAATGCATGGATGTTGAAAGAGAGGAAGCATAGCGTGTCAATACTAATTCATGAGCATCGGGACAAATTGGCACGGAAATTGCTTACAAGCAAGATGGCAATGGCCAATTGGAAAAATGGAGTTGGACCCAATGTTGAAGAGAAAGTGCTGCAGCATGTTACCTATGCGGAAAATATGGATGCAGTATATTATGGAGACCATAACTTTTCGGTGCAAACTAGATGTGGTAAAGCGACAATTTATGTCAATGTAGATCTTGCTCAAAGAAAATGCACATGTTTAGCATGGCAAATGAGTGGAATACCTTGTGCCCATGCTTGTGCAACAATTAAGGTACTCAATGGTAATGTGTACACATTTGTACATGAGTGGCTGAAAGTGGAAGCACAGGAGAAAATATATGAAAACACTATGAGACCAGTTGCAACACATGATTGTCCACGAGCTGATTCTCCGACTGTCACACATTTGCTCACACAAACATTCTTGGATCCGCCAACAACTACAAGGCCAACAGTGAGGCCGAAAAGAAAAAGAAGGGAATCTCAATTTCAAAACAAGAAGCTTTATCATTGTGGGCGATGTCATGAGGTTGGGCACTCCGTGAGGACTTGCAAAAATCCAAATCCAACCTAAAACGATGGATTATGTACTTTCTTTTGTTAGCTACTTATTTTGGATTATGTATATATACACCATTAACTGGTGCCTTCCTGTGACGCGTATTGGTTTTTGAACGAGTCCGGTTGTTGGTGTAGTTAAACACAAATAGTCTGATATTAAGTTAAATGAGTAGGCAAAAATACCCCCTTACTCATACAACTTAATATTTCAATGTAAATTGATATGTGGATCTGATATGCTACTAAGTTGTGATATGCACTGTCAGAAAGTTGGGAAATTAGGTTGCATGCGTTGTTTAAATTTGCATCAGTTGCATTAGTTGTGAACAAAACTCATTATGTTGTGAAAACATATATTAGGAGTTGTGAAAATTTTCACCAGTTGCTGTCAAATTTTTGCAGCAGGAATTTAAATAAATTAGGCATTATAAGTGGTGAAAATCATGGGTTCCTTAGGTGACAGTGGTGAGGTGTGCACTTTATAAAGTCATGGGGGACTTACTATTCACTTGTGCATGTGTCTAACTAACTTCATACAATAGGCAAACAACCAACCAACCACTTGATAAAATATGCTACAATTCAGCTGTTATGAAAATTTGCATCAGAAGTACTGCTAAAGTCACGCGATGAGGTTGTGAAAGGAACTGAAAGGGTTGTTAATGAACGCTTTACAGGTTGTAAATAGCTCAACTGGTAATAGTTACGGTGAGAAAACGATGGGAGGAGGTTGTTAATTGAACTGAAAGAGTTGTAAATGAACGCTTTAAGGGTTGTAAATAGCTAATTTGCTAACACTTAACGTCAGAGAATGTTGTAAGACAGAAATGAGGGGGAGTTTGTTAATTGAACTGAAAGAGTTGTAAATGAACGCTTTAAGGGTTGTAAATAGCTACTTTGCCAACCCTTAACATCAGATAACGTTGTCAGACACAAACGAGGAGGAGGTTGTTAATTGAACTGAAAGGGTTGTAAATGAACGCTTTAAGGGTTGTAAATAGCTACTTTGCCAACACTTAACGTCAGAGAACGTTGTCAGACACAAACGAGGGGGAGGTTGTTAATTGAACTCACAGGGTTGTAAATGAACGCTTTAAGGGTTGTAAATAGCTCATTTACAACCCTTAACGTCAGATAACGTTGTCAGACACAAACGAGGGGGAGGTTGTTAATTGAACTCACAGGGTTGTAAATGAACGCTTTAAGGGTTGTAAATAGCTTATTTACAACCCTTAACGTCAGATAACGTTGTCAGACACAAACGAGGGGGAGGTTGTTAATTGAACTCACAGGGTTGTAAATGAACGCTTTAAGGGTTGTAAATAAGCTCATTTACAACCCTTAACGTCAGATAACGTTGTCAGACACAAACGAGGGGGAAGTTGTTAATTGAACTCACAGGGTTGTAAATGAATGCTTTAAGGGTTGTAAATAGCTACTTTGCCGGTTGTAAAACAGAAATCATGTGTTATCGCTGCTGGTTCGCTGGGGCGTACCAACAGCGAACGAGGTCAGAAAAGGCCATTTTTCATGTCATTTTGCTGTTGTTTCGCTGTGGCGAAGCAAAAGCAAATCGCCACACCTTGAAGTTGTAAAACGAACTCATCAGATTGTTAATACACACTTCAGGACTTGTAAACAACACATTATTCATGATGTAAGAAAACATCGTCTGCAAGAAAAACGTGTTGGAGGTTGTTAAACCCATATAACCTATTGTGAATAAACGCTTGAAGACTTGTAAAAATCACCATTGTAATAACGCCCTATTACTTAAATGTTACAACTTGTACAAGAAGGCATATGCAGTTGTGCAATTGCCGTAAGAAGTTGAAAATATTTCCTTCTCACCTAAACATGGCAGTAAACAAAAAAGCATTGCATGATTGCCCTTCCTACAATGACAAAATAGTCACACAAAGACAAAAGGTTCTCGAAGGACCCACAAAATAACAACATATGTACATAATAACATCACAAATGCTACTTGTCTCTATTCCCCTGTATTTGTTTCTTGCCACCTGCAATGGACAGCACCTTTTTGCCATGTATGTTCCCGTCATGTGTCACAAGCCACCATAACGAATCGACCTTAATCTGCCGAATTTGTTCAGGAGACAACTTAGGCATCGTATACCCCCCTTTGTCCTGTGCCGAGCCATCCCAACCGAATAACCATGAAAGAACATGGACGCCACACGAATCGCTGCAAACAGAAAGGAACAAACGATATGAAACACAACCAACCATTTCAAAGTATTGAGCAACAAAAAAAAGGTAATACTAACATGTCAGCTTGGACATGCACTTTTGGCCAGTTGATGTCTTTAGGTATTTCTCTTCCTTTGCCAAATAATTCTGGTTTAACCCTACGAAGTATACTAATGATGCAATCTCTCTGCAAGAAGCAAATAATGTTGACATTACACAACACAGCAAGAACAACATTTACAAAATAAAGCATAAACTTAAGTTGGAGTGCTTACACACTGGCTTGCCAACCGCTCCTTGCCACGCAATTCTTCTTGTTGCTTTTGGCTCAATCTCTTCTTCTTACTTGTCTTCTCATACTCTAAAAGTGCATCTTCTTCCCTCTTTTGCAATCTTGAATATGTGAGCTGGTCAACCAGTGAGTCAAGGACAGAGAAACGTAATGTCTTGGTATCCAACACATAACAGAACCAGTGATCAAGCCGCAATGTAGGAGTAAAGATTAAGTCGCAATCCCCAATGTTGTATCGAATATGCTCAAGAAGGATCTCATATTCATACGCTTGCCAGGACCACTTCTTCGGGTCAGACGACATTTTTTCCATCAACTCTGATAAAAAGATGTGTCTACTGACGCGACTAGAGTTCTGTAATTGATCCCCCACTAATGTCTTTGCGACCATTGACATAAACTGAGAAAAAATAGCTGAAAAGTTAGTGAATATCGTACTAAAGTAACAAAGTATCAGTTCTTGTCAATGTATATGTAACATACCCTATTATTAATCCACCCCCTTTCACGGAGACAATATAGTTCGCCTCGTGTGACGAAATAGTCATACATTTCCACAAACGGCCTATTACACAAACAAGCATTTTGCAGTCAGTTTTTGTTCTTCAACTAGAAATAGATAGTAGACATTTAATTACTTACTCTTGTGCATCCTCTTTATTGGGTCTCGTTGTGCACAGCTGGAATAAAGCTTCCTTGTGCTTGTCATCTTTTGTTCTTTTCTTAGTCATGGTTGTCACCCAGGGAGAGACAAATACATGTTTTTTTACCCTTGTCGATTTTCTCAATTGTACTTCTTCTTCCCCCTTTAGTACATCTTCAGAACACTCATCTTTCCCCTCGTTGGCTGACCTATTAGCTTCACCTTCATTATCTTCCTCTGACCCATCTTCTTCATGTATAGTTCAAACTTCATCATCTCCTTTTCGTATGGCAGCCTTTTCAGCTTCACTTCCCGAGGAGGGTTGTTCATCGTCATTTTCTGACGATGACTGTTCATCAATTTCTGCCCCTGCATCCATTTCTCCCCCTAACAACCTTGCCTCAAGGGAAACCAATTCCTCTTGGACAATTGACACCACCCTTGACATAATTCTTTCATATGTTCTCTTCAATTCCTACAAATTATGAGGGAAATATTAGTGACAATAATATGCAAAGTATGTAAACCTCACATCAAAGTTCATCACTTACCGGGTGTGTTATAATATTCTGCTGATGCAATTCCGAGGCCGGACCCCCAACTACTTGCCCCACGGAATGTAGCAACCCTTGGTTGCTGTGCCTCTCTATTTGCACTCTCTTCTTCACGTTTTTATCATTCCAATATCGTACTGCTTCGTCATTTTTAAAGGCTTGTAGTTCACCGAGGGGAAATTTTTGTAAGCAAAAAACCTGCATACAATGTGAATAACAACTTAACATAAGTAAATGTCAACATTTAATGCAGAACTTTAGGAATCATTATACAATGAAAACTTATGTTGCACTTACCATAAGAAAATATATACATCCTCCAACGTTGATTTTTCCTGACGCTTTCCCTTTGCTGACTTTTTTCTTGTATTGTCCAACTGAATTTGAAAGTTCACTCAACACAAAGGTAGCCAAATCATTGTCTCCAAAAGCTGGCTTTATAGCCACCATCACCTTTAACACTCGGTCACTCACCTTAACACCGGCTCCGGGACACAACAACGTGCCCAATGCGTACATAATAAAGAGAAATTCAAAATCTACATCATCTTCTCTTTCAATCAGCCATTTCCCAATTGTCTTATATGGCACTGTCCCATACAATGTTTTTAATTGTTGAAAATCTTTGTCTTCATTCATCGCATTTCTTTCAATGTCCCCCCCACACACGGTAACCCCATAAATTCTGTTACATCTTCCGAGCGAATGTGGAGTGACCTCCCACGAATGGAAACATTGTTGGTTGGAGGGTCAAATGCACCCATAAACTGCCCACATAAGTCTCGGGGGATGTGTGAGCAGCTTATGTTGACCAACTTATCAAATCCAACTCTCTTTAATCGTTCCATCCGCTCTGCTCTGTTCTTCAAACTTTTGCACACCTCTATAAATTGATTAGGGGCACACCGAGTAAGGAATGGAACCACATATTTTTTTCCCTTTTTCCCCTCTCCTTAATTTCTTTGCCCTCTCCTTGTATGTCTCCTTCTCATCATCTTTCAAATCGTTCCAAGCTTCTTTTACCGACTTACTCTCCTCTTTAAAAGGCCTTTTCGGCTCATTCTTTTTCTTCTTGTTCTGGTAATACTCTTGCGTGAACAATACATACGATGACACTTTTGGCTGCCTCTCTTCTTCTTTATCTTCCCTTTTTCTTTTGTTCGCCATTTTTTACTTAACCAGAAACATAATAATTAATCCAATCCTTCCAAAACTCAGTAACAAGAGCTTTAACACAGAGTACAGTCCACTGATTCAAACTATTTTCATGTGCAAATTAAAACTCAATATCAAAAACAATGATCTAAAATGACTCCAACACAACACTAGTTTGGTGCCACCAAGAGACTACTGCTTTGCATAGCTTATAACCAGTAAATTCCACTGTCACAAATCAAATTCACCTCCAACATGGCCCAAAATTTTGAAATTTCAATACATGCACCCAAAGTCACACAACTTACCATAGCAGTCAATATGTATGTCAAATGCAAATTTTGACAAGTAAGCTCATATCAGAAATTTCACCAAACTCAACAAAGTGTACAGAATTTCAGTGATGGATGCAAAGCTTTGGAATATACCGTTCAGCAAACATCCATATTTTGACAACAAATTCAAGTCACTGCACCAAAACTCTAACCCAAGTCCACATAGTTCAGTTTTATCACAAAACAACTCAGTATTATCAGTGGAAGTCAACAAACGGTGCACAATAAAGCTGCAGAGACTATAAACAGTAAAGGCGCAATATAAACAAGTTAACATTGAAGAGGTATAGATTAATTCCATATGAACAAGCATCTATAAAAAAACCAAAACCAATTACTACCTACAATATGGAGCTAAATGTAGATCATGCCATTTTCTTTTCTTTGGTAAATAAAGGGGGAAGCATACGCCCAACTACATAGATACCCGACGAGGGAAGTAACGACCCTCACAATCATCTCTCAAAATGCCATTTTTGTTAGAAGAAAATTACACAAGTTAAATCAAAGTCCTAAATCCTAAATCCAACAACAAAATTAATGAGAAACAGTGATTTCTTTCACTCACCGGCGGGAATGGCGCCTTCGATTGGAGCACCGATGGAGTCTCGAAGTGGAGGAACGCTGGACGACTCTGGGCGCTAGACACCACCGACGGAGACGCAGCCGCAGCCGACTGCAAAACGAGCACCGACACACGGCCACAAGACGCCGACCAGCAACGGACACGCACGACGAATGAAGGGAACACCGACGGTGAGGCAGGGCAAACGGCCGGACCACCAGCGACGGACACGCTCAGCGAATGACGGCACAACGACCGCCACGCACCGCACGCCACCGGACGACAACGGAGATGGCAGAAGTTCATTTTTCAAATGCCTCTCTGGAACGCGATTTGGCCCTCTGCGATTTGGGGTTCTGCCGCTCTGGTCTCTCTTTCGAATTGAAGAAGAAGAGTTTAAATTTTCATTAGGGCATGTGTGTCTTTTTACATTGGAAAATAATATCAGAAAAGTCCCTAGGGACTTTTCAGATATTTCAGTTTTTCCTGGGACTTTTCTGACAATATTTTGCTTCCTTGGGACCTGACAATGATTTTCCCTAAAAAAAATTCATGGTGATAAGTATACTTTTAGTAAAAGTTAATGGATAAATTTGACCATTTACCTTAAAATAAAAAAAATAAAAATTATATAACTTCTTATCAAATAATCTCAAAGTAAAAGGGGGAAAAGATTATATGGCTTCTGGCCATTTAAAAAATAGATGATATAAGTTATATAGCTTCTAACAATATAATATCAAAATAAGAAATAAAAATTACATGCTTCTAGCCATTTAATAATATAGAGGATAAAATTATATGGCTTTTGGTTAAGTAATTTCAAAATATAAAATAAAATCATATAATACCATAGTGTGAGAAGAAAAGAAAATAATACAAGAATAAAATTAAAATATTTCAATGAAAATAAATACTGTAATTTTGAGTCCTTCAATTCTAAATGAAATAGGTGATAGGTTATTAGAAAAAAAATGTATTCTCCCTCAATCCCATCACCCAACAGCACAATAATGTAAATAAATAAAAAAGAAAACACAAAGTATATAAATCTTACACTAATCTTTCAGGGAGACTCTAAATATCCATTAGAACTTCAAATTTTGTCAAAGATGATGATATTAGGTAACCATTGAATGTATAAAAATGTCAATTAGAACTCTTAGTTCCGTCAAAGATAGTAACATCAAGTGATCATAAGAGAAAAAAATATCAATAGGAACTTCATTTTCTATTGAAAACAGTAACTTCAATTCACATGAAAAGAAAAAAGAAATAGTGGAGGAGGAGAAAATAAATCAAAACAAAGAGATGTTAAAATGTCATATCTTAATTAAAGCGTCATATAACATGCTATGAAATAAAAAAGAGATGAAAAGAAAAAGAGAAAACAATCTAATTTATTACTTAGATATGTGTACAATATATAACACAAATATCTTATTTATAGGAACAAATTTATAATCTACCTTAAATATGATTTCATAATCAAAAAAAAATAATGGGAAAAATTTATAGGTAGATGAACATTCATATTAATATATTATTCATAATACTCAATAATTATTTATTAATATGTCAACACAACTACATACGCACACAAGGAGCAGCGTCAGATGAAAATATCATCTCCCTTTCATTCGAGATTAGTGTGATGACATCGGACGGCTTCAGAAGTCTCACCTAAGGTTTCACCCAACTTGTATACTACTATCTCAAACAACACAAACAAAGTCCCTTCATACACACTCCCCATCGGAAGCAACAGTCGAGATTTCAATTCACCTTCGTCCTTATCATCAGCCATCGTCTGCGCCGCCACGTAAGCCACCACGTTAGCGTGCTTCACACAAGACCCAGTCTCTGGCTGCGCCGTCAGCAGCAACACTCTCCCGCCGTAGGATCTTGCAATGGAGCAGATGGCGTCGACGGTGGAGAATCCTCCGGGGCCGGCGGATGCGATGAGGAGGTCACCGGCGGTGATGGGTGGCGTGGTCATGTCGAAGACGAAGTGAGTGGAGAGGCCGAGATGAGCGAGGGCGCATGCAGAGGGCTTTGAGCATGAGGCCCTCGCGGCCGACGCCGTAGAGGAAAACGGTGCCGTTTCAAGCGGCGGTGGCGGTGAGCTTGGTGACGAGTAGGTCCAAGGGTGGTAGGTAGGGTTTGGTGGGCTTGGAGAATATGGAGGCGATGTGGTTGCAGATTTGTGAGGCTAAGGAGGAGGTACCTTCTTCAGGATGAGAAGCCATTTTCACTCCCTCTTCCTTTTTGATTCGTGAGGCTAAAATTGTTTCATTTAAGCATTGATGTGCACTTGGGCACAGGATTTTCTTTTATGAAAAACAGAAAAAAAAAAATCATTAATTTTGGATTTTAAAGTTTAAGTTGTATTTTTTTGTCTTTTTCCTTTTTTTTTTCTTGAAATCATTTTAGAAAGTGAAAATCCAAAAGACTTTAAAAATGTTAAAAAATAAAAAAGTGTTCTGAATATTCATGATATTATAGTGGTTTAGGGGCCTAATTTATCTATTTCAAAATTAAATGGAAATGATAGAAATATCTTATTAAGTTTAAAAAACTTATTCCTATTTTTTATAAGGGTTTAACAAGTTCAGATAAGGTTTTAATAAATTTCAATTTTAAGAATCACCATTTATTACAATGATAAGATATTGATCCCTATTTTTTATAAGGATCTTAGAAGTTCAAATAAGGTTTTAACAACTTTTGATGAGATTTTCACAAATTTCAATTGAAAATTCACCACTTACTTATAATTACAAGATATTGATTCCCACTTCTATTAATGGTTTCACAAGTTTAAATAAGGTTTTAACAAGTTTTGACAAGGATTTCATAAGTTCACTATTGTAGCAAGTAGTGAATTTCTTAATTTAAATTTGTGAAAATTTTATAAAAACTTGTTAAAACCTTTTTTATAAACTTATAATACCCTTATCAGAAGTGGTGAATCAATACCTTACAATTATAATAAATGATAATTTTTAAATTGAGATTTATAAAAACCTTATTAGAATTTGTTAAACCTTTATAAAAAAAGGGAGCCCATTTTTTAAACTTAGAGGGTAATTTTATCGTTTCCATTGAATTTTAGAAACAATAAATTATACCTATATACCTCTCTAGTATTATGAATATTTAAAACACTTTTTTTATCTTTTAACATTTTTAAAGTTTTTTTTTAGGATTTTTTCTTTTAAAAAAACCTTAATTTTAGGCTCTTGGAATTTTAAGGAAATGCCATTTTCAGCGATATTTTGTGAATTGTATATATTATTTTGATTGTATGCGTGTGTCTGTGTGTATATATTTTTTTCCTACAGTATGTGCATATATGGGCAAAACTTATAGATCTAAGTTATTAATATCCATTTATCATTAAGATTGGGCCGGATGAAAAAAAAAACACTCTTTTTGGCAGACCATGGTTACAGAGAAAAATACAAAAACACCCATCAAAATGAAAAAAGAAGAAGTTATTATTATGACAAAACCATGGGTTACTGGGCAAACTCATGCTTTTGCATAAGCAAAATATTTCTACTGTTTGGGAAGCTATTTTTTATAAGCATGTGTTTGGTATCACTTAATTTTAGATAATAAGCCTTTATTACGTAAGTCGAGATAAAACTCCTCTCACATACTTACCTCATATACCGTGAATCACGATTTATAGGCACTTATTGTCTAAAAATAAGCTATTCTAAACAAACACTAAATCTATCACTTCTATCGCTATTTTTTTAGAAATTATTCTCCAAAAACTAATCAAAACACACGTCAATTTCATATGTGAATTTATAAGTGTACATGAGCATTTTATTAACAACTAACACTAATAAAATGATAAGTGTTCATATTAAATTTACAAATCTAAATTTTCATTATAAGAATTGATACAAAAATTTACAATTATTTATAGGTAAATTTATAACTGTATATATGCATTTGAACAACTAATAATGGCAAAATGACAATTGTGATAGGAGAATTTGACTAATTATCAAGATAATTAAACCTAGACCGATCACTGAACTGGCCGATGTACTGATTTTAGGGTCAGTGGATCTGACTAGAGTCAAACCGGAATTAACCCGGGACTAAACGAGTGGGAAATTGAAGATTTTAGAATTATTAATATAAAATTATAAAAAAAAATATAAAAAAAATCTATTTTAAAGAAAAATAAAAAAATTGACCTAGGCCAGTTCACTGGACCGGACCGGTCTTCCAACAAGTTGGCTAGTTTCCGGTCTGGGTCTGAGAACCTAGCTAATTACTATAAATAAGTTGACTTAAATTTATCTTGTATCTGCCGTCTATCATTTTATTTTATTTTTATTTAGTGTTTATGTGACTGTATCTGTGTCGTGTAAATTTTGGCCCATAGAGTACAAACACTGTTCAATAACATATGGAACCAATATAAAGGGTTCATACAGTCCAAAATATATCATTTCCTCTCTTGTAAATGAAGTCAACTTTTGGATTTCTCCTCTAGTTTTGATAAAATGCCTAAATAGGATCAAGATGCACGCTTATTCTTGTTTGGCCCAACATAGTTGGTGCCCTGCATGCTGATGAAACTTGAGGAATATTGGTGTTATTGTACAAAGTCCTATATTACAATAATAATTCTTATTTCATTAATTAAGGTTGGCTATATGGATCACATGATGTCATTGTACTATATCGAAAACTAAAATTGTAGTTAAATTGTGAACCAAGAGGTTTGTCTCAATAACTTTATTAAGTATTTACTTTGGTTTTTCTCTACGGTTTCTCATAGAACTCCATACTATTTGATTTATCTTTCTTATTGGTGCATCCAATAGTATTCTTTATGTGTGTTTGAACCACCTTAAACAATTTTAACCATTTTCTTTTTAATAGATACCATCCCTACTCTTCATTATATGTGTTCATTATAAATCTTATATTTTCTTACATGGTCATACAGTCATTCATCCACCTCAACATTTTTATTTTAACCACCCCCACTTTGTATTCCTATTGTCTTTAACATTCACTACCACACAGTATTGTAAGTCTTATAGTCTCTCATTAAACTTCTATTGTATTTTATTAGATATTTTTCTATCACAAATAACTCCAATAACTTTTCGCTATTTAAACCACCCAATCCAAATTTTTTGATTAACATCGTGATCAAGTTCACCATCATTTTGTATAATCGAACACAGATAACTAAACTTTGTCATTTGTGATTGAAAGGAATTTTTTGCTTTAGTTCGATAAAGACTATTGATATCTTTTGGTTCAGTTGGATAAAGACTGTTTTGTGATGGGTGTAATGCCTTAAATTTTGATTAAGGGCTAATGATAATTATTGAGAATATTTTGTAAGTTAAAGTTTGAATTATTATGGGTTATGTGGCAATTTCAATTAATGTGCCAAAATTTGTGGAAAATTGGAAAGAATGGAAATTATCAGTTAATTAGTCAGTGATTAATAGAGAAATTACTTACTAACTAAAAAGAAATGATGAATGTGATTAAATGGCTAATGGAGTAGTTAGTGTTAGTGTAACCATGTGGTTGCTTATTTAGTGAGAAATGAGGAGATTTGGACAAGTGGCAAGCTAAGAGGATAGGAGAGTTGGTAGAAAGTCAAACAAAGAATTTGAAACATTGTCGTGTCCAATTAGAGGCAACTCTTCTAGAGATAATTTCTATATTAACATTGCTTTAGACCGCTCTCACTTGGACCAACAGTTGCCTTTTGGCAACAAAATGTGATATTTTAGTAACAATATATTTTTTAATAACTTTATTTTTCTTACAAAAAAATTCTTTAAATTTTCCCTTCATAAACATTTGAACATTTCACAAAGAAATTCATCAAACAAAAAATATGCACATAATATATTTAATAAATTATTTCATTATCTTTTCCGAAAATTATTTCACGATTATTTGCAAATGAAGGGAGCATAATTCATTCCTTATATATATATATATATATATATATATTTATTTATTTAAAAACTGAGGATAGATCAATAATTAATGTTTATGGGTCTTAAGGCCCAAATTTTTTTTCTGGGCATAACTACATTACTGCGTTTAAGGCCCACAGACTTGACCAAGCTAAAGCCTAGAGTCCAATAACCCCCGGAATATAATGTGGAATTTGAAATGACCATCAATTACCCAATCTTGTATAAAAAAAAAAAAAACACCAATCTAAGATATTTTTTTTCCTATACTAACAATCTAAGATATTACTATAATTTATTGGGAAAATTAATCAATCGGTTCTTATAGGTTATTTCAATTGAATCAGGTTCATATAGTTTATTTTAGTAGAATTGGGCTTTTATTATTTGATTCGGAAATTTTAATTTCTAAACTCAATCAAATTTCATTTGTAGAAATGCATGGAGATTAAAATGGTGTCAAATGAAATGAAGAAAGTTACATAACATTATATAAAATTAAAATTAAAAATAAAGGATGAATGCCTATATGGATTTATAATGTCACAATCCGAGTAAAATAAGCTTCACTAAACAATTCAAGGGACTCAAAATTCCTATTATTCAATTTGCTCCTCCAAATTAAAAGTAACGAAGTAGAGACTCAGATCTTACTTGATATTTACTCAAATCAGTAGATAAAAGCAATAGTTTTTTCCCAGATCTATTAAAGTGTAGGTCTAGATTCTTATGAACATTGCAATCCAAATCTGAAACCCACCCCCCCCCCCCCCCAAAATGGTTTATTATAAGTAAGATTGTATTTTATGCAATATGGATCAAATCAAAATAGTAAAGAAGAGATGAATTATTTTATAAATAATCATATGCATAAATCAAAATACTCCTCCTGTCCTACATTTGGGAATGGAGGTAGTAATATTTACTGTATAACGCACAAATATATTTACAACATAATACTTCTTTTATACTAACTCATTAGAGATATGTATTAATAATATTACATAAATAAAAAATTTAATTTAAAATTAGTTAACTATCAAAATTATAATTTTTTTGGTAACATCAAAATTATAAAATTATCTTCGATTAAATTTATTAATAGGAAAATATTGTATAGTTGGTTAAAAGATTATTTAATTAGTTAGGAATATTAAAACAAATGACATTTAGGATAACCGATATAGTAGTCACTACTAATACAACTTACTTCTCAACTTGCATAATATAGAAGAGCTTATCTTTAATTCTTTTTTATTTTTCTCTTCGGTGTGACAATAGCTCTATATTAGGATTGTGTATGAACAAAACTGAAAAGCTCATCAATCTTAAGATTGAGAATGATAAAGAGTTTTGGAATCAAAGGGCCAAATGACAGTTGGAGGTGTGGGATAGCATCTCCTCTCATTTGAATGAGGCAACAGGGGGCGAAGCACCGATAAGATTAGCACCGATTGTTCAAAGAAGTGGGCTTCTCTGAAAACCAAGGTCTCCAAGAAAGCTTGACTAAAGAAGGAGCTCACTGATCAAGAGAAGAAGATCAGGAATTTCATGGATGCTGCAAAATAATAAACAATAAAAAATTTACTAATATAGAAAAATGGATTAATGTGAAAATCTGCCCCTTACCTCCCACTTCTGTCAAAACAAGTTATACTATTAGCTTAAGCTTTTGGTATGATGGTTAGCATTTCCTTCCTAAGGTTGACCTTGTTCTGGCGAAGGTGGGATTCAAACCATTGTAGGCTCTGATACCAAACCTTAGGAACGAAACGATATATTGTTATACCAAACCTCAAGAACAAAGTGCTTTCCTCTGATACCAAAACTTATGAACAAAGCGCTAACAACCATGCCAAAGCTTAAGCTGATAGCCCTTCTTAAGGTTTAATTTGTTTTGACAAAAATAGAACTCAATCCTGTGCAGGGTCTGATGGTATTAGACTTTTGATACCAAAAATTAGAATGAAGTCTAGCCATTTGATGGTTGTGACCTTTTTATGACACCACTTTGGTGGTTCTGTTTCCATGTTTGTAGTAAACTAGAGGCCAAGCAAGTGGAAACTCTTTCTCAATTGAAAGGGTCTTAAAAGGAC
The DNA here is from genome assembly GCA_963210345.1 of Inga oerstediana. Taxonomy (NCBI): domain Eukaryota; kingdom Viridiplantae; phylum Streptophyta; class Magnoliopsida; order Fabales; family Fabaceae; genus Inga; species Inga oerstediana. Next base: position 37,585,301 of record OY723401.1, on the reverse strand, counting down.
AAGATGAATTAGGAGTGCAAGCCAACCAAAGTAAGCATGACACTATTGATTGGTCTTTGGATAAAACTGAAAAGCTTATTAGTATCAAGATTGAGAATGATAAAGATTTTCAGAATCAAAAAAGTCAACAACGGTTATAAGTGTGGGATGACATCTCCTCCCATTTGATTGAGGCAATAGGGGGCGAAGCATTGATAAGATTGTTACAAAGTGTTCAAAGAAGTGGGTTTCTCTGAAAACCAAGGTTTCCAAGCAAGTGAGCTTGAAGTAGGAGCTCATTGATCAAGAGAAGAAGATAAGGAATTTCATGGATGCTACAAACTACTACAACTACAACAAAGCCTTATTCCACCATGTGGGATCGGCTACATGGATTGTAAGATGCCATTGAGCTCTGTTAAAAGCTAGATCTTCAGATAGATTATTAAATAAAAGATCATATTCTATAACCTCATTAAGTGTTTGCTTTGGTCTTGCTCAACCTCTTTTTACATAACTCTATACTACTTGATCAACTCTCATCATTAGTGCACTCAATGGCATTCTTTGAACATGTCCAAACTAATGATTTTCTACCATTTTCTCTTCAATAAAGACCACTCAGACTCGTTCACTTATATGACCGTTGCAAATCTTATTTTTTAAATCCTTTAACCACACATCCATCTCAACATCCTCATATTGGCTACCTCCATTTTATGTTCATGTTATCCCTTTAAAGCCTAACTCTCAATATCATATAGCATTAATTGCTAGTCTTATAGCAGTGCGATAAAACTTCCCTTTTACCTTATTAGGTACTTTGTGATCACAAACAACTCTAGTGGCTTATCTCCATTTATATCATCCAGCTTGAATTCAATGATTAACAATAATAAAAATGGCTTAAGGTGCTTACTGTAGGAATAAATACAATCATAATTCATAAATACATAATATGAATTATGTAATATAGAGTAGCAACATAAGACTTTATATTATAAATACCTCTCACCATGCTAAAATGATTTGAAGCCGTAATCCATATAGTCATGATCTATTATGGGAAACTGAAAACATATAATATAATTTGTGGAAAAGGATCATGGTCTCTTCTAATGGGAAGATGAGGCACAATGATGATATGGGAATAGCTGCCACCTGTCAGGGAACCCTCAAGGAGAAAGTAAGTGTATTTCAACATTACTACTTTAAGACCCAACCTATGCTATTTATAATCTCCAATCAAGGCTTGTAATAGCTTACCGGCAGCAAGTAACCCAAAACCAAATCTCTATCCAAATCATGTGCAAGACACAATTAGGAGATATTTTATTCAAAATATATTAAACTAATAGTATTTAAAACAATTAGATAATATCTAGAATATCTAATTTGATCAAAATAATATCCTTTATTTGATCAATCAATAAATATATCTAGATATAATTTTGAATAAATAAAAGGATATAATATTATCATTTTAATAAAATATCTAACGTTCTTCTACTTGACCCACAACTTGATGTCATTTGGTGAGTTTATTCAAGCAATACTACAGGGACCACGGCAGTAAGTCCTATTTGATTGAATATTACCTTCCATGTATTACAAGTAGTACCCTTACTTAATAGGTCAAAACTTAATGAATAAACCCATAATGTTTATTCTGTTCCAACTTAAATGTTTACTAAAATCTCCTAATTTAGGTACCCATATAATAATTGAGTCAACAAACTTCAACTTGAATTTCATCACTTAAATAATGCCTCAACTAGATCACTAAATATGATCTATCCCTAATGAGATATTTGATCCTTTTGATTTCTTTAAAAGCATGCTTTTCATTAAAGGATCTATGTTTTATGTGTTTATGACCTATTGACTCTATGGTTATATAACACCCTTAATATGTTTGAATTAATTTAATAATTCCAAAACCCTCTGATAAAATTCCTTCATTGGCAATCTTGTAACTTGCCTCCAAAAATGACTAGGTCAAGCGATTTATGGTAGAACTAACCAATCAATGACAACTTAAAAATCTTATACCCCTTCATGATGGAACTTGTTCAGCAAGTGTAAAGATGTATCATAATTTTAATTTTTTTATAGTTAACTTATTTTACAAAACTAAACAAGCTAATCATTTTACTATATATAAAGCATGAAACTTAATGTACATTTGGCAATATACCACATGACTTGTAGTTGTTCAATTATTATTCAAGTAAGAATATTCTTGACAATTCTCCTAAAATTTCTTTGCAATGGCATTGCCTATTTATGCTCATATTTAAGCAAGCCTATGCCTTGGAAATTAAATTAGAAGGAACAAGATGATATTAGAGACATATGGACAATTTAATTACATTCTCATAATAAACGTTACTCACAACAGCTACCATTATCCATAAATGTTCAAATGTTTGTGATCGTATGTTACTTATGATACTCAAATATTTTGAGAATAATCTCTTTATGTATTCTAAAAGAAGACCACACCTAACCCAGTTATTATCACATTTTTTAACAAGGGTTAAGGTGCTAAAATGACCTTAAAGTTTTGTGAAAAGTGCAAATGTAACGAGGAACTATTTTTTGGCCCAAAAGTAACCACAAACAATATAAAAGGGAGCAAAAGTAATTGACAGCGTTAAATTGAACAAACGTCCGTTATTTTTTTCCCAAATTGGTGACTAGGATGATGATGTGGATACTGGGCTGTGCAATTAATACCTAATATGAAAATGAGATTAAATGGGGGGGTCAAAAAAGACAATAAATGGACCCCTCCCTTGACTAAAGCTATTCTCCATGGTCAAAGCTCAGCAGCGAAGGTGAAGAAGAACGTGATAGAAGCAGCGACAAGGCAGCCGAAGAAGAAAGTCAATGGCAACATCATCTAATTCAACGACAGGAAGAAGCAAAAGAAGGGTGTCTTTGATGAGGCACCACAATCGTGAGGACGAATATGAAGGTGGGAGGAGGTATTGCCACCACAGGTTACCGGCACCTCGCTGGACATCTTGGAGTAAGGGAACCCAGGGCAGAGGTTTTACTGCTGTCGAAAGTATTTTCAGGTAAGATCTGTTGCATTCTGAGCATGGTCCACAGTTCCGAGCAAGGTCGATTTTTTGGGGTCTCTGAATTAGTTGGTATTTGTTGCAAATTTTCAAGATGGGGGTTGTGGGTACTTTGCGTGGCATGACGAAGACTTTGGTGAAAGGGTGAATGTTGTGATAAAGGAGCTACTTGATGATATAGACAAGCTTTATGACAAGAATACGAGACTTAAGAGAGGGGTGGAGGCCAACAGGAACTGGGGTGAGGTTGGAATAATTCACAGTGAGGTTCGAAAGCTAAAATCAATGCATGAGAGAAATGAAAGAGAATGAAGGAATTGGGAGCTAAAGTATAGAGTTGCAATAGGAATTTTGTTGTTGACTTGGGTGTGGTTGTTTATTATGTATATGAAGCATTAATATTTTAGTATGGCTTAAGAGTGTTGGGGATATGTAGGAGATAGAACTGGTAAACTGAATTTAGTGTTCTTTTTTTTAATCGGCTAATTTAGTGTACTCTAAGTATGGAAATAGTTATATGTTAGTTGACAGTTCATGAAGCCAAATCTTATATTATGATAAAATATGAGTGGGGTGAGTCTTTAGATGGAGATGTAGATATCACTGCCGCCATAAATAAAATTAAAAAGTAAGGTTGCTTCCAAATTTGATGACCTTTAGAAGGGAAAAGTCAATAAAATCATGAAAAGCATGACAGCATATATAATCTCTGGCCAGATAGTAATACACAATATTGTCCCCTTCAACAATGCACAGCCATCAATAAGAGGTAGGCGAACAAACTCTCAAGCAACTCATGGCAGATGCTATCTTTATAGAGACAGTAAAATAAATGCATTTCCTATACTCTATTCATGATTATTTGTAGCATGAGTTATATACAAAAGATGCACTTAAGCAGTAACAAATCCATCTACACAACAAGTGAAATTAATACCTACAACATTAATATAATTGAAATGGTCACAATGCCAACAACCAGGAGACAAAAAATAACTGAAATGGTCACAATGCCATTAAGTGAAGCCAAAACACAAACAACCTCAATAGGGATGAAGTTGATACAAAAAGATGCCAAACTAATTTTCCATTCACCTAAATGGTCCCCATGCCATTAAATTGGAAATGATAAGTTACAAAAAAAAAATCTCCCACGGATTACATAGCTAAAGACTTTGAGCCAATAATTATCCTATGTATTAGACTTCTTTCCCTTGTTCTTCATGTTTCCCATCATGCTCTGCCTTTGAGCCAATAATTGAGAGGTAGTTATGCAAGGAAGACCTCTCCACTGCGGATCTGGAGGTGTATAGGGAATGACAAACAAATCTGAGCCTTCATCATGCAATTTAATTTTTCTTGAAGCCTCAACTGCTGTGGAGTTTGGAGCCCCAGATTTCCTCATTTCCTTTTCTTTAGGTATGGGAAATTTAATTTGAGGGTCAGCATAACGGTGTATGTATTCTTGCACAGAACCCTCTTCAATAACTTGCTTTGAAGGGAAACCAGGCTGCGCAAGTAATGATATTAACATTACTAACAATCCAAACCAGTTATACAAGAAATGCAAGAGTTTCATATGTACATTATACACAGTTCTCTCGCTGTCTTGGTCAACTCGTATGCCCATCCCACAAGAGCTTTTAGGTTTGTACACACATTTTTGTGTTGCAGCAACTCCTTTTTTGGCTTTTTGTAGCTGTTGAGAAGATTGTGACGGTACAGGTGGCACTTGAGAGGACTGTGTGAGTGAGGGTGCCTCTTGAGAGGACTGTGTGACTGAGGGTGGCTGTTGATATGACTCTGAGGGTGGTACTGGGGTGCTTGTTGAGGGGGCTTGCACAGATGAAACAACAAAAAGTAAACAATAATAGGCAGCCAAGATAGAACTTAATAATAACCAGGTGTGATAAAAGAAGCTAACCAGGTGTGATAACTACAAAAAATAATAGGCAGCCTAGATAGAACTTAATCCCTAGAAAAACGTTATTACTAATTGCAAATAAATTTATGACAGCAATTAATAACAAATACCTCTTTACATGTAGCCTTGTTATGACCTTCTTTATGACATATTAAGCATTTCATTCTCTTTCCTACTTTGCTTAATTTTCCTCCTTGAGGAGGCCGTTGTGCAGGTGCTATATAATGGTCTTCACAATATGCATTCTGCCCCAACACACTGTTCTTCCTTCACTATGCCTCTTCAGTTCTAACCTGTTTCGTACGTGGTCTTCCTGGTAAAGTAGCTATGGGTGGGGGTTGTATAGGTAGGAATTTTTCAGTGTCCCAGAACTGCTTCCCCCTCACTAGTTACAGCTTGATTCTATAACTAGCAAGATATGATTCTTTGTGGTAGTAATGACAAATTTTAGTTACTAGATCAACTTTCGCATGGTACATGGCACATATGGCATATTGGCATGGGATTCCTGTCAAATCCCATGCCCTACAAGTACACATAGTCTTGTTAAGGAAAACCGAATGCCTATCTTGGCCCTCACTTACCTCATATCCATTATCTCCATTAAATTGGACTCTACAATTAATAGCTAGATACATATTCACCTCAAATAGATCCATGCATTTAGGACTATAATCACTCTTCCAACTCCTCACATTGTCCTCACTACCTACCCATTTATCTATCATCCTAACCCTTATACCATCAAACATTCTAACTACAGGAAGAAACCTATACTCATCAATCCACACATTTAGTGACTCACTAATGTTGTTATCTACCATCCATGATTTGCATTTACTTGAAAAGTAAGCCCTTACCCACGCTTTTGGATAGTATGATGTTGCCATTGTAGCCGCTTCTTTACTTAACCATTCAAGTGCTTTCAAATTATCTTGGAATTGTTCTTCAAAGGTACTCTAAGTGCATGAGAAGAACTTCTTCTTCATCTCATTACCTCTCCACTTTTTGCTCCAATTGGCATAAATGTGCCTTGCACACAGCCGGTGCTCTACTTGTGGCAAAACTTCACTCACAGCCTAACGTAATCCCTAACAACATACAAAACAGCAGTTATACTTCAAGCACTGATTCAAATGTTTCAATTAAAGGCACAAGATTTCAATTCTGCAAAGGTACAAATCTAAATCTGTGAGGAAGTCCAAGTAGATGTTGAAAAGAATGCAACAGTAAATGAGTTAGCTCACTCATTTGTTTATACAGTTGGTACTATTTTCCCATATCACCACAAAGAGTCTATACACAAAGAGTGATAGAAAAGAATGCAAATGTGTAAATACAAGTACTTTGTTATGTTGTGCTTCTTATTGAAGAACGGGCTTTCAGCAGCCAATCAAAAGACAAGAAATGATTTTGAAGCATAAAACAAAGAACCATAATGATCAAGTTATATATCTAGCAGCTGATTTTGTCATTTTCCCATTTAATAAAGCAAATAATAGTTACAGAAAATTAAGATTTATACAGCAACCTGAACAGGACACGACCACAACAACAATTAATCATATTCACAGAAAATCAATTAAGAAACAGAATCTGGCATTAATGCAAAATCTGGAACTAATTAGTGACAATAAAACAAAAATACTTTGGCAATAAACACTAATGCACTCAATTCAAGTCCATTGCATCCAATGACAATAAACAATAACAATTCTCACTCAAAAAAAGTACATTTCATCTAATGACAATAAAGAATAAAAATTCTCACCTTTTGCATATCAAACATTAAAGTTATTGTGTCACCTTCATGCAAGTCCAACGACCATTGTAGCCATTGTAGGAACCAAGTCCATTCCATCCTATTCTCTTTTTGTGTCAACCCAAACGCCAAAGGGTAGAGTGAGTCATTTGCATCAATGCCTACAGCTGTAAGCAAAATTCCTTTTGCTTTCCCTTTCAAAAATGTCCCTTCTACTCCAATAAGCGGCCTGCATCCTTGATTCCACCCAACCTACATCACATAAAATGAATTACCATACACTAAACATTGACAACTACGAAAACAAAAATAAAATTGCAGATTTAGCTTACCTTCAAAGCATTAAGACAGAGATACATCCTTCTGAAAAAGTGTCTCCCATTCTCTAGTGCCTCATTGCTCAATTCAACACTAACATCCGAACCAGGGTTTGAAACTCTCAATTCATTACAATACGCCTCTAATTTCCCAAATTCATCCTTAAAGCTCCCTTCCATGTCTTGCATTATCCTCCTCTTGGCCCTTTTGCACTTGTGTGAACTTACATGGACCTTAAACTCTCTCTCAATCTCCTTCTTTATCTTAGCAATCTTCAACTTAGGACCCTCTTGCACTATCTCCTTAAAGTGAGAAGCCAACCACTTAGTAGATGCTCTTCTATTATTATAGACTCTAACACAACTATGTTCATTTCACAATGTCTTTATCTTAAATCCTATATTAGACCCATCCCTAGAGGAGAATAAGAGAAATGGGCATCCCTCTTTGTATACCACTCTCATTACGCTCTTGGTACTTCTAACAACTCTTAGGTTAACCCCATTCTCTAACCCATACCTACCAATGTGTACTTAAGCTCTTCTTTATCCACAAATGTCATGCCAAGCATTAACTAGGCCTTGTTACTCGAGCCTTCAACAACACAAGTGTTCTCTTCCGGAGGCTCATTATCATATTCGGGTGCCAAATCATCCTCCTTAGGGTCACTTCCTTCATCCTCACCACAAACTTTAATATCATAATCAAAACTTTCTTCTATATCCGAGCCCATACCATCAGCCATATAGCTTTGATCATTACTACTCGCATCCTCTTCTTCATAAACATCATTAGACTGCTGACACAATTTCCATTTCCCATTTTCTCCCCCAGTATCATCAACGTTATTATCGTCATCACCACAATCACTTCTGCCTTCATCTGTATGCCATTCAAGAACCTAATTGAAATCCACACCTTCAATACCCAGATACTCAATCTCATCAGTTTCATCTACATCTATCTCATCAAACACATTTACCCCTTCAGCGTCCTCGATTACATCTTGTGCACCTACCCTACTTTCTTTCCCAATCTCGGTTTCGGGTATACCACCTTCGGCATCTAATGCCATGAATACTACAGGAACAATAACACAACCTATGTGTACAATATAAAAACCATTTTTGGCCCAAACGAAGCTTACCTTTTTGTCACGACTTCAATGGACCTTTGCTTAACAGGAATCTCGCTTTTCCGTTGTCTCCCTCAATCATACCCAACGGTACTTCAAAATCGAATCCTTCTTGTCGCCGCTCATCTTCGACTTTGCTCAAATCGAATCCTTCTTTGTTGCACACTCGGATAATGGAATCCTGTTTTTCATTCGATCACGTTCCCTCTCATATTTCGTCTCAAAACCGCACTCTCATTTATACAATTAGGGTTCGCCCCTTTTTAGTTTTCAGCATTGACCTTATTTCCCATTTTTGCTATAACTTCAGCTACCTCAAATGCCACACGTACATCAATTGCACAGCCTAGCATCCACATCATCATCCTAGTCACCAATTTGGGAAAAAATAATGGATGTTTGTTCAATTTAACGCTGTAAATTACTTTTGCTCCCTTTTATGTTGTTTGTGGTTACTTTTGGGCCAAATAATAGTTCCTCGTTACATTTGCACTTTTCACAAAACTTTAAGGTCATTTTAGCACCTCAACCCTTTTAACAATAGTGATTTAGTCATTTGTAACACCTTAAGTCAAAATGTACAAGCTATAATGAATCATTATGTACAACATAGATTACTTAACTCCCACTAATCCAGTAATATAATAAAACTTATAATGTTCTCAACATTGTCCTATATGTAATCATTTCATGATACATTGACTATCACTATTGTGAGACTTGCTCATGACAAAATGAACTCCTAATTTTGCTAACTAAATTCTCTTTATTATTTATATGACCATCTCTACTAATTCACACACACACACACACACACACACACACACACACACACACACACACTTGTGTCCAAAATGGAAAGATACCAATGACATACCAAATAAAGATAGGCATTTAATTACCATAAAAATATGGAAGAAATTATACATAAATATATGAGGAAATACCTTACTAAATTAATTTATTCTTCACAAAGAAGTTACAGCAAATAACTTTATTTGTGTTATTTAATATTGCATACTAGCAACTTTATAAATAAACTTTTGTTGTTGCTTACCTTACATCTATTATGAATTAATGCCTTCATTTGGAATTTATGGGCACTCTCCATATTTATGTTATAGTCTAATTTCCTGAAGTACATCACGTAGCCCTATGAATTTCCAAATTTTAATCACCATCGGTCTCAACTCAATCTGTTAATAGATTGATGCTTAACAAGGTGAGTCCTATGTAAAACCAATGTTCTACCATAATTAGATGTTGCAATCCTCCATGTGATCACTCTCATGAGTTTGATCACTCCCTCTAATTTTGGCATTCCTAAATAATCTAGAATTTCAAAATACTACACAAACTATAAAATAAAATGGATAGCTTACTTGATTCCTAAGACCTCTCAACATTTTCACCAAAATATGTAGTCTCAGTCTCTCAGGATATTTTCTTTCCACACTCTTCCTTTTATAAGACAATTCTATGCAAGTATATATTTTAAACTGAGCTTCCAACCTTTGAGGTTTTAGAAGGATTTAAACAAAAATTTTGTTGGAATCTCATCAAAAATATACATAATTGTTTTAAATGTGTCCTTCAAGAGGAAAATCGTATTATTCAAAATGTTTGTTAACATTATATTTCTTCTTGCAATAATACCACCGACATTAGGTGAGTTCACGTATGAGGAAACTTAACATATAGATTAAGTTCCGTCTATTAATGATGTATTTATCATGTCACTCATCTCCTTCAACTAATTTCACTATATTAATTCGTTTATCATATTAACCATACAATTTTGCTTTATATACTCCAAATACATCAAATGACACTACTTAATTATAAAGTAAATAGCATTTGGGTATTATGAAAAGTCAACTATAAAGAGAGATGAACTATTTCATCTGTTAGAACATAATCAATGGCAAGTGTGTGTGTGTGTATATATATATATATATATATATATTCATTTTTGTCTCCAACCAAGCCTTTTACCTATAGACACATATCCCTTATATGCCTATTACCTTATGGCTTTAGAGTTGGTAGCCTTATAGCCCTCATTTAAAATCTCATTCTTTTCCAAATTTGAGTCAAACCTTTATATACATAGTTTCAATAAATATTCAATATCCATGAAGAAGGTATAGTGACTCATGTTAATGAGAAAATAAATTGAAGATCCATTCCACCAAAATTAATGGAGACATATTATGCCATAATATGGAGAATCATTTTATAGTCAACACATAACATAACAGTAGTTATGATAATTTCTAAATTCATCCTTTAACCAATAAGCAACCTCCATTCTTTATTTACGATGACCATCTCTTACTTGAGATTGTTTTAGTGAGACAATTACATCTCACCATGTTATCTCATTTTCAAGCTAGCGTCATTAAGTACTAGAACTATTTTGATGTCACTCTTATCCTAATGGATGGAGATATATTTATCTCCTTATAGGCTCATCAATTATCTCTAATAATTTCTATTAAACTAAACAATTTAATAGATAACAATCATGCTACAAGGTCAAAGTAAAAGTTATTCATGTTTACAAAATAAATATAAGAGGTAAGAAAAAAACCATCACAAAAAAAGTGTATGTTTACTAATATAACTCATACAATTATAAATTCAAATAAGTAAGGTCTACTTGTAGGGTAAGACATTCGCATAGCATGAATTTATCTTGAATTGCTAAATCTAGAATGCAGTTATATTTTCTAATACATGTGGGCAACTTAGAAAATACAATGTCATTATATTCCACCCTAATTAAAATACGCAATTATAGTTATCTACTTGTAGACAAAGACTAATTATAACCATATATTTAATTATAATTGATATTCTATAATGTCATATGTAATTAAAAATGTGCATGCAACAAAATTGAGGATGTTTGGCTATTCCCAAGGAAACAAACATGCTAATTACAAATATCATGTGCATTTAGAACATAAATATGCACCAATAACCTAGTGAGAATTCAAACAATTAGTTTAATTAACAATAGTGACTAAATAACTGAAATTCTCCCACTTTGATTAAATTAACTAATCATTTATTGGAGTTGATGTTTTAAAATCCATAGGTGATTATTTATGCATGCAACATTAAGGATGTTGTAGCTACTCTCCAAGATACATGCTAATTACAAATGTCAACTATGTGCATTTAAATTCTAAATATGCACAAATCTTTAATGAGAATTTAATTTATTTATTTTGATCAACAAAATGTGACTAAATAATCATCATATATAAATTCTTCCACTATTTTGTACATCCAAACTAAATCTAACATATGGACATTTTAATGGAGGGATTAACTAATTAATTTGATCAACAAAAATTAAATTAATGACCCTCCCTTTGTTTTATGTATCTAAAATTATTTAAGAAATCAATTTTAGCATATTTCAACTCAAATATAATTTTGAAAAATTCAAACAGTTGAAAATTTGTCCAAATTAATTACATACATATTAAAGTAATTAAATGATATGCCAAAACAAAATTTTGCAAATTACTATAACGCAAAAATAGAAAAAAATAATTTTCCCATATTGAAACAAATAAAATGGCACATAAAAAATAAATCAGCATTCAAATATTTTGACAAAATAAATCATTTATGGGATGAAATAGATTTTAAACCCAAACAATTAATTAAATGTTTAATTTCTTGAAAAGAAGGGAAACTGCCAAAGGATTGAGCATAAAATGAAATTAAGAAAACTTTATTGAACCAAAATAATATATGGGAATCAAATTTGAAGGCCTTAATACCAATAACTCAATATATTAAATAACAATGATTGTCCAGAATTAAAACAAACACATGCGTGACTCAAAAGAAGGATTATCCTCCTCAACAATATACAATACGTGCCCGCCTCACTTGCAAGCTTTGTGCTTTGACGATTGTATGGGAATCAATCCCCCCATTTTGTAATCCTCTTTAGTTTTTTACGAGCAATATGCTCTCTCTTGTATAAAAAAAACATTTGTTTTGCTCCAACATTTTTCTGAGAAAATAAAGCAAATGGCTTAAATAACATAAATAAAGCCCATGACTAAAATCCAGAAAATTAAACAATTGTATAAGACCTTAACTTAGAAAATAAAACCCAAATAATGTAGGCCCGAATAGCAACACGAAATAATTCAGCCAATTCAAAATATTCCTAGGCCCATATGATGAAAAAGATAAATTGCGACAGAAATACCAATAATGAAATAAAATCAAAAGGCCCATAAAAAAAGTCCAGGAATAAATAAATCAAAATAAATGAGAAGCGAGCTCAAGTACTGGGACCATAATGGGTCTAGCCTATTTCCCTAAATTAGTGAAATGCACCTAAACTGGTTTAAAACTCAAGATGTAGCCCAACTTGGAAGGCCCAATCTGCAAAAAAATGGAAAACTAAAATAAAACTAAAGTCCAATAAGGGCAAAACAAAAGGCCCAACATGCGATCTAGCCCGTTATGCCAGCTTTAGTTAAATGCACAGTTTCACCCAGCACAGAAAAAAACATTTCGTTTGAGTCATCTTTCCCATCGAGTCGCGTTAACCTACCCGATCCTTGACGTGTCTAGCTTCTCTCCTATACTCTCCTATCCATTGCCTCTTTAATACCATAAAATGATGTCGTTTTTGCATCTTAAAAATTTAATCCCAACTCTCCAATTCTTTTAATCCAAGCCATTGGTTGATGGGAGGTTATTATAAGATTATTGTCTTGTAGAGGAGCCATCGGAATGGGGATGAAAAATTGGCATGTTGTTTCACCTCCGGTAGCAACCTACACTCCCTCAACATCCAGTTCTCCCTTTCAGCGGCAACCCACACTCCCTTTATGGCCATAGTTTTGGCATGATCCAAATCCCTCTATCACTACATTTCAATTAGTATCGGCATTTCAAAATTACAAGCTCGGTAATTATTCTTATTTGAGATCTACTTGAAATATAACCCTATTCAGTGCATTTTTTGCTAAAATCATAGCTCATAGTGAATATTGGCCAAGCTTTTATCTTCTTTCTATAATTGTGTGGCGTGTTTTGGTCATGGACAAGAAAAAGGAAAAGAATATAGGCCAAACTTTTATCTTCTATAATTAGCGAGAATTGAAAGTTTTGTAATGCAATTGAAAGTAGTATATTATATAGTGCTGTCTTATTTTATTGTTCCTTTTGTGAGAATATTTCTTGATTTAGCTGTATGTTCAATATATTTGCCTTTTTCTCTGTTTCTGAAGTAATGTTATCCTAGGAGTAGATTTTTTACTATGCACCAAAGATGTTTGAATGCTGGAAGGGACAAAAGCTTCTTTCAGTAAAAGCTTGTTGATGTTGTACCTCATATTGCTGGCTTCAATCTAAAAGCTTTTAGACAATTTTATTCCAATGGAAAGGGTTATCCACCCGGCTCTAACTGTATAGTTGACTGTGTGCAGCGAGTGAGTTATTATACTCTATGCTATATGAAGAAATAATTTGAAGCTGTGTTATTAACTCAACAAATTGGATAGCATACTTCTAGTTTGATCAAATGAATAATGATGGAGCTTTCTAGGAAGGATTTGATGGCCATGTAACTAGAATAACTTTCCTTTATGGAATCTTGCTCACTTATAATAGTAAATCCCAAGATTTTGGTTCTAAACCGAAACTTAATCTAAAGATCATTTTTCAACACTAAGAGTGTGTTTGGTTTGAGGGGAGGGTGGGGGAGGAAGGGGACCCCTACCTTAATAGCCAAATTTATAGTTCGAGAATGTGTCATTAAGTTGAAATAGAAACCAATGGTTAATCTAAAACTTTTCTAAAACTTGTTTAGCGTGGTCTCACGTTCACATTTCGAATATAATTGGTCTGTGCAATTCGGTTTTATTCATACATATTAGAGTGCAACTAAAAATTCCCGACAATACTCGGGTTTCATTTACTTAATGAAGGGTTTACAGGGCACATTGCCCATTTACAGTTTCTCATACAGGGGATTACATTACACCATTTAATATATACAACTAATTCCCAACAAAATATGACAACCAACTACTAAAATTAAAACTCCTAGCTAGGAGCTATAACCGCCCTTCGTCACTTTCTTTTCTTTTGAACCACTTACCCTGGCTGTAGGTTAGTCAATGGAAAGAATGAGATTTAAAAGAATCTCAGTAGTAACAGTTCACTTATAACATGTACAATTACAAAGCATGTAAGCAAATCACAAGCAATAACACATCAATGGCATTTCTATGACAGCTTTTGCTGTGTTCGCAACAACATGCTTTATAACGGCATATTTCTCTACGACATGTTTCACAACAGCATGTTTCACTACATCATGTTTCACAACGGCATATTCCACAACGGCATATTCACAACGGCATATCCACACTAGCATGTTTCTCAACGACGGGTTTCACAACGGCATGTTCACACGGCATGTTTCACAATCAATGATAAGACATACATACAATGTATCATACACAATATAAGAGAAAGAGTTTCTTCCTTGTTCTTTCTGTTCCTATTCTTTCATTGATCTCCTGTGCTCAGGGCAGATGTCAAATCCTATAAATTAGAGTTTAAGGACGACGAGTTATTATCTATTTCAATTTTTTTAATAACTCATAATACTTGGGTTGGTTATCACTATGGTCATTTAATTAAGTCAAATAAGGAGCTAAAGTGGTCAATTAACCCAAAAGACCAATTTTCTAACATTAGAGTTCATAGTTATTAACACGTGCCATTACCTTTGAATTTTCACACACTTGAACCAAATCTACTAGAATTTTCGCCAGAATTTGAAAAATCATAACTAATTCTACAAAATTGAAATAGGGTGATTCCAAAGGCTATGTGACCCTTCTTTCGTCTATTTTCAAGGAAAAATATTATCCACAACCAGTTGGATACACATAATTCCTAGAATTTTTTTTTATTGCACACTGTCAGAATTCAACCCAGTTTTCATTACCTAACTTCAAAAATTCATAACTCCCAATGTATAAATTGAAATGATTCAAATGACATATCAAATAAAGTTTGATATGTCTACTATTTAACTGGAAAGTTTCAGAATTTTTAGAGATCATTTGGTTATCCAAAAATACCACACAATTAGGGCACCTCGCTGGAATCCTGTTCAGTAGAAAATCCAGTTTTGCATTTTGAGTTTCAATGACCCAAAATTCAGAACCTAGGGCTATTTCCACACCGTTTTTCATGTAGAACGCAATGGTAACATCAAAATGAATAAATTCCCACTCATTCCCCATGTCCTGTTTTGGCAAACAAATTCAAAATAAATTCCAACAATTACCAACTTCCAATTTCAGCACCAAACTTGTGTCATATGGTTTCTAATCATCGTAAAACACCAAATACATATCCAAAACACTATGACTTCTCTAAACCCTAACTTGAACAAAATTAGGGCTGATATATACTTGCTAAAATACTCCTTCAACCAATACAACCAATAGCTCAAATTGAAGCCAATACTCACATCTTGCTTCTCCTTAGCTCCTTTCTTTGATTCTACAACTTTTGTTCTTGGATGATGGCTCAAAACAACTCCTCTTGAAATTCTAAAACCATAGAAATGAAGCTTTCATCAAGAGGAACAATGTTTATGAAGGACACTTAAGCTATAAATGAGGTTAAGAAGGTGAAAATTAGGATCAAATTCTCACCTTCACTTGCTTCTTCTTGCACTCTCATGTTGCAGCTACAAAACTAACTTGGAGAGAGATAAAATGAGTGATTAAATGGTCTGATTCCTCTTCCCTTATCTCTTAATAAAGCAATCAGAAATTCTAGACCAAATGGAGAGAAAATTGTGTGGCTAGGATTCCTTCTTATTGAGTCAAAATTCTATGGTAATTTTCTAAGTGTAGTTGGTTAGCTTCTTTTCTTTCCTTATTCTTCCACTCTTGGCCAAAAGTTATACTTGGAAAAGGAGAATAATTGTTGACCAATTCATATCCTATTGTCTTGCATATTTTGCAAATGGAAAAAGTGGAAGAAACTTTGACTTTTGGCTATTGCCTTGTATTTTCTTTCTTGCATGTTGTTGGCCAAAATTTAGGTGTCAAAAGGTGTCCTAAATAATTAATTATTCATCCTTTCTTCTCTTTAAAATCTGACCGAATATGGAGGCTTGAAAGAGGTTAAAGGCCTTATAAATTATCTCTTGGCATCTCTTCAATTTATAATATTTAATTGCCTTAGTTGCAATTATTTACGAAGTCATCATCCTTTTATAACTTGGTCAAATTGTCTCCTCTTGCTTTCATTTTAAGTCAAGTATTATTCCCTCTTACTTTTTCTCATGCCCAACACGAAAATATAGCACTTTAAAGAGGAAAAATGATATCTTATAATATCACCTTGAATAATATAGTTTAATGTTAAATTAGCATTTGTTAATTTTGACTTGTTAACTTCCCCTTTTTGTGTTTGGCCAAAAATGCTTCCATGTGTCTCCTATTATGACCAAATAAATATTTCCCTCATATTTCTCTTCCATACATCATTTTCCCCTTACTCATGTTCAAATAAGGCCTTTGGTCATTTTTGACTTTTGACAAAAAGACTAAGTAATTATGTCAGGTTAATCGGAACTAAAGTCATTACAAAAATTCCAGAGGTAATTTTGTCATTAATCCCACCATCTATTCTGTACATTTAGCCCTTAAGTACATTTTTGGGTATTACAAGGGGAGGGGGTAAATTGCAATTTTGGACAAGAAAAACCCAAAATTTATCTTCTAATTCTTTTAAATTTTAGATTTCCACTCAAAATTTACTCTCTTATTCTTTTTAAATTTTGGGTTCCCACCCAAAATTTAAATACCTTAAATCCAAAAGGTAATTTAACCCCCCTCCCCTCCCCTCCACTCAAACCAAACACAACCTAATAGATAGAACCTTAACATATTCTATGTAATTATCACTTTTGAAAGCTGAACCAATTATTGCTTGTTAGAGGGAAAACCATATATTGGGAAATAAATTTACTAACCTTGTTTTGGATAATAATTTACACTTGTTTCTTTCTTTTTATGTGTTAGTTCCTAGTTTTGAATAGTATAGTCACTTTGGTGTATGAAGTTGCAGTTATGAAATGCTTCCATTAGAGGAACAACTTGAAATTGCTCACTAGGTTGGAACAACTTGATCAAAAATTTTATCAAATCTGATCCATTTTTGTGTTAGAACAAGCTTTCTATCTACAAGCAAATAGCATAACTTGTTACATGATTGTTTCCTCACTTTGCTTAATAGCATATTACTTGACCAATAAGCAAGCTTGACAAAAAATACAACCAACTCATATTACATCAATTGAAAAGACATGAATATGGTTGAAGAACAAAATGATGAGCTTGCTCGACGAAAAAGAGAGCAGCCTAAAAAAAGTCATAAGCTATACAAAATAAGCTGAAATAAAGACTTCATCTTAAAGGATCTAAGTCAATCTTTGAACCTATATTTGTAGCATAATGTTAATCAAAGTATTGTGAGAGTTTTGTAATTATCAATTGTCTAGAGATCAGACAATGCTATGTAAAAAAATTTAGATTTCAATAAAAGTGACTAAATTGTTTTCTTCCAGTATCATTATTCTTTATGGTTACCGGAATTATATGTTTGGCTAAAATCTAGTGCTTCAAGCGATATGATGTCAGAGTGTAGTGGTGCCTACAATTAAGAAATAAAAATAATGTCTCAGTATAAATCACCAATATATGCCCTAGATAAACAAACTAGTTGATTATGCTATTCAACAAAATGACATACCATCAAGAAATTTGTAAAACTCATTTGACTTGGTAGAGCTTGAGAGTCATCTAACACAATGTTATCATGATATACTTCTGATGATAAGCTACATTTTTTAACTTGATCATGTCATCTCTAAAACATTTAAAACAAAACAATCAACAACTAATATGCATCTTTAAAAAAACTAAATTGATAATAAGTATACCTGTGTAGATGTAACTGACTGTGAAGCTTGAGAATGTTTTGCAGAGGGCTTAGCTCTCCGTCTTCTTGGACCCATTTCAATACTACTCTTTATCCGTTTACTTATCTTTCTCCCATATCTCTTTTTAAACCTAAAAACTTTGCCACCACTATTACCTTCATCACGATTCACCATACCGTCCTCACTACTAATATTGTCATCTGATAAGTGCTTAATGTGAAGCACATTTACTTTCTTACTAAGTTCCAACATAGCCTGATGGACAAGAGAGAATGCCTCTGAACTTTTTGATGCATCACTTGCTAATTTAACAAGTTAGGGGTATAATTTTCTATATTGATTTGATCTTTTTAGTTTAGGATCAACTTCAATTTGCTTCTCCTTGATATCATACACTACAGCACAATGTGCTTCTCTTGTCTTCCTCTTTACAATAAATTTCTAGGGGAGTAATTTGACATCACGTTCATTCAAGACTCTCAAGTCATGACAACATAATATGCTTACTCGCTCAAACTTTTTGCAACTACAGCTAATTGTCTCTATTGAAGGATCAAATATCAACCTATACTCCCTTTTCTTATAATTCTTGTTGATAACATAATCATACACAGTGGAACTATCCTCCTTATCTTCATTTTTCTTTTTCTCTTTTCTTTCTTTGATATATGTCGCATCATGTAGATCATATTCATGTTGGAACAAGTTAAAGATAGGTTGAGTATAAATATTAGAAAGTTGACAAAGCATACATGAACTCTGCAATATCAACCTTGGCAACTTGTCGCATGCCTCAAAATCACTTTTCAATTCATTATAGCGCTTGTCCTCCAGAACTTGTTCAACTTGATCAAAGAATTGATTGATATCTTATTTAACATTGATGCAACTTTTGACTAATGCATTCACACTCTCACTAATTTGTGTGCTTCTTATATAAGTGTCCTTGAATTCTTCATATAACATGATGCCCATTTCTTTTTCATTTGATACATTGACATCAACCATGAGTTTTCTGTCATATCTTTGTTTGATAATAATGCTTGCGATGCTTCTTCAAACTCTATTTCATCCCAACAATCACACATGTAGTGGTTGAAATCACTAACCATTGAGTTCAAAAGATGCTTCATTGCATTCCTTGAAATATTCCATGTGCACAAGGCACGCTTTACATCTGGCATCACTTCTTTCAATGCACATGCCATAGCAGCATCCTGATCAATGAAAACGGTTAGCGGCCTTACATTCTTGTGTGCACACAAAAATGTCTCAAAGAGCCATTTGAAAGTCTCAATAATAGTAATGAAAATAATTATATGTAAAAAAGAAAGATGAGTGAGAAAGTTAGAGAGAGAAAGAGTGAGCATACTGTGTAACCTCCTTCGTAATATTCAAAATACGTGATTATTACAAATAAGAGACTAATGGAAATTCAAAATGCATTTAAAATGCCATCTTTACTATAGGGTTTTCAAAAACATCTTTTAAAATCTAATACACCTGGTCTCATATTCGCATTTTGAATTCAATTACCTCACGAAGATAATCACATTCAAGTATATCAGAGTGTACAACACAATCCCCGACAAACCCTAGGTTCCATATATTCTTTAAAGAGTATTCAAATTCCCATTTAGGGGATTATACAATATCATCCTTGATATATATCCAAATATACATCCTAAATCCAAAGACGAATACAAATTATACAATACTTTCAATCTATGATAACCAACTACTAACTAATGCTCCTAACCAGGAACTTAACCCACCTTTGGTTACTTGCATCTTCTCGAACCGCTTGCCCTGTCTGAAAGGTTAGTCAATGGAAAGAATGAGATTCAAACAAATCTCAGTAGTAACAAATCACTCATACCACATATAATCATATAGCATGTAAGAAAATCATCATACAATGCAGCAGTACAACCACAGCCCACAAGCTGTCACAGATACATGTTGCCTCATTGGCATACACATATTGCATTGCCTCTCTGACAACGCACAAAGCCACTATGGCTTTCATATTGCCTCTCTGGCATCTGCATAGCCACTCTGGCTTGCACAAATCACATTGCCTTTCTGGCAATCACAATACAATGCTAAATCAAACATACAATGTATCATACACAATATAAGAGAAGGAGTCACTACCTTATTATTTCCACGCGTGCTCCGGCACAAATAAATCACTATCGGGGAAAATACCAAATCCTGACAATTAAATCAAGGACATAGGGTTATTCCCTTTTCCAATTCCTCAACTTCCAAACATCAAAGTTGGTTATCATTTAAGACCTTTAGGTATCTATTATAAGCCCAAACATATGCCTAAATGCTTGGGAAACACTTGACCAAAGATCACCTTTTAAAAGTCCAAAATACTGATTTTTGGGGGTTGGCTATGGCCCACAAATCCACTGGCCACGGCCAAAAAGTGGTTAGAAACATTTGGGCCGTAGCCCATAATCCTTCTGGCCGCAGCCAAGAAAATCCTGTTTCTTGGCTGAACTTCCAAAAATCATAACTAATTCCAAAAAACTGAAAATGAGGTGATTCCAAAGCCAAATGAAAGGTATTTAAGTCCCATGCATAGGAAAAATATGGTAAATTACTGGAAATTACTAAAAAAATACAGAATCACCCAAAACTCAATACTGCCCCAAAACAGATTCCATTTTCGACCTTAGACTTTGGACAGTCATAACTCACAGCAGAAAAAACTAAATGGCACAGATTATAGGTCCATTTTGAAGCTTGGGATGTGAAATTTAATACTGGAAAGTTTCATAATTTTCTGACATTATTTACATATTGAAAACGCCAACACAAACAGACTGCCCAGAATAGACTTTCAGTGGCAGCATTTCTAGTTTTGGCATATTTGCTTCCATTGATCCCAATTTCATACCAAACACCATTCCCACACAAATTTTTACAAGGAATCCATTGGAAACACCAAATCAACCAAATTCACATCACATTGACATGTTTTACCAATAATCACAACATGTCATCATAATTTCACATCTCTAACTATAATATTGCAACTTTCCCATTTCTAATGCCAAACCAATTCCAATGATCAAATTACACAAAAAATCACCATTTTCAACACAAATCAACATGAAATTCTCCCAATTACATGCCACACGAAAATACCACAAAAATCAGGGCAAAATTCACAATTCACAAAACCCAATCATTGGCCACAATATAAAGATCAAAATGAAGCAAATACTCACCTCTTCCTCTTTCCCAAACCAATTCCTTGATTCTTCCTCTTTCCACTTTTCCTCAAGCTATCAAACACCTCCAATAAAGAATCTAATACCATAGAAATGAAGCTCTCATCACTAGGAACAATATTAAAGAAAGGTATTTGAGCTAAAGAGGACCATAAACCAACCAAAACTCACCTTATTCTTTTCTCTTTCCGCCTCCTTGCTAGGCGAAAATGGAAGACAAGAGAAAGAGAATGGGGAGATGATGAAGATGAAGATGGGCAGCAGTTTTTTGACCCCAAAAACAGTCCAAATAGGGAGAGAGGAGAGAGGAAGAGTGTTGACAAATTTAACCAAGATCCAAGGTCATAATTGTGCCAAGTGTCACATGCTTGTTTCATCTTCTTGGGCACACATGGGCTCTTATACTTGGGATTCCACCCCTCATAATCTCATCACAATGAATCACAACCATTGATCTTGAAGTTACCAATGAGTTTCCTCTTCGGTAATCGAACAATTGGTCGGTAACTTTACCGTTTTGCCCCTGATTACAGTAATTCCTCTTGAATCACCACCAAACTCATTTTATCATTCCATGTCACCACATTATGCTCCCTCCCTCTATTTTAAGTCAATTTAGATATTAATCCATAATTGAACTTAAATACAGGGTTTCGGAGGTATTCACAACCCATACAAATCACATCTGGGTGCCAAATCACGTCATAGTCTCCAAAAGTGTTTATTTATAAATAATCACCACCACTTTTAGAGTCCTTAATCCTTTAATCAAATTTTGGGGTATTACACACTGCAATATCGATCAACCAAGGAATCACCTCCGATGAGGGAGACGGATTATCCTAAGAAGGAGATGACCTTCTAGGCTAGAATGTTAAAAGACTAACCAATTAAAGGAAACAGAGGAAAGACATTGGAAAAGCTTAAATCCAACAGGATATTATGATGGAGGAAGTTGCAGGATACAGGGATTATACAAGATAGAATCTTCTAAAGCAGGACATGAAGATCTCAAATAGATGCCATATTTCCTATAAGGCTAATTAATGGGTGAAGAAGAAAACATCTTTGATAAAATCTTTGAGGAACAAATGGAAGAATGGCTAGCTGAAAAGAAAGAGAACACACCAACACTGTTAGAAGAGCAAAAAAATCAATAAACTCAATTCCATGCTTGAATGTTTCAGATAGACGTCTGAAGGAGCTTTGTAGACCCTGGAAGGATGCACTGATTATAACACTATTGGGTAGAAAGACAAATTTGGCTATGATGAAAGACATGGTTGAAAGAATGTTGAGATTAGAAAATTTTGATCTTATAGACCTACTTAACAACTATTTTGTATGTTGTTCAGGTGATAAATCCCTATGTACTAAGCTCCTATTTGATGGGCCATGGATAATACAGGAACACTACCTTGCTGTTCAAAGGTGGAGCCCTAATTTCAACCCATATTGTAATAGAGTTAGAAAAGTTGCTATTTGGGTTGGAGTCTTAACCCTTCCAATGCATATGTATTTAGCAGATTGTATTGTAGAAATTGGCAATCTGGTTGGTCGAGCACTCAAAGTGGATATCAATAGTCTTGCTTAGAAAGACAATGACAAACATGTGGTTGAGCAGGGAAAATTTGTAAGAATTAGTGTTGAGGTAGATGTCAACAAACAATTTCAATCCAGATTTATTCATAGAAATCACATTATACGGTAGAATATGAGGGTCTTGATCGCATATTCTTCAAATGTGGGATGTATGGCTACATGCAGGTGACCTTCCCGACAAGTATAACAAGCCAGAAACTAGTGTTAGAATAGGGGTCGTCAGAAAAACCAGTTCCAACAACGGAAACCAAAAATGAGACACCAAAGAATCCGATGATGAGTGTACCTGGGATTATGTTGGACAAAGAGTACGGACCCTAAATGAAAGTCAAATCAGGGCCAAGGCAATGGTCTATAAAGGGTAAGTTGATAGGAAGCAAAGCAAATGTCATCTTCTGTTCGATCACATGGTAAAGAAATAGATAAATCCTTTGGTTCTAGATTTCATGCCTTGTAAGAGATAGACCAAACAGAACCTATCACCGAACTAGAGAAAGGGAACATAAAAAGAGGTGCTAGTTTATAATAGAGACAAAATGAAGCAACAGTACCGCTCCCAAATACCGAATGTAAAGGGAAGGAGCAGGGGGTAGATGTGACAAGGTTAGTCTTTGAAAAGGGAGAAGTGAGTGGGATGAAGCAGGGATATGGTGTGAACACGTATGCAGAAGATAAGACCAAACATAAGAAGGCAAATAAGGACAAGATGCCACGTGGCTAAAAGACTCAAAAAGGAAAGGACTAAACTATTACTCAAATTGGAGCAGGTATATCGGAAGTTCATTCGCTTAATAGGCTCGATGATAATAAAAAAACAATAACCAAGGATAGGGCCATGAATTTAAGGCCCAAAATCCTATCAACGAGTTTTAAGAGGAAGTAAGGGGGAAGAGGGCACTAGGTTATTTTTGGGTCAATTTCTGCGGTTGGGCTTTTAGCAGTAGGTCCATTCTGGTGAGCAAGCCGATATACTCCATATACTACCTAAACCAGTCTTAAATCGAAAGGATAAAATAATTGATGAAAATCAATATGATACGATTGGTCCTAGACTTGGTTCTAACGGCGAGACTAGTGAATAACTACTCGGTGTGGATACTGTAATATCCCAATTTTCGATTAGGGCAAATCATGATTATTGTGGATAATTATGAATTTAATTTGAATTAATGTGTATTTGTGACAATATTATGTCATAATTGATGGAAATTGATAGAATGAAAATATTGGCCATAAGTTAGTAGTTAATGGGGAAATTAATTACTAACTAAGAGGAAATGAGATGTGTGATTAAATGACTAATGGAATTGGTTAGTGTAACTAAGTGGAGGATTAGTTGTGAGGAGATTGCATGAGAGAGTGACATGTGGCAATTTTGTGTAAGCATGATGAGAGTTGTTGAGGAAGTCAACCAAGCATGGTCTCATTATTTTTCTTTCTTCCTTCTCTCCTCCAATTCAGCTGAATGAAAAAACATGGGAGCCCAATAATCATCATTCATATCTCTCCACACACTCAACCTCTCTCATTTCTCTCTCTCCCCCTCTCTCTTATGCGTATGGGGAAAAGGATTGGCAGAATTTCTGCCTTCATCCCCATCATTTCATCATACTCATCTCTCTCTTATCCCTCCAAGAATTTTGTGTAGCCATTGGAGCTTGAAGAGGAAGAAGAGCTTAGGAAATAGGTGAGAGTTTGACCCTTCTAATGACCTCTAATGGAAAAACTCTCTTCTTCAATCTTGCTCCTTGTGTTGAGAGCTCCAATTCTATGGTTTTAGATTTGCCATTGGTGATGATTTGAGCTCTCAAGGAAATATAGAGTTTGGAGAATCAAATAACTCCTTAGAGAAAGTTAAAGAGGTGAGTGAGTTGAGCATTTTGATATAAGTTTTGTGGTCATTTTGCTAAGTTGGAATTTCTGGGAATTTAGCCCTATTTTCAAAAATTATGGTCTTGTGGTGTTTGAGTTGTTGTTCTCATGGATATGATGCTTTGAGATGTATTTTGGATAGATAGAAATTGATTGAAGCTTAAATGCCAAGTTTGACAATTTTGGGATTTTTGTTGAACATAGGCCAAAAACAGAACATATAGATGGAATGAGAATTTGGTTATTTTGATGTTTCCATTGTGTTCCTTGTGGAAAATTGTGTGGGAGTAGTGTTGGATATGAATTTTGAACCATTGGGAACTTAGTTTTAAAAGTGGCAAGTTTTGGTTAGTAAGAAACTCTGTTCTGGCAGTGATGTTGCATGGACGTTTTAAAATAGAAAATGGTGTTTTAAAATTATGAAACTTTCCAGTCTTAAAGTTCACTTGCCAAGCTTCAAAATGGACATATATTTTGTGTCATTTCAATTTTTGGGCTAGGAGTTATGACTGTCCAAATTCTGATGTTAAATCTGGGATCAATTCTGAAGTAAGGTGGACTTTTCTTGAAATCTGTATTTTGTTTGGTGATTTTCAGTAATGTCCCATATTTTTCCTATGATTAGGACTTCAATACCTTTCATTTTGCTTTGGAATCACCTCATTTTGATTTTTGTAGAATTAGTTATGATTTTTTAAAGTTCAGCCAAGAAACAGAATTTTCCTAGCCGCAGCCAGAAATTCTTGGCTGCAGCCAGAAACTTTCTGTGCTATTTCTGGCCGTAGCCATAGGGTTTTTTGGCTGCAGCCAGCCCCTGTTTTCAGCACCTTGTGATTTTGAAAAGTGGTTTCCAACCCAATGTTTCCCAATCCTTTAGGGCTTTTATTAGAGCCAATTGTAACTACTTAAAGGACATAAATGATAACCAAATCAAAGTATTGTGAAGTCAATTGAGTATTGGAATAGAGAATAACTCTTCGTCCCTAATTATAATTATAGGATATGATATTTGCCCTCCTCGGGAGAGACCTGCGACAAAGCACGCATAGAACGAACCAGGTAGTGACTTTTCTCTCATGTTGTGTATGATGTTTTGGTATGTATAACTTATCATTGAACTGCCGTTGTAATCAACATAGAACTTTGTGAATCCATCCTGTGGGGCGGCATTTGTTAATCCAGCCGTGGGCTGTGAGTTTTGAATCTTGCCTGTATGGCTTGTATGATGAAATGCTTTATATGAATCCCAGCTGTGGTGAAATATATTGTGTGGATTGTGTTGTGCAATGCAGCGTGATCAATCGTAAGGGATGACATGTGTCATACTAACCATTGCCGTTGTAACTGCCGTTGTAGTTGCTTTGTGTGGATAATGATTTGATTTCATGCCTTATTGTTATGCATATTATGAGTGATTTGACACTACGGGGATTCCTTAGAATCTTACTCTCCCAAAATTAAACATTTTAGACAGGGCAGAAGGATATAAGGGAAAGCGGGTGACGAAGAGCGGGTAGAGCTCATTGCTAGGAGTCTATTTTGGAAAAAAAATGGTTATCATTTTGTAAATCATTTGGATATATTTTGTTAGGAATTCAATGTATATATTGGATAGTAGTTATGTAATCCCCTTGTATGGGAAACTACTTGGGCTTTGTGCCTTGTATAGACCCTGAATTAGTAATTGAACCCTGAGTGTGTCGGGAATTTACTGAGTACTCTGATATTTATAAATGGAATCAAATTGTTCATGCCATTTGTGTATTGAAATGTGAATAGGAGACCATTGTGAACAGGTTTTAGAAAAGGTTTTATAAAAGCATGTTTTGGGCAAAACTTGTTGTATTAAGTCCCAAATCATTTACGGTCTCTAATTCCACATTAATTATGTGTTTATGAACTTAATCTTGGCCTAAGCGTGAAGGGGGTTACAGATGCAATAATGGAACTCATCGATTTAGGGTAGTAATCCTCATTATCTTTATTTTTCCTTGTTCTTCCTTGCTTATCTTGTTATGGATATGTTTTCATGGAATTGTAGAGGCGCAGGCTCAAAATTTTTATAGGTAAAGCTAGAGACACTCTTCAGGGTAGGAACTTAAAATCCTTATCCTATGTGAAACTCGTGTTAGTGGGAAGAAAGCAGACAAGATTATCTGGAAACTTGGATTTAATAAATGGATAAGATTGGAAGCCACAGGTTATGCCGAAGGAATATGATATTGTGGAATACCGGAGAGCTTAATGTGTATTACATAAACTCTTCTACTCAAGTGATTCATGTCAAAGTTGTACTAGTTGACAATTCAAACCAGTTTTTTCTGTCTTGCATTTATACTGAACCAAACTATATGTTGAAACAAGGCCTGTGGGAGGACCTGAAGAACTTTAGTAATTCAATTATAGCTCCATGGCTTGTAGATTTTAACTCTTACTTATCAGAGGAAGATAAATAGGGTGGATCTAAGGCTAACTATAGGTTTATGATACAATTTGGAGAATGTGTTATGCAGTCACAGCTGATTGAGGTTGATGTTATTGGAGAAAAATTCATATGGGAACAGGACCTTCTTAAGGAAAGGATTGATTAGGCTTTCATTAATTCAGAGTTTCTACCCTTTATCTAAAGTGCATCATTTAAGTAGGTTTGGGCTGGACCACAGGCCTTTCTTACTTTGCTAATCTCCCAAGAGGGTAACCCAAAGACCAAAACCAACCTTCAAATGCCAGGCTACTTGGTTTTTAGAAAAGGGTTTTGATGAGGTTGTAAGATAATACTGGAAAATGGACCAGTGGCTTGAGAAAATTAATAAATTTACTCATGATACCTTGGATTGGAAAAGGAGAAAGATGGTTAATATTGGTGTTAAGAAAAAAAGGATACTTATGAGGATAAAGGGAGTAGAAAGAGAGAAAGGACGACAGGATAATCAATGTCTAGTCCAAACAGAAAGGGCATTATGGAAAGAATATAATACGGTGTTAGCGCAAGAGGAATTATTGTGGTTCCAGAAATCAAGGTGTTACTGACTCAATTGGGGAGATAAAAATAGTATATACTTCTATTCAGCTGTTATGATAAGGCGTAGAAGAAACAGGATTGAGGCACTTAAGAATGAAAATGGAGTGTGGATCGACGATCAAGATGGGTTGAAATCTATCGCCATCCATTACTATATAGAGCTCTTTATGAGTGAGGGTTCTACATTCCCTTCATTGATCACTAGGAATGAGTTTCCATACCTAATATGGAGGAGAGGTATAGTATTCACTCAAGGATGGAGGAAATCCAGAATGCTGTTTTTGACTTGGGAGAATTCAAGGCCCTAAGGCTAGATGAAATACAAGCGTTGTTATATCAAGAGTATTGAAACTTGATGGGATATTCAATTTGTAAGCGGGTGGATGATTGCTTTGAAAATCCAACTAAAGTCAAGAGATCAATGATACCAATAGAGCTCTTATACCTAAATTGGATAACCCTTAGACGATTATAGATTTCAGGCTAATAACTCTCTGTAATGTTTGCTACAAGATCATTACCAAAATAATTAGTTGGCGTTTGCGGGAAATAATGGGTAAGCTAGTTGGGCGACATTAGTGCAGATTTATTATCGGAAGATAGCTTTATTCAATGAAGACTAGACCTAGCTCAAATGGTTGGATGACTATTAAGGTGGATCTAGACAAAGCATATCAGACTTGGAATGGCCTTTCATACTTGACATGCTTAGGAATATAGGCGTAGAGGAGAAGCTATGTGACATTATTTTAGCTTATATCTCATTATCGTCTTTTAAGGTTCTAGGCCTTTCAATTCTACTAGAGAAGTGGACAGGGGGATCCAATATCTCCATATATTTTTACCTTACGCATGGTGTAATCCCCTGCCTTGATAACCATAAATAAGATTCAAAAATGCGTAATTAAAATGAATTAGAGACGGACGGATACGTTTTTCTCAAATTTCTTTTCTAAAATTCGTTCAACATAGTCTCAGATTCATTTTCCAAATCTAATTACTCTGCGTAGTTCAATCGCATTAATACATATCAGATTGCATAGCCAAATTCCCGGCAACTCCCGGGTTTCATACATGTATAAACTAAGGGTTATAAGTTCCAACTAGGGGATTATATGACCAACATCAACGTAATATCTACATTTCAAAAATAAACAGTAACCCCAAGTCCAAAATAGATAACCAACAACCTAACAACACATCTCTACAAGATCTTAGATGCTCCTGGTGGTTCGTTTCTCTTTGGAGCTACTTGCCCTGTCTGAAATGTTAGTTAATGGAAATAATGAGATTTAAAAGAATCTCAGTAGTAACAAATCACTCATACCACATGTAATCACAAAGCATGGAAGAAAATCATCAAGCAGCATCACAGCATAAAGCACAGCACGCAGGCTGCCACATATACACATAATTATATAATCCCATCTCCCGTATTCCATCGCCCCGAAGGCACGGTCTTCCCACCGTCAACACCAATGGGCCGCGGGTGAAGGTTTCACAAATAGCCTTACGGCTTTCACATAGTCTCATCCCCCGGATTCCACCGCCTAAAGGTATGATCCTCCCACCGTCAACAACGATGGGCCGTAGGTGATAGACTCACAAACAATGATCAAACAAATATACCATGTATCACATATAGTATAAGGGAAAAGAGTCACTACCTTGTTCTTTCCTGACTGGTGCCGGCACAGGTTGCTCGCGATCAGGGAAAATGTCGAATCCTACAATTATAAATGCATCATTTAGACACTTCCATAGTGTCTCTAGGGGTTATACGAGTCTATAATGAAAATTTACAAAAATGCCCCCAGGGACCCCGCCCGGGCCCGCCGTACCTGGTCTGGCTGCATCTTTCTTGAAATTCTAACCTGAGCTATTCTAGCATATTTCCACTCAAGGAATCCATTTCTGGAATCAAAATTATCAAATTCAATGTTAAATTACAAATTTACCCTTGGCAGCCCCACTTTAAGGGTTTTAGGGGCGTTTTCATAATTATGATTTTTCGGCCTTTTCCGAAAAAGTGACCAATTGTAACCCCACCTAATTTTTGCCCCTGAACTCAATGGAACCATAAAATTATTAAAAATCCAAATCTAAGACCCATTTCTAGAGCTGGCCAAAATTTATGAATTCTCCAGGGAAAATCGGGGTTTTATGATTTCGGCTCCGTAAACGCGTTCCTTTCTTCTCCTAGCCACTTAATTAACTATTACATTATGTTATAACTACCATTTGAACCAAAATTAGGCAGCATAACCCTTAGGCAACTCAATTCCCAAAATTTAAAACTAACGGCAATCCGGCGAAATTTCACCTATTAAATTGCCCATAGTAGCCAGAATAGTTAATATACGAAGGTTTGGAAGTTACCTCAAGCTCCCACAAGTTTTTCCCAAATATGGCTGAAAACCCTAGGTGTTCCACAACAGATTTTGAGCTTCCAAACCTTAAAGAACAAAGAGGAGTAGCTTAGGGTCGGAGTTATACGTGTTAGGAGCTAAATCGTCGGAGAAATCGACTTACCTTGTGAGATTTCTTCTCCTTTCTCTCTCTAAAAATCTGAACATTCTCTCTCACCTTCAGCTGCTGTTTTGTGTGTGAAATGCTGAATGAAGAAGATGAGAATGATATATTATAATATCTTATATCATTTTAATGATTTATGGAATTTTCCAACAATTCCAAAACTAATTTTTATTACATAACTTCCTACATTCATGTAACCATGCCATCATGTCCAACCAATATTTCCTTATTTATGCCACATGTAGAAGACACCTAGAGGTCCCTCTCTATGGTCTCAAATGGCTTCACAACTTGTTTCGGTTACGTATACACGTAAAGTCTCAATTTTGGTCAAAATTGCATTTTTGCTCAAATTTTTCATAAATTCATATTAAATTGACCAAAATATTCTAAATATATTTTTCCTTTTATTTTCCTTAATTAATTGAAATTATCTTCAATTAATCAGAAAATAATTAATTTTGTGATAATTTGGCAAAATTACGATTTTGTCATTACCTTTCTAATCCAATTTCTTCTCTTATTTTTCTTTGGCCAATTTCTATCTATTTTTGTACCGAATATTTTTTTTCCAATATTTCTTCATTTTTGGACCTTAATATTGGGCTTTTTAGATTACCCAAATTAATTCCATATTCATTTTTGCCCAATTTCCCGTGAAATTGAACATTTATAAAATTCATAAATTCCAAATTCATGAATATTCACCATTTTATTGAGTTTCCCCAAATAATTACAATATATTTGGTGAATATAAAATTTGGGGTGTTACATATGGAGAGACTAAATCATATTATCAGGGATGTAATTGAGGAGGGTGATTGATTTCCAATTCAGCTCAATTATGGAGGTCCATAAATCTCACTATTTTTCGTAGATGATCTAATTCTTTTTAGGGATGCTTCAAAAAGACAAGTACAAGGGGTTTTGAGTTGCCTACAGAGATTTTGAGAAGTATCGAGGTAGAAATTGAACAAAAATAAAACCACAATATGCTTTTTTAGAAATGTTCATACGTCTAGAGCTATAGTCTAAGTTGGAGCATAGGAGTTGGTTTGACGAGTGATTTAGGAAAATACTTAGGAATTCCTATAATCGACAAAATAACTTCAAATGTCCTTTTTTCACCCATAATGGAGAAAACTTACAAAAGACTATCGGGATGAAAACGAGGATGTTTAAACTTGGCTGGGAGGGCTACTCTTATTAGATCTGTACTTATGGCTTTCCCTAACTACCGTAACCCCCCTCCGTAATTATCTCCAAAATATGTGATTAAAATGAATTAGAGACTGTCGGATAAACAAAACTCATTTAAAATTCCATCTTCTCGATAGGGTTTTTGAAAGAAGCAAGCTTCACCCAAGAGGGGGCTGAATTGGGTGATGTGATAAATTTTTTGGTTGATGTGGTGATATGGTAATAGTTGTAACTAGAGTAGAGTTGAGAAAATAAGCACACAGAGAGTTATACTGGTTCGGCCAAAAACCAGGCCTACGTCCAGTCCTCAGAGATCAAGACCGACTGAGATTTTCACTATTCTTCTAAGATTCAGTGGGCTCTCAGAATGCCGCAAGACAAAAATTGTCCTTGAAAGGACTACGAGTAGAAATACTAGAAATTTCTCTCCCCCTTACGATAAGTCTTATGTGCAGAAAAACAAACCTATGACCTTTCTCTCTTGCTTACGTATACAAGTCTTATGAGCAGCAACGTTCTCTTCTGCTTGTATCTTGTAAGTCTTATGAGCAGAAAGTCCTATTAGGAATTTTCTCACTGCTTCTCTCGTAAGGAAATCTCTCCTCTCAAGGTCCCAGTACCTTGAGATCAAATGAAAATAGAATTTGAAGTATATACAGACTCTCTTATAGAGCAAATATAATAGATACTGAAGAACAATATGAATACAGAGAAAATGTGAATAACAAAGACTCGTGAATTTGCTTGTGTGAATTCTTACACTTCGTTGTTTTTTTATGGTCTCTGTAACTCTGTATTTATAGACATTCGGTTTTGCCCATTTGAATAATGATCATTGTGGAGCAGGGCATGTTACTGTAGAACGGTATGCATATGGTTGAAATCTTTGAACGTGGTAGGTACGTGCTTGGATGGTCATAATGATGCTATCTGCCGTTGTTTGACTTCCTCTGTGTCTTTCTAATTCCAACGTTCAAACTCCTGTATCACAGTCATAATATATGTTAAATGATGTTATATAATAATAATAATAAGTGAAAATAAAATGAATAAATATCATTAAACCATATTCGGATTGAACGCTGTAAGATTGGTGTGTTTTGACTTCTGGCAGAGTATCACTCGAGCACTGTGATGTCTCACTCGAGTGCAATACCATATTTTCACCTTTTGCTTCAGTTTTATCACTTGCACTTCCACGGATTTTGAGAGAGTGCATTTTCTCACTTACGAGTGATGTGGGTCCTCACTCGAGCACTGGTCCCCTTACTTGAGTGCTACTTCATTTTACACTATGAGCCACATCTCTGGACAACACTCGCACCCAGTTTTATCAAGAGTGTGATTTTGCACTCGCAGGTGATGTGGGCCCTCACTCGAGCATACCTACTCCTACTCGAGTGAGAAGAATATTCTTCTATAATATACTCTTGTCTTTGGTACTTGCATCAGAATTGAGAGAGTTAGATTTATCACTCGCGAGTGCTGATGTATCACTCGGGCACATCAACTCTCACTTAGGCATGCTTGTGCTTCTCTGTTCTATCTGACTCTTGGCCAAACACTCGCAGTCCCTCACTTGCTAGGACTCGGGTATAGATATTACCATCACTCGAGTACAGAACCTGTGCTCGAGTGAAGTGTTGATATCTTGTTCTGACTTTGCTCTCTGTCAAACACTTTCAGTGCAACACTTTCATATTCTCGAGTGCAAAACAGCTTCATGCTCGAGTGTTGATTATAGTGCTTGAGTGCATCAGTAAAATTGACAGCAATTGCTCTCTGTCAAACACTTCTTGTCCAACACTTGCATGTGCTCGAGTACAAAAGAGGTTTATGCTCGAGTGTTAACTCTGTTGCTTGAATGCATTAGCAAAAACTGATAGAAGATATCTCTAAACTTTGCCATATGCATTTGGTAACTTTGCAATCATTCTTTAGACTTGTAAAAACATACTTTGCACGCAATTACCTTTTGTTATCATCAAAACTTGGAATCTAACATTCTCCCCCTTTTTGATGATGACAAAACCTTTGTGATGAGTTTTAAGAAAAATCTTGATTAGAGTGAAAATTGTGAAAAACATTATTAACATTTTCAAATGCATATTTCACAAAGATTTAGATTCATTTTCAGATTTTTGCACTTAACCTCATATGTTTCCTGCAATACTTCCAATGGACACTTAAACACCAAGATAAGTCATCGTATCATATAAAGCATTAGAACTGAACATAAAACTTAACAATAAAACATAAACCATTAGGGAACCTGAGAAGTACAATAGTAAACTTGAATCAACATCTACCCATAAAAACCCCATATACAACCATGTCATCAAAATTAGAATGAAAACAACAGTAATGCTACTCCAATGCAGAAAGACTACCTAATATCCCCATGTCAGACCCCATATCAGACTATATAGCTCAGAACCCATCACATATCCTTCTCCCCTATTTTGTCAGCATCAGAAGGAGGCTGAGGAAAAGTGAGATCAGATGGTGGGGCAAAGAGCACCATGGCAGTGGAAGGGTCTACTGGCTCCGGCTCAAATGGTGGAGATGATGGCTGAGGAGCAGAGGCTGTAGGTGGTAATGATAGTGACCGATCATAAGTGACATCAATATTGAAATCCAGATCGGTGAAGAGAACATGAGTCTATGTATGAGGAGGTGAAGTCGTGGCAGGAGTAGTCTCAGGTGGCACCTCAGAAGACGTAGTCAGAAAATGAGTGCATAAGAAGATCTCCATATCAGTGATTCTTCTCGACATATCATCTTGATTCTTGAATATTAAATCAAAGTTGGTATTCACCTTGTCTACCAACTTTAAGACTTGTAGCTCCATCATTTTTACCAACTTTTCATACTCAGTCATCAATTCCTTTTTCAGATCAGACATAGCTTGATTGATCACTTCAGTTAGATGAGTGGAAAGTGATGCATTCAGAAAAGATGGAGGTAGAATTGAACCTTGAGCAGAAGATTGAGCCTCATCACCTCTCGAAGGAGTGGCTTCTCTAAGAGAAGTAGCCTTGGTTTGACTCACTGGAAGATTGATACTCATATATATCAATTGAGTCTTGCCAAACCTTAGAATAGTTACCCTCTCAGTTCCCTCCAAAAACCACACTTTGTTTTTCTTGAGAATTAGAGACACAATTTGTGGGTATGGTATAGTGGCGGATTTTGATGAAGAAAATCGAAATCTTCTCATCTTACTAAAAATAATCTCCCCCACATTTCTTTTGCTGACCAACTAAAAAGGAGGCCAGCAAGTAGTAATCTCTTTGAGCAAAATGGGTACAATTTTTAGATTTATTAACAATGCTACGAGAATAAATATAGTGAATGGCACGATTAGAATCAGGCATGTCAATAGGATTAAAGTTGAGAGGGCCTATTGGGTCATTTGGTCTCAAAAGCCGGAAGGCTTCATTGGTTGGCAGAGTGGGTAGATCAGAAGGAGGTGCAACATATCCAAGTAAATCATTAATGATACTAGCAGATATCATAATAAATTGATCTCTAACAGTGGTAGATACTGCTTCCTTAATCAATTCTCCAGTCCTAGATTTTATGTTGTGGGATTTCTTGTTGCAATAAAAAGTTTTCACAACAGAGGGTGAATAAGGAATATGAACACTCAGCCAGGGAGCATAAAATCCAAGAAAAGGATGAAAATCCAAACCACAGCTCTTCAGCAGATAATCTAAGTCGACATATACTATGGGACAAAACTGTCTATGTGCAAACTCAGAATCATATACTTTATGTATAAATGCCTTCAGTTCCTTAACATTGAAGTTTTCAGGAGGATTTGTGACTTGTTCTTCCTTTGGAGCCTGTGATGTGGAAGGAACCCCTGAAGTAGCCGCATTGGACTGGCCAACTTGATGTGAACTTGAGGCGCCAGCTTGTGAGGCAATTTTGCCAACCAATGCGTCGAGCTTGATTTCTCTATTACTTCCCGGAGTTGCTGATTAAAGTAATCATTTGAGGAAGAAGATTGTTGTGGTTGCTCTATTTCCTTCTTCTTTCCTCTTCCTTTGACTTCTTTGGATTGAGACCTAGTCACAATCGGTTCTTTAAAAACCACTCCCTTTGGTTTCTTTTATGGAGGTTGATCCTTTTAGCCATTTAAGGCTTAGGATGAGGTTTCTTAGCTGGGGTTCTCTTTTTGGTTTTGGGTTTAGGAGGAGGTGTAGGAGTAGAAGATAGAGAAAGAGTAGGAGATGAAGCTGAGGCCACCGGAGTTTCTGAAACACTAGTGGCTGAAGAGTGGGTGAAGGTGAATGGGAAACAATAGGAATCTTAGTTCTAGCCATTGAAGAATAACAGAAATCACAGATTTGCTGAGGATTGAGTAAGAAAGTTTTAGAAATTTAGGGCACGAAATGAGAAACTCTGAGGACAAATCTCACCTTATAAAGAAGATTGAAGAGTTGTAACGGTGATTTGAAGCAAAATGAGACATTTAATAGATAGGTAATTGTCGGAGGTGAAGGGAGATGACCTTTGAGTGACGCAACGCTTCGAGTGAGAGGAGGAAGTGCGATGGTCTGAGTTATCGCGTAACTGATATAAGTTCCAATGTTCGAGTGACAACCCTAGTGTTAGATCTCATGTTTTGATGATAACAAAAGAATGGTTTGAAAAGGAAATGATTAATAATCAAGCTTGAACTAAGTAATGACAGGAATAAGCTTTTCTTGAAGTAAACATGGAAGTATTGAAGATTGGCCAAGAGAAAATGCTGAGGAACTTGATCAGAAGTATAGTTTCTAAGACATTACTCGAGGCGCTACTCGAGTAATGAGACAAAACTTGAAGTAACCAAGGAAAACTTCCAGTAACCTGCCACCATTACTCGAGGAGCTACTCGAGTAACCAGGTAAAAACTTGGAGTTGCTCTCGGGCTGCTAATGTTACTCGAGGAGGTACTCGAGTAACCAAGTGAAAACTTCCAGTTGCCTTCAAGTTTTCCCAATGATACTCGAGGAGCTACTCGAGTACCTGTATTTCCTAAAATATGGACCTCTCGACATTTTGTACCACTGCTAATGTTACTCGAGGAGCTACTCGAGTAACCATGTGAAAACTTCCAGTTGGCTTCAAGTTTTCCCCATGATACTCGAGGAGCTACTCGAGTAACTCTGTTTCTGAAAATATGTAACTCTCGGCACTTTGTACCACTGCCAATGTTACTCGAGGAGCTACTCGAGTAACACACTAAGGTAAATGAAAACTTGAAGATGGTACCCGATTAACTTGATCTCTCTTTATATCATCTTCCTCGAGTACTTACTCTAGTATACAAGTTTTTCATTGTTTATTTTAAGTGGATTCCTCGTGTAAGTACCCCAGTATGCAAAAATATTTTCAAAGTAAACTTCAAGTCATTACCAGGGTAAGTTATGCTCAAAAGTCTTAGTTACTCGAGGTGGTACCCGAGTAACCTATGCAAAAATGAATGCATTACTCGAGTTCCTACTCGAGTAACAAGGTAATTGCTCTCGACCTTGAAATCCTGCCAACATTACTGGAGTAGAGCATCGAGTAATCAAAAGTTTTTTAAAGGATTACTCGAGGTGTTACCCCAGTAATCTATGAAGTTGCAAAAGCATTACTGGAGTAGCTACCCGAGTAAATAACTATTCCCAAAGGTTTGAAATTTAGTTTACTCCATGCACTACCCAAGTAATCTTGTTTTTCTTCATTGACTTTCAATTAAACAATGATTTCTCGATGTTACTCGAGTAGTTACTCGAGTAAACTTCAAGGGTTACTCGAGTAAGCACACTCAGAAATTTAGAAATCATTCAAACTTTCATTATATTGTTTCCTATATGATTAACCTTTCATTGTATTAGTATTCTTAGTCTATTTACAGAGAAACAATGAAGAAATCATTTAAAGAGATGGAAGTCAAAAGAAACGTTCAAATGCCAACCATCGCCAACGGATATTTTTCAAAAACTTGAAAAGTCAATAGTGGCTGCGCACTCACCAACAGACGAAAGGAAATGTTCCAACGGTCATCAACAACTTACCTATATATATGGGAACCTTCAAACAGAGAAAATACAACCAAGCACACATACGAACGTATCATTAAGTTCATTGCTCTGTTTTCACGTTGAAATTGTATTTCTATACTTCAGTGATTATCATTTACTCTGTAAGAGAGATATTTCATTCAAACTCAATATTTGTTATTGAGATAACTTAAGGTTGTGGAACCTTAAGTTGGGATTGGATTACAACCTGTAAGGGGGAGCGAGTGTCCAGGTGAAAGGAACTTGCTTGTACTGAGGTGCCAAGAACCCACTGAATCTTGGAAGCTATAGTGAAACTCTCAGAGAAGCTCTGAGGACTGGATGTAGGTCAAAGTAGTTGTGACCGAACCAGTATAACTCCCGGTGTACACTTCGGTGATATTTCTCCTTACTCATTACTGTTTTAATTCTTTTGTCAAAGTTTTATATTTTTGAAAGAAATTTCAGTATCACCCAATTCACCCCCCTCTTGGGTGAAACGCTTGATCTAACATTTGGTATCAGAGCGTAGGTCTTCTTGTTAAGGTTTAACAGCCTAAGAAGGATCCAATGGCAAGCATGGGTGAAGGAATTCTTCCCGACGGAGCATCAATCACTAGACCCCCTGGTTTCAATGGAGAACACTTTTCCTTCTGGAAAGCTAAGTTCAGAGTGTTCGTGATGGCTACTGAATATGGGCTATGGGATGTAATTGAGAGTGGAAATTATCAACCTACAAAGATTGAAGATTCTTAGAAAATTCTAAAAACACCAGCGGAATAAGATGAGAATGACAAGAAACTTATCACTCTCAACAGCAAAGCAATTCTGATGTTACAAAGCGCTTTGAGTCAAAGTGAATATTTCAGAATTTGTACACTTCCAACAGCAAAGCAAATGTGGGAAGCTCTGGAAATAGCTCATGAGGGAACATCGGGAATAAAGGAGAATCGAATCAACACCTTGGTCACCGAATTTGATTTACTTCAAATGAAATCAGGTGAGTCAATTTCTGAATTCGAACTTAGATATACTCATCTTGTTAATCAACTTGCAGCTCTTGGGAAAGTCTATGATCAGCACACCCAAGTACGAAAAATTTTGAATATTCTTTCTAAAGAATGGGAAGCAAAAGTTACTGCAATAGAAGAAGTAAAAGGAGAATCAATGAGATCAGTTGCTTCTCTATTTGGAAGTCTTTCTGAATATGAAAGCAAACTAAAATTCAAAAGAGAACTAGATGACATTGGCGACAAGAAAAAAAAAGGTCTAGCTCTAAAAGCGAAAGAAGAGAATCAGGATGAGGATGAAGAGTTCGACGATGACGAGATGGGTCTAATCATAAAACGATTCAGAAAGTTCTATAAGAAAGGTCAAGGATTCAAACATTTTCAGAAAGGAGGAAATAGTAGCAAAGATCATATCATTTGCTATGAATGTGGGAAACCAGAACATATCAAGTCAGAATGTTCAGATTTGAACCAAAAGAGCAAAGAAAAGAGAAAAGGTAAATTCTTCAACAAAAAGAAAGCCTTTGTATCTGCTATATGGGGTGATAGCTCCTCAGATGAAGAAAGTGATGAGGAAGAAGTAGCTAATATATGTCTTGTTGCTCAAGAAGCAACAGAAGAAGAGGTAAATGATTCTGAACCTACCTATGATGAATTACTTTCTGAATATAATGCTTTACATTCTGAATTCATCAAAATAGTTAAAGAATTGATTGTTATTAAAAAGAAAAACAAAGTTCTTGAAACTGAATTTAAGGGAAAGGATTGTGAAAATTGTTTATCTTTGAAAAAGAAAAACATTGATCTCACAAAAACTCTTGAAAAATTCACACAAGGAAGTGAGATGCTAAATGTTATTTTAAAAGCCCAACGATTTGTAAATGATTGATCTGGAATTGGATATGATCCAAAATTAGATAAAAGAAAAGGAAGAAAGAAAGCAGGAGGTAAGACATATTTGAATTATTTTCAACATTCTGTGCATACATCAAATCCTTTTGCATTCTGTAATTACTGTAACAGAAAAGGACATCATACATCTTCATGCATTCATAAGAAGAAAGGAACCATAGGAACATACAAATGGGTACCTAAAGGTTCATATATTCAGAAAATCATTTGTACTAACCCTAAAGGACCCAAAAAGATGTGGGTACCTAAGACTTAGTCAATTGATTGTAGGTATGTCTCAAAGCATCCAAAAATAGCAAGTGGTACATAGATAGTGGATGCTCTAGACATATGACCGGAGATTTCGAAAGTTTTACCACATTACAACCTAAAGAAGGTGGAAAGGTAAAATTTGGAGGAAATCAATCCGGAAGAATAGCAGGAATTGGTGAAATCAAAAATGACAAAGGAATACAAGTCAAAGATGTATATTATGTTGAAGGCTTGTGTCACAATTTGCTGAGTGTAAGTCAAAGTACGGATAAAAACAACTGGGTGATATTTGACTCAGAAGAATGTTTGATCATCAACAAGAGTGACTTACAGCTTGATAAGAAGAATATCAAGGCTAAGCTCAGAGCAAAAAGGGAAGGTAATTGCTATACTCTAGATATTAGTAGAAATGAATCTGAAAACTGTTTTCTGAGTAATACCGATGAAAGCTGGTTATGGCATAAGAGATTGGCTCATGTCAATATGCATCAACTAGGGAAATTACTCAAAAAGGATTTAGTGCTTGGATTACCCAAAGTTAATTTCAAAAATGACTTGATTTGTGATGCATGTCAAAAGGGTAAACAAACTAAATCATCTTTCAAATTGAAAAATGAGATTTCAACAAATAGACCATTACAATTACTACATATGGATTTAGTTGGACCAGCAAGAGTAAAGAGTCTTGGTGGCAACTTATATTCATTGGTCATTGTTGATGATTTCTCTAGATTTACATGGGTTATTTTTCTATCATCAAAAGATGAAACCTTTGAAGAATTTATTATTTGTGCCAAGAAAGTGCAAAATGAGAAAGGTATGTCTATTGCAGGTATTAGGACTGATCATGGTGGAGAATTTGAAAATCAAGCCTTTGAAGAGTATTGTGATACTAATGGCATTGATCACAATTTCTCTGCCCCAAGGACTCCTCAACAAAATGGAGTTGTGGAACGCAAGAATAGAGTGCTCACAGAGATGGCTAGAGCATTGCTAAATGAAAAGAATGTGTCTCAAGTGTTTTG
This sequence comes from Inga oerstediana, assembly GCA_963210345.1. Classification (NCBI taxonomy): domain Eukaryota; kingdom Viridiplantae; phylum Streptophyta; class Magnoliopsida; order Fabales; family Fabaceae; genus Inga; species Inga oerstediana. The sequence continues at coordinate 37,544,354 of OY723401.1, read as the reverse complement.
GGCTGATGCTATGAGTACAGCATGCTATGTTTCAAACAGAGCATATATCAGAACAAAACTTGGAAAGACACCATATGAACTATACAAAGGAAGAAAGCCAAACATTGCTCATCTACACATTTTTGGTTGTAAGTGTTTCATTCATAATAATGGTAAAGATAACTTAGGAAAATTTGATTCTAAAACTGATGAAGGAATTTTCCTAGGATATTCTAACCGAAGTAAAGCATATAGAATTTTCAATAAAAGAACTTGTGTTGTTGAAGAATCAATTCATGTTGTATTTGATGAATTTGAATCTTCTAACAAAACCATTGATGAAGAACAAGAAGTTGTTTTAAATCAAGAAAATGGTCAATCTATTTCTAAGTCTCTTATTCCAGAGGTTGATGAAACTAAGAAAGAAGAACAATCCCTAGGTCAACCTAGAGCTTGGAAATACAATAAAAGTCATCCCTTAGATCAAGTCATAGGAGATGTAAATGAAGTGATCAAAACTAGAAATAGAATTTTCAATGAAGTAAGTTTCTCTGCATTCATTTCTGAGATTGAACCTTCTAACATTGATGAAGCCCTATTAGACAATGATTGGGTCATAGCAATGCAAGAAGAACTTAATCAATTTGAGAGAAATCAAGTTTGGGATTTGGTGCCCCGACCCAAAGATCATACGATCATTGGTACTAAATGGGTATTCAAAAACAAACTCGATGAATATGCAATTATTGTCAGAAACAAGGCAAGATTGGTGGCCAAAGGCTATAATCAGGAAGAAGGAATTGATTATGAGGAAACGTATGCTCCAGTGGCTAGATTGGAAGCTATACGTGTACTCTTAGCCTTTGCATGCATCAAAGGATTCAAACTCTATCAAATGGATGTTAAGAGTGCTTTTCTAAATGGTTACATCATGGACGAAGTGTATGTAGAACAACCTCCAAGATTTGAGGATGTCACTAAACCGGACCATGTTTTCAAACTTAAAAAGGCTTTGTGTGGTTTAAAACAAGCTCCTAGAGCCTGGTATGAAAGGCTTAGTAAGTTTCTCATCGATCAAGGTTTTGTACGGGGAAAAGTTGATACAACATTGTTTATAAATCGAAAACGTGATGATATTTTAATTGTTCAAATATATGTTGATGATATTGTTTTCGGTGCTACTAATGAATCTATGTGTAAGGAATTTTCTGAGATAATGCAGGGAGAATTTGAGATGTCAATGATGGGAGAATTGAATTTCTTTCTTGGTCTGCAAATCAAACAAAGAAAGAATGGAATCTTCATATCTCAAACAAAGTATTTGAAAGAGCTATTGAAGAAGTATGGAATGGATGAAGCAAATGGCACTGACACACCTATGAGCTCAACTACGTTACTTGATACTGATGTCAAAGGAAAAGACTACAACATTACAAAATATAGAGGGATGATTGGATCATTACTCTATCTTACGGCAAGTAGACCAGACATTCAATTTAGTGTTGGTATATGTGCAAGATATCAATCAGCACCAAAGGAATCACATGCTGAAACGGTCAAACGAATCTTTAGATATCTTGGTGACACATCTGAATTGGGTTTGTGGTATCCCAAAGGAAGAAATGAATATCTTGTTGCATATTCAGATTCGGATCATGGAGGATACAAAACGGACAGAAAGAGCACCAGTGGACAAGGACAATTTCTTGGAGGATCTCTTGTATCATGGTTCAGCAAGAAACAAAATACAGTGTCTCTTTCGTCAACGGAAGCCGAATATGTTGCAGTCTCAAGTTGTTGTGCACAAGTGATATGGTTAAAACAACAACTACAAGATCTTGGTATTTATCTCAAAGAAATACCAATCTATTGTGACAATACTAGTACGATAAGCTTGGCAAAGAATCCAGTTCAACACTCTAGAACCAAGCATATCGATGTCAGGCATCACTTCATCAGAGATCATGTTCAAACGAAAGATGTGAAAGTGATATTCATTCCTACTCATCTTCAACTAGCAGATATCTTCACAAAACCCCTTGCAAAAGATCAATTTCTATATATTAGAAGAGAATTGGGAATGGTAAATCCCAATGAGTTATAAGTAATTTCAGCATTTTATAATATTAGATGAAGTCACTTGATAATGTTTTGATGATCACTAACTTAAGCATCGGAGTATATAGAAACTTGTATTACAGGAAGAAAGAAACTCTGTTTTGAGAAACAAAAATAGAGATTATCAGAGGACACATTTACTGGAGTAACAACTTGAAGTTATGGATAATAGAGAAGCATTACCCGAGGAGTAACTTGAGGTAAAGTAGCATGTTACTCGAGTATGTACTCGAGTAATGGCCCCCAAAACTGGAAGTAACGGATCAAGTTACTTGATTTTCAAACATAACGGTTCAGTTTTCAAAGAAATGAAGAGTCAGAAGTTGAGAAGCTGTTTACTCGAGGCAGGCCTCGAGTAAACTTGAAGCTTACTCAAGGAAGGCCTCGAGTAATGTCGGAGTTCAGATTCTCAAAGTGTTGAATAATGACTCAAATCTGACACAAATGGACTATGAATGATCGAGGGAACATCCATGGATAATTACTATATTATTCATGCCAGGTACGCAATTTAAATGAATTATTTTTGAATTTTTCTGTATGAACACTTGAGGAAGGCCTCGAGTAAACTTAAACATTACTCGAGTAAGGCCTCGAGTAACGTCGGGTTTTAGGTCTTTATCTTGCGCAAACTCTATCATTTCCACAAAATCTCCTCGAGTAAATCACTATACACCCTTTCAAAAACTTTTCTCAATCGATTCCTTGCCTCATTTCCGTCAAAACCCAACTGATTTCAAGTCCAAAAACTTCCTATTTTGTTCAAAATCTTTGTGCCCTAAGCTCGTGACAGTGACCCTGTTTTTCTGAGATTCTTGAATTTCTGTGTTTCAAGATGGTTAGAACCAAGAATCTCAACTTCACAGATTCCTCTGATTCACAACAAAACCCTGATCTCCTTTCTCCTCCTCCAACAAAGAGAAGAAAGTTAATCCTAAGACCAAAAGCCAAAATTCCTCTTCAACCTCAATCACAACCTAAAGCCAAAGGTGTGGTGATCAAAGAGCCTATTGTGACTAGGGCTCAATCTAAAAAGAGTAAATCTACAGGAAAAGCCAAAGGTGCCAAATCTCCCTCACCTTCTCACTCTGATTCCTCTACACCCTCTTTCACACCAAAGCCTATCAAAAAGCCAAAGTATGACAAGAATGTGGCTAAGGCTATGGCTGGGATCATTGACCAAATGGAGAAGGGTCAATCTTCCAAGAAGTCCAAGATTCCAGAAGCAGAGATCACTACCCCTCCAAAGGGATTCAATGTGGGCAAACTGGTGGAGTCCCCCAAGTACCTATCACAATTCTCCAGAAGAAAAGTGTGTAAGACACACTACGTTGATCTGAAGTTACTTCAAGAGGTAGTAAAGCATGACTTAAGTCCTTATTTAGATCCTTTTATGCCTTGGCTATCTATTAGGTTACCATTTTATACTAAAGTGATTGCCCATTTCTATTTCAACCTAGAAATTATAGATGAGCCTAACCGAACCTCAGTTGAGGAAGAGATGACCACCACAGTTAGAGGTCAAAAAATACTGATATCTCCCTCTAGAATTAATTTGTGGTTGGGAATTGAAAACCCCCTGATGATATATACTCTGAACTTGAGCCAAATCAAATTTTTACCATTCTCAAACCCGGTGAGTTAGTTGGCCCCCTAAACTTTAAACCAAGTGATATGTGTGATCACCATAGGGTCCTTTGGTACATTTACTCTAGGTCCCTAGTGAACAAAGCCAACAACTACACCCATTTCTCTGATAGGGACTTTAGGTGGTTTGCTTCACTGCTTCTGAAGGAACAGAAGGATCTGGGAGAATATATCTTCTCAGAGATGAAAAGATACAAGGTAGATGGAAAGGCTACAACTCCAATGCAATACCCTCAGATTGTGTCTCTAATCCTGAAAGAGAACAAAATATGGTATTTGGATAGCAAGGAGCCAATTGAGAGGTTGACTCCGGTCGGAAGGAACCAGATAGGGAAACTGAACCTTGATATCCCTCTCAAAGGCCCCTGGAGTCTGGGTCCAAGAAGAAGCGGAAGGCCACTGAGGCAGAGACCAGTAGGATGGATGACACTCAGTCATCGGCTCCAGCAGCTACCACATCATCGCCATCCTTCCTTAATGCCACTCTCCAACACTTTATGGAGAATATGCTCAAAGGTTTCCATATGGATATAGCCAACACGAACGCTGAGCTAATTACCAATACCAACTTCAAGATGGGAGAGCTGGTTGAGAGAATTGACAAAAGGCATGAGGAGTTGGTTGAGAGAATGGATAGAAGACATGAGGAGTTGCTAGCAGAGCAACTTGCCCAGGGAGGGACATTGAGACTGATCTTGGCACGATTGGATTCCTTGGGTCCTGGACCTTCTGCCGGTCCCTCCTCTTCATCTGCACCACCACCACCTCCTGTAGATCCTCCTGCAGACATTCCTATTCCTAAGGCTGAATCATCTACCCCTCTGGTTTCTGATCCACTAGAGTCCCCAGAGAAAGATATCTTATTCACAGTGGATGATCCTGAAACCCATGAGTCTACACATATTATCATCGATGATTCACCTCCCAAGCCACAGCCAGACACTGCTCCTAAACCTATTCCCTCTCCTACCCACACAGAGGAAATATCTCCCTCTTCCTCACCTGAACAGCATACACCTGAGGTGGAGATTACACCTGAGACTCAGACCACCCCGGAAGGAGAAACCTCTACTATGGTTGTCTTCCAACCTTCTCCTCCCGGTGATGACATCTATATCCCTCCACTTCATCTGCCTGATCCAGTACCTTCTAGCTCATTTGATTCTTTTGACTCAAATGATTCTATGGTCCTTCCTGTAACACCCATTTCCATGGCCAAGCCTCCTAGCCCTCCACTTAATTGATGAAGCCAAAAAGGGGGAGAAGAGCTTGAGAGTGATTTTGTGGATTTGTCCTAGCTTATCATGGGTATTTGGGTGTACATGGGACTTTAGGGAGCTTTTTGACTTCAGTTTTCAGTTTGAACTTTATCTTGTAATTTGAAAGTTTTAAGATTAATGCAAGTGTGTTATAATTTCATTTTTAAGTTCATTACAGTTTTTGAATTATGATACATGTTTGAACTAATGAAGTTGTTATGTATGCAAGGTATATTCAAACTTAATAAGAAATAATTAATTAAGAATCCAATTTGAAAAACCATGTTCAAAATCACCAAGTTTTGTCATCATCAAAAAGGGGGAGAATGTTAGATCTCATGTTTTGATTATAACAAAAGAATGGTTTGAAAAGGAAATGATTAATAATCAAGCTTGAACTAAGTAATGACAGGAATAAGCTTTTCTTGAAGTAAGCATGGAAGTATTGAAGATTGGCCAAGAGAAAATGCTGAGGAACTTGATCAGAAGTACAGTTTCTAAGACATTACTCGAGGCGCTACTCGAGTAATGAGACAAAACTTGAAGTAACCAAGGAAAACTTCCAGTAACCTGCCACCATTACTCGAGGAGCTACTCGAGTAACCAGGTTAAAACTTGGAGTTGCTCTCAGGCTGCTAATGTTACTCGAGGAGGTACTCGAGTAACCAAGTGAAAACTTCCAGTTGCCTTCAAGTTTTCCCAATGATACTCGAGGAGCTACTCGAGTACCTGTGTTTCCTAAAATATGGACCTCTTGGCATTTTGTACCATTGCTAATGTTACTTGAGGAGCTACTCGAGTAACCATGTGAAAACTTCCAGTTGGCTTCAAGTTTTCCCCATGATACTCGAGGAGCTACTCGAGTAACTCTGTCTCTGAAAATATGTAACTCTCGGCACTTTGTACCACTGCCAATGTTACTCGAGGAGCTACTCGAGTAACACACTAAGGTGAATGAAAACTTGAAGATGGTACCCGATTAACTTGATCTCTCTTTATATCATCTTCCTCGAGTACTTACTCTAGTATACAAGTTTTTCATTGTTTATTTTAAGTGGATTCCTCGAGTAAGTACCCCAGTATGCAAAAATATTTTCAAAGTAAACTTCAAGTCATTACCAGGGTAAGTTATGCTCAAAAGTCTTAGTTACTCGAGGTGGTACCCGAGTAACCTATGCAAAAATGAATGCATTACTCGAGTTCCTACTCGAGTAACAAGGTAATTGCTCTCGACCTTGAAATCCTGCCAACATTACTGGAGTAGAGCATCGAGTAATCAAAAGTTTTTTAAAGGATTACTCGAGGTGTTACCCCAGTAATCTATGAAGTTGCAAAAGCATTACTGGAGTAGCTACCCGAGTAAATAACTATTCCCAAAGGTTTGAAATTTAGTTTACTCTATGCACTACCCAAGTAATCTTGTTTTTCTTCATTGACTTTCAATTAAACAATGATTTCTCGATGTTACTCGAGTAAACTTCAAGGGTTACTCGAGTAAGCACACTCAGAAATTTAGAAATCATTCAAACTTTCATTATATTGTTTCCTATATGATTAACCTTTCATTGTATTAGTATTCTTAGTCTATTTACAGAGAAACAATGAAGAAATCATTTCAAGAGATGGAAGTCAAAAGAAACGTTCAAATGCCAACCACCGCCAACGGATATTTTTCAAAAACTTGAAAAGTCAATAGTGGCTGCGCACTCACCAACGGACGAAAGGAAATGTTCCAACGGTCATCAACAACTTACCTATATATATGGGAACCTTCAAACAGAGAAAATACAGCCAAGCACACATACGAACGTATCATTAAGTTCATTGCTCTGTTTTCACGTTGAAATTGTATTTCTATGCTTCAGTGATTATCATTTACTCTGTAAGAGAGATATTTCATTCAAACTCAATATTTGTTATTGAGATAACTTAAGGTTGTGGAACCTTAAGTTGGGATTGGATTACAACCTGTAAGGGGGAGCGAGTGTCCAAGTGAAAGGAACTTGCTTGTACTGAGGTGACAAGAACCCACTGAATCTTGGAAGCTATAGTGAAACTCTCAGAGAAGCTCTGAGGACTGGACGTAGGTCAAAGTAGTTGTGACCGAACCAGTATAATTCCCGGTGTACACTTCGGTGATATTTCTCCTTACTCATTACTGTTTTAATTCTTTTGTCAAAGTTTTATATTTTCGAAAGAAATTTCAGTATCACCCAATTCACCCCCCTCTTGGGTGAAACGCTTGATCTAACACCTAGTGCTCGAGTGTTGTTCATACTATGCTCGAGTGTGCTTATATTGTGCTCGAGTGATATTCAGAAAAATTTGTTAATACATGAAAAAGTGTACCTGATTTAAATATAGCTTGTTATATTTTTCATCTTTGTACTCAAATCCTCCAAAATCATTTGAGTAACCATGCTTTGAATAAGTATTTGCATAAATTTCTTCCTTCTGCTCGAGTTTTACTGCTTTACTTCAGGTAAATTCATTCCATGCTCGAGTGATGATTTTTCCTAACTCGAGTGAGACCTGTCACTCTTGGTATGCTTAAGTGAGTTTCAAGAGTTCTTACATACTCTGTTAATCCCTGTTTTTCATAGCCTAGGGCAGAGTATATGCTATAGTTCTGGACTCGAGCATTGTTGATTGACCCGAGTGAGAATGAGCTTATCACTCGAGTGACAGACCTGAAAAAACAATTGTTAATACTCCGATGCCAAAGTCACTATGGTTATCATCAAAAACTCATTTAAACATAATAATTAACAAGAAAACTTACAACTCATTGGGATTAACCATTCCCAATTCTCTTCGAATATATAGGAATTGATCTTTAGCTATTGGCTTTATGAATATGTTAGCGAGTTGAAGATGTGTTGGTATGAATTTTACTTTGACATCCTTCTTTTGCATGTGATCTCGAATGAAATGATGTCGGATATCTATGTGTTTGGTTCTTGAATGTTGCACAGGATTCTTAGCCAAGCTAATGGTACTAGTGTTGTCATAATAAATTGGAATCTCTTTTAAGTATATCCCCAAATCCTGAAGTTGTTGCTTCAACCATAGTACTTGAGAACAACAACTTGCTACAGCTATATATTCAGCTTCAATTGAGGATAATGACACAGTGTTCTGCTTCTTGCTGAACCATGATACTAGAGAGCCTCCAAGGAATTGACATTGACCACTAGTACTTTTCCTGTCAGTTTTATATCCTCCATGATCTGAATCTGAATATGCAATTAAATATTCATTTCCTCTTTTTGGATACCATAAGCCAAGTTCTGAAGTGTCTCTTAGGTATTTGAAGATTCTTTTCACTGTCTCTACAAGTGATACCTTAGGAGCATATTGATACCTTACACATATTCCAACAATGAACTAAATATCCGGCCTGCTAGCTGTAAGATAGAGTAATGAACCAATCATTCCTCTATATTTAGTGATGATGTAACTAGGACCTTTTACATCAGCATCCAACAACGTTGTAGAACTCATTGGAGTATCAGCTTCATTAGCATTGTCCGATTCATACTTCTTCAACAACTCCTTCAAATATTTTGTTTGAGATACAAATATCCCATTATTCTTTTGCTTAATTTGAAGTCTAAGAAAGAAATTTAATTCTCCCATCATGGACATCTCAAATTCTCCCTGCATAATCTTGAAAAATTCTTGACACATAGATTTGTTAGTAGCACTGAAAATAATATCATCAACATAAATTTGAACAATTAGGATGTCATCTTTATTATGTTTGATGAAAAGAGTTGTATCCACTTTTTCTTTGACAAAATTTTGATCAAGAAGAAACTTTCTTAGTCTTTCATACCAAGCTCTAGGTGCTTGTTTCAAACTATATAAAGCTTTCTTAAGTTTGAAAACATGATCAGGCTTTGTTTCATCTTTAAAACCAGGAGGTTGTTCTACATATACTTCCTCCATAATATAACCATTCAGAAAAGCACTTTTCACATCCATTTGATAAATTTTAAAACCTTTAATGCAAGCAAAGGCTAAGAGTACTCGTATTGCTTCCAATCTTGCCACTGGAGCATATGTTTCCTCATAATCAATACCTTCTTCTTGATTATAGCCTTTTGCCACCAATCTTGCTTTGTTTCTCACAATGATTGCTGATTCATCAAGTTTGTTTTTGAAAACCCATTTGGTCCTTATAACCGAGTGATCTTTAGGTCGAGGAACCAAATCCCAAACTTGATTTCTTTGGACTTGATTTAATTCTTCTTACATAGCAATCACCCAATCATTGTCAGATAAAGCTTCTTCCATATTAGAAGGTTCAATTTCAGAAATACAAGCAGAAAAAGTTACCTCATTGAGAATTCTATTTCTGGTTTTGACACCTTCGTGAATATCTCCAATTACTTGATCAATTGGATGATCTTTAATATATCTCCATGCTTTTGGTTGAGCATGATCATCGACATCTTCTATATTTTGAAAATCATTTGTTTCAAAATCATTCTGTTTTGAAATAGTTTTGTTTTTCTTTATCAAATCCATTTCTTCTTCATCAACATGTTTTGTCTGAGAGTCAAGTTCATCAAACACAACATGAATAGATTCTTCAACTGTACATGTTCTTTTATTAAAAAATCTATATGCTTTACTTCAATTAGAATATCCTAGAAATAAACCTTCGTCAGACTTTGAATCAAATTTACCCAAGTTTTCTTTACCGTTGTTGTGAATGAAGCACTTGCATCCAAAGATGTGTAAATGAGCAAGATTTGGCTTTCTTCCTTTGTAGAGTTCATATGGCGTCTTTCTAAGTGACTTGCAAATATATGCTCGATTTGAAATGTAGCATGCGGTACTCATTGCATCTACCTAGAACACTTGTGACATTTCTTTTTCATTAAGTATTACTCTTGCCATTTCTGTGAGGACTCTGTTCTTCCTTTCTACTACTCCATTTTGCTAGGGTGTCTAGGTGCAGAGAAGTTGTGATATATTCCTTCATTGTTGCAGTAGTCTTTAAAGAGTTGATTATCAAATTCTCCTCCATGGTCTGTCCTAATAGAAATAATAGAAATACCTTTCTCATTTTGGACCTTCTTAGCAAACGTAATAAATTCAACAAATGTTTCATCTTTTGAAGCAATAAATATAGTCCATGTATATCTTGTAAAATCATTGACTATTACTAAAGTATATAGATTTCCTCCAAAACTTTTTACTCTTGCTGGACCTACCAAATCCATATAAAGTAATTGTAAAGGTTTGGAACTAGAAATCTCATACTTTGTTTTGAATGATGATTTAGTTTGTTTACTTTTTTGACAAGCTTCACAAATCATGTTATCTTTGAATTTTAGTTTAGGAAGACCAATAACTAAATCTTTTCTAATCATTTTGTCAAGTTGATTCATATTAACATGAGCCAGATACTTATGCCATAACCAACTTTCCTCTGATCTGCTAAGAAGACAATTTTCTAAAGAATTTGAATTTAAATCAATAGTATAACAGTTACCGTCCCTTTGAGCTTTGATCTTTGCCTTGATGGAATCTTTATTAAGCAGTAGATCTTTCTTGTTTACTATCAAGCATTCTTTTGAATCAAAGATCACCCAGTTATCTCTGTCAGTGCTTTGACTTACACTCAAGAGGTTATGGCATAATCCTTCAACGTAATATACATCATTGATTTGAACACCATCGGATTTTCCCACTTCACCAATTCCAGCAATACGTCCAGATTGATTACCTCCAAACGTTACCTTACCTCCTTCTCTGGTTTCTAGCATGGTGAACTTATTTTTGTCACCAGTCATGTGTCTCGAGCATCCACTATCAATATACCACTTGTTTGCTCGTGATACTTTGAGATATACCTAGAGTAAGGTGATCAAGTTTTAGGTACCCACACTTTTTTGGGTCCTTTGTAGTTAGTATGTAATACTTTTGGTACATGTGTCCCTTTCGGAACCCATTTATACGTGCCAATGACTTGTCCTTTTCTAAAATAACATGATGAAGTGTAATGTCCTTTCCTATTACAATAGCTACATGATGCGAATGGATTTGATGTATGCACAGAGTTCTTGAAATATTTGAGATAAGTTCTACTGCTATTTTTCTTATTTCCTCTATTTTTATCATGATCAGACTTATATCCAATTCCATATTTATCAAAGGAAACATTCTGAGAATTTAGAATAACTTTAAGAGTTTCACTTCCTTTAGTAAATTTTTCCACAATTTTTGTTAAATCTCTTATTTTCTTATCTTTTTCTTTACATACTTCACATGATGATATGACAGTATTTTCTAATTCCTTTACTTTCTTCTTGTAACTAACCATTTCTTTATCTACTTGATGAATTCAGTATGCAATACATTATATTCAGATAATAACTCATCATAAGTAGGTTCAGAATCACTTACCTCAGAATCCGATTCTTCTTCTTTAGCTACCAAACATAGATTTGCTACTTCATCATCGTCGCTTTCTTCATCCGACGAACTATCACCCCAGATAGATGATATGTATGCTTTCTTCTTCTGCTTCTTTTTGTCTTTGTTTCTGAAGCATTCAGATTTGATGTGTCCAGGCTTCCCACATTCATAGCATACTATCTGTTGCTCCTTGTTTTCTTTCTTGCTTGGTCCACCTTGATAATTTTTGAAGTTCTTTTGGCCTCATATATAGAACTTCTTGAATTTTCTCACGATCATTCCCATATTATCATCAGGAACATCTTCATTTTCAGAAGATTCTTCTTCCTTGATAACTTTAAGTGCAACTCCTCTTTTCTTTTTATCATCAAACTATTCTAGTTCCTTCTTGAATTTTAGCTTCCCTTCATACTCAGAAAGGCTACCAAAGAGAGCAGCTACGGATCTCATTAGCTCTCCTTTAGCTTCTTTGATAGCTGTTACCTTCGCTTCCCATTCTTTCATAAGAATATTAAGAATCTTTCTTACTTGGGAATTTTGGTCAAATGATTTTCCAAGTGCGGATAATTGATTAACAAGATGAGTGTACCTGAGTTCAAATTCTGACATTCCTTCTTTAGGTTTCATACAAAATAGATCATACTTTGTAATTAGAGTATTGACTCTATTTTCTTTGATTCAGGATGTTCCTTTGTGAGCGATTTCAAGAGCATCCCACATATCTTTAGCTGTTGGTAGAGTGCAGATTCATAAATATTCCTTTTGACTGAGAGCACTCTGTATCATTAAAATAGCTTTACTATTTAATGTTACTAACCTCTTGTCATCTTCGTCAAACTCCTCTGGGCTCTTTTTAATGACTCTATCTTCAATTTTCTTCATTGGAACATAGTTACCATCTTGTATCACATTCCATAAACCATACTCGTTAGCCATCACGAACACTCTGAACTTAGCTTTCCAGAATGAAAAATGTTCTCCAGCAAAACCAGGAGGTCTAGTGATTGAAGCTCCGTCTGGAAGAATGTTTTCACCTATTGTTGCCATTTATCGGATCCTTCTCAAGCTGTTAGGATCTTCGGAGAAGACGTGGCTCTGATACCAAATGAAAGAGGCAAGCTTCACCCAAAAGGGGGTGAATTGGGTGATGTGATAAATTTTTCGGTTGATGTGGTGATATGGTAATAGTTGTAACTAGAGTAGAGTTGAGAAGATAAGTACATAGAGAGTTATACTAGTTCGGCCAAAAACCAGGCCTACGTCCAGTCGTCAGAGATCAAGACCCACTGAGATTTTTACTATTCTCCCAAGATTCAGTGGGCTCTCGGAACGCCGTAAGACAACAATTGTCCTTGAAAGGACTACGAGTAGAAATACTAGAAATTTCTCTCCCCCTTACGATAAGTCTTATGTGCAGAAAAACAAACTTATGACCTTTTTCTCTTGCTTACGTATACAAGTCTTATGAGCAGCAACGTTATCTCCTGCTTACTGTTAGGATCGGCAGGCATAGTGGAAGAATTTTAAAAATTTTCACCGATCCTAATCGATGATCTATCAACGGCGTTTAAACCAAGTTGGAAGGATTCATACCTTTTTGATTCAGGGTTTTCACGATCTCTAGGAGCCAACACGTCAGGTCCGCTCCCTCTACTGGTATCCATACGAATGCTCTCCGACCGAGATTGCGTGCTAGCGCCTCTAATGTCTCCTAGGGTTTCCCTTGCGGCTCTCAATTCTAATGTATATCACAGTATATCTGCTCTATCAAGTTTATAACCTGTGAGGGTTATTTTCAAATTTCAAAATTAATCATCATTAATTTCAAAATTAATTAAATATTAATTATCTTGATGAGCTAATTAAATAAATTTAGTTTAAATCAAATCTGTCCAACAATTTTAATTTAACCTATTTATTTAATCCAAATAAAGAGCCATTAGATTTAAGTTTTCTTCATAAATTAAATCTAAGATACCTTATCTCTATCATGTTAGTTATTAGATTTAATTTATCTTAATAAATTAAATTTAAAACTAACACAATATAATAATATCATATAATATATATATATATAATATAAATATTTCAAAAATACATATCTATATAATATTATTAATGAATTTTTTTTATATTACATATATACATATATATATATATATATAAATATAAAATTCGTCCACCCTAATTAAACATTATCTCATGTTAGGCCATTCTTGTGTGCGACCTTGTAGGCCCATATGAAGTTGGCAGTGGGCTAATAATTGTACTAACCCACAAGTCGCAAGCAGCCTTTAGTAAGACATCACGACTACCCAATTCATATGAGGATCGTTAACACGATACAAACTGTCATACAAACTATGTCACGTCTCTTTTGTCGCACGATATATCGATCAAGGATAATGCATGGATAATGTCATCCTCTTGTTCCTGACAATTACTTTCTCGATTCCTGAGTAGCCTGATAATAGAGATGGAAACTCCTTTCCATCATAGTACGGCCATACATTTCTCAGACTCACTCATCGAGGGGCCCAGTAATATCTCTCTACTAATGTGATGGACAAATTCCATCTTGATCATTCATATTCCTCTGCATGAAAAACCACCAAGCCCGATCGTAGCCTTTATCATCACCCAGTCAAAAGTGACTTTTGACTAGTTCAAAGTTTAGCAACTCTCATGTAGGAATCCATGATGACCACAGGTTTAAGGGCATTGTGATGTGGTTATACATGAGAAAAGCTTATGACTTGATCCATATAGCTTTCTCATAGTGGGTCGGTCCAGCACCTTGTACTCTTACAAGTGCCTAAGACTTTGATTCGTATCTCCATATCTTATCAAAGTCATACTGATCTTGTTTCATCTCTGCTCCCGCATAGATGACCGACCAGGGATATTTTAGGACAATCTTTATGAATTATCCAAGGATACAATTATCACAGTTAACATGCAAATAATATGATAATAGAATGGAAACTTTCATTAAAATAATAATGTTCAAGTACAATGATTGGCCCTTAGGGCACAATGTCCAACACTTACACCACTGTAAGTTTTACGAGCAGCAACATTCTCTTCTGCTTGTATCTTGTAAGTCTTATGACCAGAAAGTCCTATTAGGAATTTTCTCACTGCTTCTCTCGTAAGGAAATCTCCCCTCTCAAGGTCCCAGTACCTTGAGATCAAATGAAAATAGAATTTTAAGTGTATACAGACTCTCTTATAGAGTAAATATAATAAACACTGAAGAACAATATGAATACAGAGAAAATATGAACAACAAAGACTAATGAATTTGCTTGTGTGAATTCTTGCACTTCGTCATTTTTTGATGGTCTCTGGAACTCTGTATTTATAGACATTCGGTTTTGCCCGTTTGAATAATGATCATTGTGGAGCATGGCATATTACTGTGGAACGGCATGCGTATGGTTGAAATCTTTGAACGTGGTAGGTACATGCTTGGATGGTCATAATGATGTTGTCTGTCGTTGTTTGACTTCCTCTATGTCTTTATAATTCAACCGTTCAAACTCCTGTATCACAGTCATAATATATGTTAAATGATGTTATATAATAATAATAATAAGTGAAAATAAAATGAATAAATATCATTAAACCATATTCGGATTGAACGCTGTAAGAATGGTGCGTTTTGACTTCTGGTAGAGTATCACTCGAGCACTGTGATGTCTCACTCGAGTGCAATACCATATTTTCACCTTTTGCTTTAGTTTTATCACTTGCACTTCCACGGATTTTGAGAGAGTGCATTTTCTCACTTGCGAGTGATGTGGGTCCTCACTCGAGCACTAGTCCCCTTGCTTGAGTGCTACTTCATTTTACAATATGAGCCACGTCTCTGGACAATACTCACACCCAGTTTTATCAAGAGTGTGTTTTGCACTCGCAGGTGATGTGGGTCCTTACTCGAGCATACCTACTCCTACTCGAGTGAGAAGAATATTCTTCTATAATATACTCTTGTCTTCAGCACTTGCATCAGAATTGAGAGAGTTAGATTTATCACTCGTGAGTGCTGATGTGTCACTCAGGCATATGAACTCTCACTCGAGCTTGCTTGTGCTTTTCTATTCTGCTTGAATCTCGGCCAAACACTCGCAGTCCCTCATTTACTAGGACTCGGGTGCAGATATTACCATCACTCGAGTACAGAACCTGTGCTCGAGTGAGGTGTTGATATCTTATTTTGACTTTGCTCTCTATCAAACACTTTCAGTGCAACACTTTCATATGCTCGAGTGCAAAACAACTTCATGCTCGAGTGTTGATTATAGTGCTCAAGTGCATAAGTAAAATTAACAGCAATTGCTCTCTGTCAAACACTTCTTGTCCAATACTTGCATGTGCTCGAGTGCAAAAGAGGTTTATGCTTGAGTGTTAACTCTGTTGCTCGAGTGCATCAGCAAAAACTGACAGCACACATCTCTAAACTTTGTCATATGCATTTGGTAACTTTGTAATCATTCTTTAGACTTGTAAAAACATACTTTACACTCAATTACCTTTTGTTATCATCAAAACTTGGAATCTTATAGTTTTCACAAATGCTTTTCAAAATCACTTTAACCTGGTCTCATATTCACATTTCGAATACAATTACTATACACAGATAAATCACATTCATTATAAATATCAGAGTGCACAATATAATTCCCAGCAATCTCGGGTTCATATCTTTACAAATGGGTTTACAAAGGGCACATATGCCATATACAAGTTCTCATACGGGGATTACACAATATTCTTTCAACACATCCAAATACACATCCGAATAGACATCCACAACCAAATACAGTCATCCCAATATCTATGATAACCAACTACTAAAACCATACTTCAACAGGAGCCTTAGCCGTCCTTGGTTGCTTACTCCTTCCTCAAACCTCTTGCCTTGTCTAAAATGTTGGGATAGGAGGGTGAGATTCAAGAGAATCTCAATAGGAAAACATTATCAATGTGCATGCAAGATAAATGTTTAATGTATGACATGCTTGCATCACATAACTCATGCTCACACAATGACAAACCTGTAAGCTCAATGCTTCGAACAATATACTTATGGCTATATCATAAATTGAAACATAGCTTCAATCATTCATATATATTCACATAATTAAGCAAAGCAATAACATGCATCAACATACTAACACAAATATCAGAGCATCCAAGAGAGGTATATTCCCTACACTTATTCTTCCCATGTATGCTCCAGCACTGGCTACTCACGATCAGAGCGAATATCCAACCCTATAACCAAAGTAAGGACATAGGGTTATCCTCTATTCCAAATCCTTACTTTCATAACACTTAAAGTTGGTTACCATTCATGACCATTAGGTGGCTAATCAAAGCCTAAAATATGCCTAAAGGCTTGGGAAAACACTTGACCAAAGACCATCTTCGGAAGCCCGAAATGTCATTTTTGGGGGTTGGCCACGGCCCACAAATTCACTAGCCGTGGCCAAAAATAGGTCAGAAACATTTGGGCCGTGGCCCAGAATCCACTGGCTGCGGCAAATAAAATACTGTTTCTTGGCTGAACTTCCAAAAATCATAACTAATTCCAGAAAAATCAAAATGAGGTGATTCTAAAGCCAAATGAAAGGTATTTAAGTTCAATTTATAAGAAAAATATGTAACATTATCATAAATCACCAAAAAATTCCATAATTACACAAAATCCACTACTGCCCCAAAACAGAGTCCAGTTTCGACATCAACCTTTGGACATTCATATTGCCTAGCTCACAAAACGAAATGATACAAATTATATGTCCATTTTGAAGGTTGGAATGTGAAATTTAAGACTAGAAAGTTTCAGAATTTTTTGATATCATTTGACCATTAGAAATGGCAACACAAACAGACTGCCCAGCACAGAGTTTCAAAAGACAGAATTTCCAAACTTTCCATTAAATGTTCCAAACCAATCCAAACCAATTTCAATGACCATATCACACAACAAAACACCCTTTTCAACATAAAACAACATCCAATTCTTCCAATTCACAAATAAACTAAAATCAGGGCAAAAACCACAATTTCCAAAACTCAACTAAAAGTCGCAATATATAGATCAAAAGAGAGCTCTTACTCACCTCTTCCTCTTTACCAAACTAATTCCTTGATTCTTCATCTTTCCAAATTTCTACAAGCTCTCAAACACCTTCTTTCATAAATCTAAAACAATAGCAATGAAGCTCTCATCACTATGAACAATATTATAGAAGGACATTAGAGCATTAGACGACCACAAACCAACCAAAATCTCACCTTTCAATTTCTCTTTCCTCCTCCTTATGGACGAACATGGAGTTTGAAGAGAGAGAGGGAGTGGAGATGAAGATGAAGGCACTAGTTTTTTGGGCCTCTTGGTTGACCAAATAAAGAGAGAAAAGAGAGGAATGAGCTTTGAAAATGTTGACCCAATCCACGGGTCCACAAATTGCCACTTGTCACACACTTATCCATCTTCCATGAGCTCACATACACACACATACACTTGATTCCACCCCATGATCTCTATATAAATCAATCTCAACCATTGATTTTGAAGTTACCAATGAGTTTCCTTTTCGGTAACTAACCAATTGGTCGGTAACTTTACCGTTTTGCCCCTAATTATGGTAATTCCTCCTGAATCACCACCAAAACACATCATATCTTTCCATACCATCAAAAAATGCACCCTCCCTCTATTTTAAGTCAATTTAGATGTTAATCCTTAATTGAACTTAAATACAGGGTTTTAGTATTGTTCATAACACATACGAATCACAATCTTCAAAAGGATTTATTTATCACTAATCACCTCCACTTTTGAAGTCCTTAACCCTTAATCAAAATTTGGATCATGCTAAACCGGGCTTAGCATTCCACATATTTAAGCTTATTCTCTAGCCTCAAATCTCAAAATTCAGGGTATTACAACTACCACATGTAGACAATGCTACTTTCGAAAGGTTTATTAAAGGCCCTAGAAAGGAAAAGTAGAAGTTTTCTTTGGGGTGAAACCGAGGAAGAGAAGAAGCTACATCTTATTTTGTGGGATCACATTATAAAGGAAACGAAGGAGGGAGAATTGGGAATCAGAGATCTATGCAGCAAAATGAGACTTTTATATTGAAGTTACGCTAGCAACTTCTAACTAATAAAGAGGCTCTATGGACTCAAGTATTCAGAGCAAAATATAAATATGGTTATGAGCATATGCCTAAGATTTGTGAAAAGAAAGAATCCTCTGCAACATAGAAAGGAATATGTGCTCTGTGGGAGAGGTTCTGTAAGGGTGTAGGTGTTAAGATTGAAGATGGTCAAAATATGTCCTTTGGGTTTGAGAATTAGTTTGAGATAAATATACCTTTAATTGAATTGATTCCTAATATGAAACTTTCACGAACATAGATGAAAAGGTGATTGATATATGGACCATTGGGGTGAATGGGATATGAGTAAGTTGGTAGGTGGTTTCATCCACGATCATTATCATATTGTATATGCTCACCTACCTCTTGAGCAAAGGGGAGAGGATATATTTTACTGGAAACCATCTTTGGATGGTTGTTTTTTCGGTTAGTTCTTCATATCATTTTCTTTTTACAGGTAACGATCATGTGGGAGAACCTTTCTAGAAGAGCTTGTGGAAATGGAATGTTCCTGAGAAGATCAAGTCTTTCATATGGTTGATTGCACACGGATGAGCTCATATGTAACCCCCTCACAACCATAGGTCGAGATTAGTTCGTAAAAATGTAATTAAGTTTGAATTAGAGACCATGTATGATTTGGGACTCAGGCAAAATAAAATTTCCCAAAAATCAGGGTTTTCAAAAACATTTACAACACCTGTTTCACAATGCTCTCATACTCACATTTCAAACATAAATGGCCTGTAAGCGTTGATTCCATTCATACATATTAGAGTATAATGCAAAATTCCCGACACACTCGGGTTCCATTCAATGAATAAGGGTACTACAGAGGCACAAAGCTCATAAACTTTTTCCCTTTTCCTTGGGGATTACACAAGACTATAGTACAAATCTCAATATATACAATTGTTTCCTAAAAACATCCAAATAATTTTACATGATAACCAATATCCAAAATAATTTCCTACACTGGAGCTCTATCCGCTCTTTATCGCCTGTTTTCTCTTAGATCCTTCTGCCCTATCTAAAAATTTGGTTTATAGGAGAGTAAGATTCTAAGGAATCCCTGTAGTAACAAATCACTCATAGTGTGCACAACAATAAGGCATGAAATCAAACCATAACCCACACATAGCAACTACAATGGCAGTTAAAGCGGCAAGGGCAGGTATGACATGCGTCACCCTTACGTTTGCTCATGTTGAAGTGCTCACTGTAACCCCCCTCATAGTAATTATATCTGGACTACGAAATTTAAGTGAAATAGAGACCAATAAGACAAAAAATCATTTTTGTAATCACACATCTCCAAGAAATAGGGTTAACAATCAAAATATTTAAAACAGAATTAATCTGGTTTCACATTCACTTTCGAATACAATTACCTATGCAGTTATATCACATAATAAATTTCAGAGTGAGTAACCAAAACCTCGGCAACCCCGTGTGACCCCCTTCCGTAATTATGTCCGAAATACGGGATTAAAATGAAATAGAGACCACTAATGATCAAATAACAATTTCAAACCCATATACCAGACAGGATTTTCACAAATACTTTTTGAAATCAGAATAACCTGGTCAAATATTCACATTTCGAATACAATTACCACACGAAGATAAATCACATTTATTACAATCAGAGTGCACAATATAATCCCCGGCAATCCTGGGTTTCATTCATTAACTCAAGCTTTACAGGGCACATTCGCCCATTACAAGCCCTCATACGGGGATTACACAAATCTCATCTCAAATACGTAATCAAATCCTCATCCACATATACACATCTAAATCCAAATACAAATATCCAATACACAATACTCCTAACTATGATAACCAACTATCAAAATGACAACCCGAAGTAGTCCTCGTCGCCTTTGCCTGTTTGCTCCAACCTCGATCCACTACCCTATATGAAAGGTTAGTAGGGGAGGGTGAGATTCTAGAGAATCTCAGTAGGATAACAATATCAATATGCACGTACGATAAATGTTTAATGCATGAAATACTTGCATCGCATAACTCATGATAACACAATGACAATTTGCAAGCTCAATGCTTCAAACAACATACTAATGGCCATAGTATTAATTGAAACATAGCTTTAAATAACACATAATCATGCAAAGCAAAGACATGCACCAACACACTAACACAAATATCAAATACATGCAGAAGAGATATGTTCCCTACCCTTAGTCTTTCCACGTAAGCTCCAGCACCGCTTACTCATGACCAGGTGAATATTGAACCACGTTCAGGGTGAACATCAATCCTATAATCAAAGCAAGGACATAGGGTTATTCTCTATTCCAAAACCTTACTTCCATATCACTTAAAGTTGGTTACCATTCATGACCTTTAGGTGGCTAATCAAAGCCCAAACATATACCTAAAGGCTTGGGAAACACTTGACCGAAGATCACCTTTTAAAAGTCCTAAATGCTGATTTTTGGGGGTTGGCCGTGGCCCACAAATCCACTGGCCGCGGCCAAAAACTGCTCAAAAAAATTTGGGCCGCGGCCAAGAAAATCCAGTTTCTTGGCTGAACTTCCAAAAATCATAACTAATTCCACAAAAATCAAAATGAGGTGATCCCAAAGCCAAATGAAAGCTATTTAAGTCCTCTTCATGGGAAAAAATATGTATCATTACTGGAAATCACCACACAAATACAGAATTCCCAAAAATTCAAGACTGTCCCAAAACAGAGTTCATTTTCAACCTCAAATTTTGGACAGCCATATCTTCCAGTTCCCAAAATGAAATGGCACAAATTATTTGTCCATTTTGAAGCTTGGGATGTGAACTTTAAGAATGGAAAGTTTCATAATTTTCTGACATCATTTGCCCAGTTAAAACGTCCACACGAACAGACTTCTCAGACAGAATTCACACTGGACAGAATTTCCAGTTTTGCAACCAATTTGTCCAACCAATTCAAATCAATTCCAATGATTAAATACCACAACATGACACCATTTTCAACATAAAACAACACCCAATTCATCCAATTACATACCACACGAAAATACCATAAAATCAGGGCAAAATTCACAATTCACCATACTTAACCAAAAGTCACAAAACTTAGATCAAAAGGAAGCAAATGCTCACCTCTTCCTCTTTCCCAAACCAATTTCTTGATTCTCCATCTTTCCTCTCTTGCTCAAGCTCACAAACACCTCCAATCAAGAATCTAAAACCATAGAGATGAAGCTCTCATTGTAAGATCAAGCGTTTCACCCAAGAGGGGGGTGAATTGGGTGATACTGAAATTTCTTTCGAAAATATAAAACTTTGACAAAAGAATTAAAACAGTAATGAGTAAGGAGAAATATCACCGAAGTATACACCGGGAGTTATACTGGTTCGGTCACAACCACTTTGACCTACGTCCAGTCCTCAGAGCTTCTCTGAGAGTTTCACTATAACTTCCAAGATTCAGTGGGTTCTTGGCACCACAGTACAAGCAAGTTCCTTACACCTGGACACTCGCTCCCCCTTACAGGTAGTAATCCAATCCCAACTCAAGGTTCCACAACCTTAAGTTATCTCAATAACAAATATTGAGTTTGAATGAAATATCTCTCTCAAAGAGTAAATGATAATCACTGAAGCATATAAAACAATTTCAACGTGAAAACAGAGCAATGAACTTAATGATTCGTTCGTATGGATGCTTAGTTGTTCTACTCTGTTTGAAGGTTCTCATATATATAGATATGTTGGTAATGACCGTTGGAACACTTCCTTTCGTCTGTTGGTGAGTGCGCAGCCACTGTTGACTTTTCAAGTTTTTGAAAAATATCCGTTGGCGGTGGTTGGCATTTGAACGTTTGATTTGACTTTCATCTCTTGAAGTGATTCCTTCATTGTTTATCTGTAAATAGACTAAGAATACTAATACAATGAAAGGTTAATCATATAGGAAACAAATCAATGAACGTTTGAATGATTTCTAAATTTCTGGGTATGCTTACTCGAGTAGCTCCTCGAGTAACACTTGAAGTTTACACGAGTAGCTCCTCGAGTAACATCGGGAAATCATTTATCAACTGCAAGTTAATGAACAAGTATAAGATTACTCGGGTAGTGCATGGAGTAAACTAATTTTCAAACCTTTGGAATAGTTATTTACTCGGGTAGTTACTCGAGTAATGTACTTACAACTTTATGAGTTACTCAGGTAACACCTCGAGTAATCCTTTGAAAAACTTTTGATTACTCGATGCTCTACTCCAATAATGTTGGCAGGATTAAAATGCCGAGAGCACTTACCTCATTACTCGAGTAGCTCCTCGAGTAATGCACACATTTTTGTATAGGTTACTCGGGTAGCACCTCGAGTAACTGAGACATTTAAACATAACTTACCCGGGTAATGACTTGAAGTTTCCTTTGAAAATATTTGAGCATACTGGGGTACATACTCGAGGAATCCACTTAATATAAACCATGAAAAAACTTGTATACTAGAGTAAGTACCCGAGGATGATGAAATAAGAAGAGATCAAGTTAATCCGGTACCAACCTCAAGTTTTTCACTTACCTTAGTCTGTTACTCGAGTAGCTCCTCGAGTAACATTGGCAGTGGTACAAAGTGCCGAGAGTTACACATTTTCAAATACAGGGTTACTCGAGTAGCTCCTCGAGTATCATGGAAAACTTGAAGGCAAACTGGAAGTTTCTGACCTGGTTACTCGAGTGGCTCCTCGAGTAACATTAGCAGTGGTACAAAATGCCGAGAGGTACATACGGTTACTCGAGTAGCTCCTCGAGTATCATTTTGATAACTTGAAGGCAACTGGAAGTTTTCACATGGTTACTCGAGTAGCTCCTCGAGTAACATTAGCAGGCCGAGAGCAACCTTGAAATTTTACCTTGTTACTCGAGTAGTTCCTCGAGTAATGGTGGTAGGTTACTGGAAGTTCTCCTCTGTTACTTCAAGTTTTTGTCTCATTACTCGAGTAGTGCCTCGAGTAATGCCTTAGAAGATTTGCTTCTGATCAAGTTCCTCAGCATTTTCTCTTGTCCAATCTTCATTACTTCCATGCTTACTTCAAGTAAGCTTATTCCTGTCATTACTTAGTTCAAGCTTGATTATTAAACATTTCCTTTTCAAACAATTCTTTTGTTATCATCAAAACATGAGATCTAACACTCATCACTATGAACAACTTTATAGAAGGTGATTAGAGCATTAGAGGACATTAAGCCAACCAAAAACTCACCTTTTGATTTCTCTTTCCTCCCTCCACTTGGACGTCCATGGCTGCTAAATGAGAGAGAAAGGGATCAGTTTTTGGATGCCAAAGACCCTTATGGACTACCTAAAGAGAGGGAGAAGAGAGATATGAGTGTTTGAAATGTTGACCAAGATCAAGGGCTCATATTGTGACACTTGTCACAATCTTATCACACCAACCATGAACTCACATAGGCACAACACATGGGTTTTCACCCCTTGATCTATTCCACAAATCAATCTCAACCTTTGATTTTGAAGTTACCAATGAGTTTACTCTTCGGCAACTGACCAATTAGTTGGTAACTTTACCGTTTTGCCCCTGATTATGGCAATTCCTCTTGAATCACCGCCAAATACATTTTCTCATTCCTTTTCTTTAACCATGCGCCCTCCCCTTTATTTTAAGTCAATTTAGAGGTTAATCTATAATTGAACTCAAATATAGGGTTTCGGCGCTTCTCAGAACAATATGAATCACATCGGGTGCCAAATCACACCATAATCTCCAAAAGGGTTTATTTATCACTAACCACATCCACTTTTGGAGTCATTATCTCTTAATCACAATTTGGGATCTTGCTAAACTGGGGCTTAGCAGTCCACTTATCTCAGGCTTATTCTCTAGCCTCAAGTCTCAAAATTCGGGGTGTTATACCCCGGGTTACTTATAATATATAATGGGTTTAAAGGTTTCCCAAAATGGGGATTACATGACCAAAAATTCATATCTACATGGCATATACAAAGTAATCCCAAAATCCAAAACATATAACCAAGGGTTCAAACTCTAGTATGTCCCTACTAGCCCTAACCACTCCTGGTTGGCCGTTTATCCTTGGAACCACTCTCCCTGTCTAAAAATGTGAGTCATTTAGAAAGAGTGAGATTCTAAAGAATCTCAGTAGTAACAAATCATTCATAATTTAAGACTGGAAAGTTTCATAATTTTTAGACACCCTTAGGTTATTCAAAAATTTTGTGCAAACTGACTGCCTAGAACAGAGTTCACAATTGAAAATTTTCCAATTTTCTACCAAAGTGTCTAATGACTCTAAAATCAATAACCAAACCTATTCCCATACAATTTCTCATAAGGAACACAATGGAAAACTCAAAATGACCAAAATCACAACCCATTGACATGCCTTAGTTTTGCCCAATACACCAAAACCAACACAAAGTTGCTAAACTTTACATTTAAGCTTCAATTCAATTATATTAATTCAAAACACCAAACAAGGCACCATTTCCATAACAACAACAAACCATACTACCCATGACCCTAAATCAAGAAAATTAGGACAAAATTTCCAAAAAAATTAAGGCCCAACCAATGGCCACAAAACTTATATGAAAATGAAGCTTTCACTCACCTCAACAACTTTCTTAAAGAAGTTCCTTGATTCTCCAAACTCCAAAATTCCTTGGAACCTCAAACACCACCAAATGACAAATCTAAAACCATGAAATCAATGCTCTCAACATAAGGAACAAGATTGTACAAGAGAGTTTTTCCATTAGAGGCCATTAAGAGGGTCAAAAGCTTACCTTTTACCAAGAACTCTTCCTCTCTCTTTCAGCTCCAATGGTGGACAAAAATGTGAGAGAAACTGAGAGAGAAAGGAGGTTAAAGATGGAATGATCACTCCTCTTCCCCATACCTCTTATGTCAGCTGAAAAAATGAGAGGGAAGAGAGAAAAGACTGATTATTTTATTGAGATTTGACTTTCTATACCTTCTCTCTTCTTACTCACTTGACACATGTCAGAATTTGATTTGCTCTCATAAAGTAAGTAACCCAATTAGTTACTCTAACCCATCTATTAGCCATTTAATTACACATCTCATTTTCCTCTTAGTTAGGAATTAATTTCTTCCATTAATTACTAATTTATGGCTATTCTTTCAATCCCTTAATGCTTATGGCATATTAATTAAAATTGCCACAAACACATAATAATTCCAATTTAAATTCACAAATATCCACAATAATCCTCATTAGCTCTTAATTAAAATTTGGGGCATTACATCATACGACACAACTACGAACACAAAAAGGACTCAACGAGTCAGCCACTTGCCCTTTTGATGCGACCCAGAATCAATAAATTAACTCTCCAAATTCAAGTCAAGATTCGAGGACGAATCCTTTTGAGGAGAGAGGGAATGATGCAATCCAGAATCAACAAGTTGCCCCTTCAAATTCAAGTGACATCTCTTCCGTTTCAAATTATCATTACCAAATTCCAACTCAACAAATCATGAGAGCACAAGCTAAAATATTCAAGGAAGCATTGATTGGGCTGATTGAAGAAGTTGTTGTAAATCAAATGGCAATTGGATCAATAAATCTGATTTACAAAACAAATATGCTGAAAACGTCACTAAGTTCATTTGTGCTAAATATAGAGTTGTTAATCAAGTTTTGGGCTTCGAAACGTCAAAACAAAGAGCTTGGACCTAGTACTACACATGGGAGGCTCATTTGGGCCTAAATAAGCACATTTTGAGCCTTAATTTGCTGACTACATTTTCTTGAAGTTAGGTGTGCGAAAATCAACAAAGAGTTGGTGGCAGATTTGACTTTTGTTTTCTTTTGCATGTTGTATTTGATTTTTCAACTTTCTTCTAGATTGTATTAGAATTGTGTTCATGTATTAGACTTTTAGGTTTCCTAGCACATGGTATTAGACTTTGTATTTTCTATGTTCAGATTTGCACCTACTACAATTAGGTCATATTTCCCTATAAATACTTGGTGCTTCTTCATTTGTAAGAAACACAATTCAGATTTGAATCATAAATGAAAGTTGCACTTCTGCACTTTGTTTCTTGAGAGTGGATTCTCTCTAAGGGTTCTTTTTAGAACTAACAAACTTATCAAGGCTTGATCAACCTTGTGGCATTTTTCCAACACTTCGGGTCCTTGTTCTTTCGTGTTCAAGGGTTCAAGTGGATCGTTGATCTGTGTTTAGCTTTCTTGGGGTATGTATATTTCGAAATTGGTTGTGGGTTCGTGGGATCTTCCCTTGTGGGTTCGCACCATCTTGGTATCAGAGCTTCGGATCTAAATTCAGGTCATATCTATCTATTCTTTGTTTCCATTTTCGTTTCAAGTTTTGTGCTTTGTTCTTGTGTCTGTCCGTGTCCAGATTTATTACTTCTGTTCGTCAAGTTTTCCTTTGTGTTTTCCAATATCTAATATGTCAAATTCATAGTTCAGAATCTCTTCTTTCATCTTGGTTTGGAATCGTTTTAATCTGATTTGTCATTTATGAGTTCTATCTATTTTAATCTAGTTGTGTTTTCTAGAAATTCTGGGCTTGTTCATCTTCATTTTTCCAGAACGTCCTAAAATATTCTGTCCTTGTTTGACCACTTTTCCTTTGTGTTTTACATCTTTCAATAGGTCATTTTCATAGTTTAGAATCTCATCTTTCTATTCGTTTTGGTTTCATTTCAATCCAAAATTTCCACTGTGAGTTATAGTCTTTCCAAAATAGACGCTTTTTTGGAATTTCTGGGTTCAAATTTCTTGAGTTTTGTTGTTTGTGATAGATTCTGCATTCTATTTAAATTTCAGTAGAGGAGAAAAACGGAAAAAAAAAGACAAGAGCATCAAAAAAAAAGGAAAAAGAAAATATTTGATAAGAAAAGAAAAGAAAATACTGAAAAAAATGGATTGTGTTGGAAGTGTTTTGATCAATATCTATTGTCATACATAGAATTTGTGAAGTATGTGTCATTTAAACTCTTGATATCCTTAAATTTCCTTTTTCCAATACTCACTTTGATATTCCATATTTCTAAGTATTGTGTTGATTCTGCAAATTGTGATTGCTTTGATTATGAATTGCTTAGTTCTTTAAAGTGCCTCAAGAGGAATCTAGAGTGGAAAAAGGCAAGAGTGAAATACATCAATTTAAAAGCCAAACTTGAGTGAAATACGAGTGACACAAAATTGTTTGAGTAAAACACGAGAGTAGAGTGGTGAGGTCCATTTTTCTCTAAATCTAACTTTTTCAGGTATCATCAATATGCATGATGAAAAAGAACTTCAAACAAATTTTGACTCCTTACTAAAAGGACTTCAAAGGTTTACTGATGAAGCAGAACAATGGATGTCTAGTCACAATTCCAAATCAAAATTCCAAAGAAATCTCTAGAAGTTGAAACAAGGTTCCATGACTGTTGATGAATATTTTCAAGAGTTGGAATTAGTTATGACTAGAGCTAAAGTGAAAGAAACTTCAAAAGCTACTAAGGATTGTTTTGTGGATGGGCTTAATCCTGAATTGGCTTCTTTTGCAAAAACCTTTAGCTTCTTGGACATTGATCTTTTGGTTCAATTTGTTGCTGAACATGAGCAAAAAATCAAGCAACAAAGATGTTCAGAACGTAGCTCCAATGCAAAGGAGATTGAAAGCTTCATTGTTGCAGTTTCTAATGATGAGCAAGTGCTAACTAAGGAGGAAGAAGTATTGAATGTTGAAAGTCTTGCTGACCAATGTGTGGAAGAAAACCTCATTAGTCCAAACACCAATCTTGTGGTTGAAGAAGTTCCTCTCAATCATGAAAAGAAAAGTAAAGATATGAGTGAGAGTGATTTCAGTGAAACTATTTTAGAGAGAAAAATTCAGTTTGAGGGAGAAAAAGATATTGAGAGCATAGAGTGTTGTCAAAATAAAGAGAGCAAAAATGAGAGTGAAGAAGTAAGTGAAAATAAAGATGAAAAGAGTCATGAGAAAAGTGAGGTTAAGAGTGATTGCAAGGATATTGTTTTTGTTACTAATGATCTTAATCATTATTTTCCTTGTGATTTTGATGTGTTGCAGGTGTTCTTGGATTTGATTCCTAAGAAGCCACCCGATGGATTCTTATCTTCAAAAAGCATTGAACCTTTATGTCCTTCAAGTGACATTGAAAAACATTTTGGTTCTCTAAAGTTTGATATTGTTGATAACTTGCTGCCCTTAAGATGCCTTGAACTCAACACTTTGAATTTTCATTGTCCCATGGATTTTGCAGTTTTTATGTGTTCTTATATTCATGTTGCAGCTTGTTTTGATGATACTTTTATTTATAGCAACAAACATGATGAGCATGTGAATCACTTGCTATATGTGCTTGAAGTTTTGAGAAAGGAACATTTGTTTTCAATTCTGGAAAATTCTGATTGTTGCATGGAAAACATTGATTTCCTTTGTTATGTGTATTTGGTTGGTCAAGGTAAGCTTAACAAAAGGCATACATGCTGGCTGAAATTTATTGAGACATTTCTGTATGTTATCATATATAATAAAGGTAAAGAGAATGTTGTTGTTGAAGTATTATCAAGAAGGTATAGTGCTCTTTCTTCTCTAAATACCATATTGCTTGGATTTGAATATGCTGAGGAAATGTATGGAAATGATATTGGCTTTACCGAATTGTTTCTTCCCTGTGAAATTGAGCATTATGCATCCCAAGCCAACAAACAAAGAAGCTGTGTTCTTTTTAAACTTGGTGATGCTTACAAGATTGATCTAGCTTGTGAGTATATTGTTATTGTTAATTTTAATGTGGCTGATATATGTCCATTTGATCCAGGTGGAGATTCGTGGATGAATCCTTTTGAGGAGAGAGGGAATGATGCGACCCAGAATCAACAAATTAACTCTCCAAATTCAAGTCAAGATTCAAGGACGAATCCTTTTGAGGAGAGAGGGAATAATGCGATCCAGAATCAACAAGTTGTCCCTTCAAATTCAAGTGACATCTCTTCCGTTTCAAATTATCATTACCAAATTCCAACTCAACAAATCATGAGAGCACAAGCTAAAATATTCAAGGAAGTATTGATTGGGCTGATTGAAGAAGTTGTTGTAAATCAAATGGCAATTGGATCAATAAATCTGATTTACAAAACAAATATGCTGAAAACGTCACTAAGTTCATTTGTGCTAAATATGGAGTTGTTAATCAAGTTTTGGGCTTGGAAACGTCAAAACAAAGAGCTTGGACCTAGTACTACACATGGGAGGCTCATTTGGGCCTAAATAAGCACATTTTGAGCCTTAATTTGCTGACTACATTTTCTTGAAGTTAGGTGTGCGAAAATCAGCAAGGAGTTGGTGGCAGATTTGACTTTTGTTTTCTTTTGCATGTTGTATTTGATTTTTCAACTTTCTTCTAGATTGTATTAGAATTTTGTGTTCATGTATTAGACTTTTAGGTTTCCTAGCACATGGTATTAGACTTTTTATTTTCTATGTTCAGATTTGCACCAACTACAATTAGGTCATATTTCCCTATAAATACTTGGTGCTTCTTCATTTGTAAGAAACACAATTCAGATTTGAATCATAAATGAAAGTTGCACTTCTGTACTTTGTTTCTTGAGAGTGGATTCTCTCTAAGGGTTCTTTTTAGAACTAACAAACTTATCAAGGCTTGATCAACCTTGTGGCGTTTTTCCAATACTTCAGGTCCTTGTTCTTTCGTGTTCAAGGGTTCAAGTGGATCGTCGATCTGTGTTTAGCTTTCTTGGGGTGTGTATATTTCGGAATTGGTTGTGGGTTCATGGGATCTTCCCTTGTGGGTTCGCACCACCTTTTGGATGCAACCAAGTTGAAGACTCAATGCATTTGCTAAAGGATTGCGTCAATGCTAAAGAACAATGGATATCTATAGTGAAGCTAACCATGTGGGATACTTTCTCTACCTTGCAAGGGTCGGAATGGATAAAATGGAACCTTAAGAAAGACATTGGCAGAGTTTCTCTAGGAAGATTCAATGGGCTACATTGTATAGATACATTTACTGGGATATATGAGTCTCTAGATACATGAAGCTGTTTGGGCAGGATATGAAAGGGGACTACAAGAATGCTTACTTAAGTCTATTCCAGGCTAGCTGGGATCAAGAACTCATTTCACATTGCCAGTTTTATATTCATCAGGCACTACCTAGTACAGAGAGCGCATGTAGGCAACCGGGCTACATTACCCTAAAAGTAGATAGTTCAGTTTTGGAATCTGGACAGTGCAGATGTGGTAGTGTCATTCGAGGAGACGAAGGATATTGGATTAGTGGCTACATGAGCAAGCTGACCTCAATTCCTCCAACTATAGTGAAATTATTACAATTATTCAAGGTCTTCAAATTTGCTCTAGTTGATTCAAGAGTATTATCTTGTTTACTAACTGTATTAAAGCTGTTAATTTGCTAACAAGGGGATGCGACTATAACCATCCTTTCTATGATATTATAGTTGATGCTAGATTGTGGCTAGCTAAGAGCTGGCAAGTATCGATTTTTCATATACTTAGGGAGAACAATAATCTTGCTGGCCATCTAGCTAAGTCAACCCATACCATTGTGGGAAATTTTATTTTCCTTGATCATCCACCATCTTCTTACCAGGAGACTATTAATGATGAAGGATGATGTTTCCTTACTAGGATTTTGAGTGTATTATGTTAGAGCAAGCGTTTTTTACCCAAGAGGGGGGGTGAATTGGGTGATACTAAAATTTTGTTGCAAATATAAAAACTTGACGGTGAATATAAAGCAATAAGGAGTAAGCAGAAATATCACCGAAGTGTACACCGAGAGTAATACTAGTTCGGCCACAACCACTTTGACCTACGTCCAGTCCTCAGAGCTTCTCTGAGAGTTTCACTACAACTTCCAAGATTCAGTGGGTTCTTGGCACCTCAGTACAAGCAAGTTCCTTCGCCTGGACACTCGCTCTCCCTTACAAGTTGTAATCCAATCCCAACTCAAGGTTCCACAACCTTAAGTTACCTCAATAACAAATATTGAGTTTGAATGAAATATCTCTCTCACAGAGTGAATAAGAATCACTGAAGCAAAGAATTACAAGTATAATGTAAAACAGAGTAATGAGCTTGATAATGCATTCATATGTGTTCTTGTTTTCTTTCTCTGTTTGGATGTTCCCATATATAGATGTGTTGGTAGTGACCGTTGGAACATTTTCTTCTCGTCCGTTAGAGTGTACGCAGCCATTGTTGACTTTTCCAGTATTTGAAAAATATCCGTTTGCGATAGGTGGCGGTAGGTGGCATTTGAATGTTGCATTTGACTTTCCTTATTTGGTAAGATCTCTTCATTGTTTATCTGTGGATATGCTAAGATTACTAATACAATGAAAGATTAATCACATAGGAAATAATTCAAAGAACGTTGGAATGATTTCTCAAATTCTAAACTTGCATACTCGAGTAGCTACTCGAGTATTTATTAAAGTGTACTCGAGTATCATCGTGAGAGTATTGATGAACTGCAAGTTAATAAATGAACATTGCTTTACTCGGGTAGTGAATGGAGTAAACAAAATTACAAACCTTTGGAAATACCTATTTACTTGGATACTTACTCAAGTATGGCACACTTTTCTTCATAGGTTACTCGAGTAACAACTCGAGTAAACTCTCAAATAAACTTTAGGTTACTCGATGCTTTACTCCAGTAACGTTGGTAGGATTTCAAGGCCGAGAGCACATTAAGTTTGATTACCTTGTTACTCGAGTCCTTACTCGAGTAAACTTAAATTTTGTGCATAGCTTACTCGGGTAGTGACTTCAAGTTCTGTGCAAATAACTCTGCATATTACTCGATTACTTACTCGAGTAATCCAGTATAAATAAGTGATTGAACACCTGCATACTTGAGTAGTGCCTCGAGTGAAGTGTGATAAAAGTATAACATGTTATTCGAGTATTACCTTCAGGTTTTGATTTACCACAGTGAGTTACTCGAGTAGCTCCTCGAGTAACATTGGCAGGGTTGAAAATGCAGAGAGCAACACATTTCTTGAAACAGAGTAACTCGAGTACGGACTCGAGTATCATTGGCAGGGTTGAAAATGCCGAGAGGAACTGGAAGTCTTTGACATGGTTACTTGAGTACTTACTCGAGTAACGTTGGCAGGCCGAAAGCAACTTTGAGTGATTTACCTGGTTACTCGAGTAGTTACTCGGGTAACATTGGCAGGCCGAGAGCAACTTTGAGTCATTTACCTTCTTACTCGAGTACTTACTCGAGTAACGTTAGCAGGTTACTTGAAGGTTGCTCTTGTTACTTCAAGTTTCTGTCCCATTACTCGAGTACTTACTCGAGTAACCCTTTAGAAAACTTGCCAGTGATGAAGTTTCTCAGCTTTTTGTCTTGGCCTTTCTTCATAACTCCAATGCTTACTTCAAGTAATGATTTGCCCTGTTATTACTTTGTTCAAACTTATTTGTTTATCAAATTTTTTTATACCATCCTTTGTTATCATCAAAACATGAGAGATCTAACATATTACACAATAGGCATGAATGTAATCCAGTTTCTACCCAAAAACTCAATAGTCTCATTATATAACAATGTCGCTCTAAAAGTTACACCTCCTTTGTCTCTAATGGAATGACTTCTTCAAAGCAAGTATATTCAACCAACATGCATGCATCAGCCTAGAACACATTTGTCACTTTCTCATCTGAGTCCATTTAGTCAGCATGGAAAAAAGATTTATTTTCTTCTAGTTGATGCTGAAAATAATGAAATATATATCCAGCTTCACCGCATTTCATGACCTGTTGCCTTCTTGAATTAAGATAATTTTTTCATTAATTCTTGTATATCCCAAATTGTCTCGACCTTCTGTATACTAGCTCTACAAATTGAGTGCTGATTTTTTATTAATCCCAACTTTTTCAGCTTTTTCTAATTCATAACATTGAGCTAGTGTTATTTCTCGATGCAATGCAAGAAGGTTCACAGTTTCAGGAGGCTGACGAGGATGATTATGATCTAGAAAGACTTCATTTACTTTGAATTTTCCATTTACTTTCTTAACTTTCATTCCAGCTCCATTGCCTGTTCTTGTCTCATCTCTGGGCTTCCTAACTTGCACATCTTGATTGTTTGGTTTTCTCACTCCTTCTTTCTTGCACATATATAGGTAACATGTATATGATGACTTATCCCTTTTTTACTCTTGTTGCCCTCTTGCCTTCAAACACCAAAGCCAATTTGTCTACCATATGCTCTTCAAAATTCCCATGATTCTTCAATATTATCAAATTCAAGATTAAGTCTAGGAGTCAAATTTATAGCCATAGTGGAAGCCTCTTGCAAGATTGAAAAAATATATACCCAATGTAAATTGATAAATAAATAACCAAAACAATAAAAAAACATACATACTACTAGGTTTAAAGTTGATCTTATGTAAAGGATTGGGAATAGTACTTCACTTACAATAGGAATACACACACACATCTATCATGTTGATAACCTCCTAACATTAGATCAACTCAAAATCAAAATTTCAAACATAATCTATGAGGGCTGATGTTTTCCTTTTCAAATTGTGCAACACTTTTTTTTAAAGTGTATCATACAACAAAAGAAACCCAATTTGTAACCTTAAAATTGAACATTACATATTTCATGTTCAAATACATCGATATTTAAAACATTATCAAGGATAAAAAGCACAAAACGAAGAAGCCAGTCAGAATTTTTTTAGCAAAAGCATAAAATAATGGTGAAAAAGATTATAAAAAAAGGAAAGTATTTACATGGACAAAATATTGAATAGACATTTTTTTGTTGGTAAAACCTTATAAACATATTAAACACTTTAGTGAGTTATAATACAAGGAAACAAAAATGAACAAGAAGCAAAGCAGCGCAATAAAAATTTTACATTAGCTACCAACACAGCACTACTAAGAGAACATGGTGAATTGCTTTGGAGGATTTTAGCAATATTGAATAGACAATTAAAACATCATAAGTATGCAAATTGCTAAAATTAAATTAAGACTTTTACCAAATTTTTCCTCTTTCATAACCATTGAGTAGTTTTGTTTCAAGACAAGTAAATCCATTCTCTATTGAGGATACATTTATTCCAGCCACCATATTAAAAACCAGAGGTGCAAGAGAACTCTAGAACATGCAGGAAAGGCAGAAAAGAGATGAAAAGGAAATTTTATTACTGTATATACTCTGCTTCATCCCCATTACAGATTCAATTCTTTTAAAATAAATTGCAATAGTGATGATGAAGGTAATCAAGCCAGAGAATGAGCTATAATGATTGATCACCAATCTTTAATATTCAATATCCATTGACCCTTTATTGGTGGAAAATTTTTCTAAAAATTTTTCCTACCAGCACTTTCTACTTTCCCTGAGCTCAAGGAGGAAGACGATTGAGAAAGGTGAACCCTACTGCTTTGGCTAGATAAAACACAAGGTTTTGTTTAGTTGGGGAGGGGTCTAATTTCAAGATACAAAATGGTGTCTTTTTTGAGTAATGGACATGAAATAGATAAGAATGCCATGGAGAGAAGCTGAACGCATCCTTAACCCACCAAACAAGTTCTCATTGATGTTGTCGCCGATAACTTTAGGCAACATTTTTTGACATCCCATGCATCATTTTTTGATGATTTATGTAATATCCCCAAATTTTGAGACTAGAAGCTTAAGATTAAGATTAACTCAAGTTGACTGCTAAGCCCCAGTTTGTAAAAGTTCCAAGAATGTCTTAGAGACAGAATGACTTTTAGGGACTAATTTGGAAAAAAAACAAAGTATGGGATTTGGTTCCAAATAACTAAAGGAAATGCCCAATTCCTTTATCTAAAGGCAAAAATGATATTAAACCTAACTTGGATCCAAAAAGAAGAAGAAAATGAGAAGGAATTTGAATGAAAGAAAAGCTAATGGCACCTTAAATAAATGATGCCATGATCAAGGGCAAAAGAGATAATTGCCATTTGATCTTGAGGTTAGAATTGGAAACAAGAATGAAGGGTCAAGATTTGCCCTTGAAAAAGTAAGAGTAATTATGAGAAGAGAAAATAAAAGACAAGAAAATTCAACTAAGTTTCCAATAGATTATAAGCTTCTTTGTGTACAAAGAGCTATAAACCTTTAGGTAACACATTTCCTCTTCTCTCTCCCTTTAATTATGCCAGATTTCACTTTTTGGAAGGCAGTGATATTGTGGCTTGTTTTTTATCGACTAAACCTGGCCCAAATGCTATGAAATTTTATAGGACAAAAGTAGAAATCCTATGATTTAATTTAATGAGTAGAATGTAATTTTTGGGTTAGTGAATTTAAAATTATGATTTTTCAAAGTTAAGCCCAGTTTCTAGAATGAATTCTAGAACAGATAGAGTTTGACCAAGTAGATTAGAGTTTATATATGAAATATATCATTTGGACAAGTAGATTAGAGATATGAATTTTTAAAGTCTAATAATGATTCTAGAAAGATAATGGTGGCAGGCTAATTGTGACATGTTTTTGTCTTTCCAAATTACATGTTTAGACCCTGGCTTAACTCATGTCTAAGGTTAAACAACTGTTTGAATCCCTTGGCTTATCCACGTGTACCATCGTTGGATCCCCAATCACAGCTAGGTCGTGTGCCCTAAGCACTGTTATGTTACAAAAGATGGCATACTAATTTCATAAAGATTAATACATAGTATATGAAGGAAAGTGTTATTACCTGAATCCTTTTTCAATTCCACAGTTTGTCCTATACTTTTATTCCGGCTCAGCTATTGATATGTCCTAAACTTCCTATAAATTAAAGTTACAAGTAACTAGTTATTACTTGAACTATTACTACTTTTAAATCAAATTCTACTGGTTATCTAATGCAGTTATAACAATTTCTGCACAGTGCAATTTCACTGTTTTTAGAAACTTGTAGATTTTCAGTCAACTTTGAAAACTCATAATTAATTTTAGGAAAATCCAATTAAAATGATTCTAAAGTCTAAATGAAGCACCTTAAAAGTAATTTCATGGAAAAATCCCCATTTCTAACCACTGTAATCATATTGTTCCCGGGAATTCGCCGAACCTGCATTGTTTCATATTTCTTTCCACAAACAGGGCACAACTTTGAAAATTCATATCTTTTAATTTACTTGTCCAAAAATTACTAACTACTTATCCAATTAAAGCTCTATATGTCTACTTTAATCTTGTCAATTTCATAATTGTTGGATCAGTTTTGACCCATGAAATCTATTGCACAACAACACTGTCTTACTGGAGGCAATTCAAACAGCATGCGCTTGCAACTTCAATAAATTTCATATTTGTATATAAATTTCAAAAAATCATGAACATCTATATGCCCACACAATTTTCCCTTCTAAATCCAATGGAACCATCAGAATTTCAAAATTCTAGCTTTACATTGAGTGAACAGTAGCTAGATGAAATTAGGGTTTTCAGGAGAGAAAATGTGTTTTCTTGATTTCTCTTGTTTAATAACTTCCTTTCCAGTTATAATCACATGTTTAACTACTTAAACACTAAATGAACAAGATTAGAGGAAATTTGGCAGCATTTCCTCTAGGGTTTTCACAGCCCAAATTTACAAAACAACTAAAACCAAGCCAAAACCAACAACAACAACTTATAGCACAAGAGAATTATGTTTATGAGATTACCTTTTGATTTCACCACTTTCTCTCTCTAAAATCACATATGTCCTCTCTCTCTACACTCTTGATTTGGTTTGCTATCCATTGGATTTCAAAGAGAAGAAGATGTTAGAGGAAGTTCTAAGGAGTTTGGAAGGAAAAATAACTTGAATTTCAAGTATCTGACCTTAGATTTTGTTTGAACCCTAGCCTCTTTGTTCTTGAGCTCACCACTTTGATCAACTCTCTCTCTCTATTTTAGGTTTAGCTAACCAAAAATAAGGCTAAGAGAAAGAGAAAAGCTTCTTTTAAAATATCCTCTCCATCCTTTTTGTTTATTGTATTTTATTGCCTTGTAAACACATGCACATTTTTACTTGGTCATCATCTTTTTTTTTCTTGGTTATAATGTTTTCTCTTTCACTATTGCATTTGGCCGAAATTATTGGCCCTTGGAGAGCTAAAAAGGTGTCTTGAATTATCACCAATCTACCTCCTTCAATATATTATTTAATTATAATTTCACATATGGTAATTGACTTTTCCTCCTTCCTTTTACTTGGCCAAAAACACTTCATCTTTATGTTAATTTATGGTCAAATGCTGATTTTCTCTTTCCATCCTCTTTTCCTACATAAATACATCTCCAAATGGAAGGAAAAATGTTGACCAAGGTTCTCTTCTTGCTTCCCTTATGTTTAGCCATTATTTTTTACTTTTCAACCTCATGTTTACTTGGTGTAAAATGCTTCAACTTTTGGCATGAGTATTTCAATTATCTATTTCCCTTCTTGCTTCTCTTTTCAGTGTCCAAAATGGTAGAGGGAATGAGAACAAAACTTAGCTTCTTGTTTTATTGGCAAAATTTCCATTTTTGCCATTACATTTTTTGTAATTAAATTAGGCCTTCTTCTTGTTCCTCTTCTTGGGTAAAAATCGTAATTAATTGGGCTTAAGACTTGTGTTCTTTTATCCATTATGTTGGGCTTCAATAATGGACTTTTTAGAAGACAAAAATTATACTTTATGTTTTGTTTTAGCACAATTTTCGTGTAACATCAACTAAGAGTGTTTTTGTCATTTCATGTGTTCCAAAATTCACCACTTTATTCCTTTTAATGTCAAAAATATACAAGGAATATTAGTGAATAAAAAGTTGGGTGTTACATGTATGGTTATATACCTAAGGCCATGAGATGACAAGGAAGAAGAATGGAAGAATTTCTAAATAACTGCAATGGTTAGAAGAAAAGGTACAAAAGAGGACACAAGTCCAAAAGGGAGTATAAGTTTCTTGGCTTGTATTCACTTGATAAGTATGCTCATGTATTAATGTGTGTAATTGCTTTGATCAATGGTATGAAGCATGTATAAATGATTAAAGCTCTGCTTTTGCTTATGCTATGGCCATAGGTGTAATGTGTGAACCATTGAGATGCAAGTATGTCATTATGCTAGTATGAATTTATGTAAGCAAGCATGTCATGCATTCAGCTTAAATCTTATATGCCTAGTTAGCAATGTTTGCTACTGAGGTTCTCTCAAATTTCACTCTTCCTCACCGAACCCTATAGGTTTGATGAGTACAGGAAAAGAATGCATGAAGATATACAAAGGGGAAGTATGAAAGAGAATCGAAGATTGAAGTCCAACACACTGTTTACGTATTTTGACAGGAATTTATGTATGTATATATATGAACGACTTAAGAATGAGTAGAAAATTGCCCTGATTGAATTAAAAGAGAAGATAAGAATCAATGAGTAATAACAAGGTTGCAAACCACTAAAAGACACTTCTAACATATTTTGAAATTTTAAGAAAAACTCACTCAACTACAAGTTCCAATCCTATCTTGAGATTGGTAATAGAAAGAGTTTTGTAAAAGAATATTGCTTAGTGGTTCAAATTCACTACGAAAAACTCATCCGAATACATTATGGAAGTAAGGTGTTATATTTATAGTATCAGAACAGAGTTCCTGGCATTTGGTTAGAATGCGTTACTTATGTGAATAGAATTCATGAGTGATACTTGAATAATCTTGAGTGATACTAGGATTAAGAGATATGGATAATAGATGAACCCAGAGAAATAGAATGTCCCCTGACCACTAATTGGCATGCTGGTATAAAGAAGGGTAGAGCCATATATCAGTGAATCGGCTGATTGTAGAATCTCCTACCCAAGGAAGGGGTGGAGTTGTATATAGAGAGTGAAACAGAGCAACATTAATGTATACCCAGCAAGGAAGGGTATGAGCTCTAGTGAATCTGAATCCAAATTAGCATGTGAACCAGATTCTAATGGAACTCTGTGGTTAAGCGTGCTTTGTAATATCCCAGAAAGTGATTAAGGGCTAATGACTTTAAAAGTGGATATAATTATTGTTGAATAAACACTTTTGGAGAATGTGTGATGGGAATTTGGATATTTTAATGATTCCAATGGCTTCCTTGTGAAAATTCGTGTGGGGAGAGTGTTTATTGTGAAATTGGAACCATTGGGAACAATCGTGCAAAAGTTGAAAACTCTGTCCTTTGAAACTCTATACAGGGCAGCCAATTTGTATGGACGTTTTAAATAGGTAAATGGTGTCTAAAAATTCTGCATTTTTCCAGTATTAAATTCCACATGTCAAGCTTCAAAATGAACATATAATTTATATCATTTTGATTTGTGACCTAAGAGTTTTGGATTTTTGAAGTTTGCCCAGCGAAATTAATTATTTTCTGGAACAGTATGCAAAGATTGAAATTCTGGGAATTTTGTGGTGATTTTCAGTAATGGCCAATATTTTTCCTATGAAGAGGACTTAAATATCTTTCATTTGGCTTTGGAATCACCTCATTTTCGATTTTTCTAGAATTAGTTATGATTTTTCAAAGTTGGGCAGAAAATCTGCCAGAAAATCCGAAAATGTGAAATTAGAAATTATGACATCATCATGTAGTAAGGTGACATCAACATGGAATTAAAAGCAATTCCATCATCTTGATCAGCCATTCCCGACCCATTTCAGAGGAAAAAAAAGACGTGAAGAGAGCTTGGAGAAAAGAGAGAAAAAGAGGAAGAAATCTCGCAAGGTAAGCCGATTTCTCCGACGATCTAGCTCCTAACGCGTATAATTCCGACTCTAAGCCACTCCTCTTTATTCTTTAAGGTTGTGAAGCTCAAAATTTGGTGTTTCAAAGAGGCTAGGGTTCAGCCAAATTTGGGAAAAGCCAGAGGGAGCTTGAGGTAACTTCTAAACTTTCGTATATTGCTTATTCTGGCTGATGTGGGCAATTTAATCGGTGAAATTTCGCCGGATTGCCATTGGTTTTAAATTTTGGAAATTGAGTTTCCTAAGGGTTATGCTGCCCAATTTTGGTTCAAATGGTAGTTATAACCTAATGTAATAGTGAATAAAGTGGTTAGGAGTAGAAAGGAACGCGTTTACGGAGCCGAAATCGTAAAACCTCAATTTTTCCTGGAGAACATGTATATTTCGTCCAAGGCTGTAAATGGGTCTTAGAGTTGGATTTTCAATGATTTGATGATTCCATTGGATTCAGTGGGCGAAAATAGGTGGGGTTATAGTTGGGTACTTTTTCAAAAAAGGCCGAGAAAGCATAATTACGGAAACACCCCTAAAACCCTAAAAGTAGGGCTGCCAAGGGCAATTTCGTAATTTTACATTGAATTTGATAATTCCGAGTCCGGAAATGGATTCCTTGGGCGGAAATATGTTAGGAAAGCCCATATTAGAATTTCGGGAAAAGTGCAACCGGACCGGGTACGCGGGCCCGGGCCGGGTCCCCGGGGGTATTTTTGTAAATTTTCATTATAGACTCATATAACCCCAAGTAACACTATGGAAGTGTCTAAATGGTGCATTTGGAATTGTAGGATTCGATATTTGCCGCCCTCGGGAGCCAACTGCGCCGAAGGACGTCAGGAAAGGACAAGGTAGTGACTCTCTCTCTCTTATACTTTGTGTAATGCACTGTATGTGTGTTGTATCACTGTTTTATGATGATTTCTGAAGCTGCTGCGGTTACAGCTGGTGATAGCTGTCGTTTACAGCGCAAGCTGTCATTTACAGCGCAAGCTGTCGTGATGTTGATTACTGATTACAGCGTAAGCTGTCGTGATGTTGATTACAGCAAGAGCTGTCGTATTATGAATACAGCCGTGAGTGCTGTCATTTGTGGTGAAAACCATGTATCTGTGAATTGCTGCTGTTGCTGTTTGTGATTTATGTACATGCTTTGTGTTTATGCATTGTGTGAGTGGTTTGTTACTACTGAGATTCTCTCGAATCTCATTCTTTCCTATGACTAACATTTCAGACAGGGCGTGTGGCTCAAGGGAGAAGCGGCCAACCCGGAGCAATTAGGACCCTTAGGGGTATATAGTTGAATTGGACACGTTGGTTATGTATTTTGAACTCGGGATTACTGTATATTCTGAATCAGGAACACTACATTCGATTTTGGTTGCGTAATCCCCTAGTGTATACTTATAAACCTTCACGTTTTATGCATAGAACCCGGGAGTTGCCGGGGATGCGGTTATACACTCTGATATGATTGAATGTATATTAACTGCCCAGGTAATTATATTCGAATATTGAAATTGAGACCTGGATAGGAAAAAGAGTTTTGAAAGTTTTGTAAAAATTTTACTGTGAGACAGAAAGTTTAAAACGAGGTTAAAGCATCCAATGGTCTCTAATCCGATTTAAATATGTGTTATCGAATTATAATTACGTGTTTAAAGTCAGGGGGTTACATTTTGGTATCAGAGCTATAGTTCCTAACAAGGGTAGAGGTTGCTAGGATAGATCCCTTAGATAGTAGTAGGGATAGAAGATTATCTGTGAATGATTGTTGTGTATGCACATGTATGTTTTATTGACATGGATATATATATGAGTTTTGTGACTATATGTGCATACTATCTCTGCTAAATTAATGGGGCAAGTTGTTTGTAGAATGAAGAAAACTAGAGGACGCCCCAACATTCCGCATGTAGACCCAGAGGTGGAGGTCGTCAAGGATAACCCACCGGATACAATGCAGGAATTAATGGGTCTAATCAAAGATCAGCGGGATATGATAACTGAGCTGAGAGAAGAGCTCAGAGCAGAGAAGGCGAAGAACAAGGAAGGTCCGGTTCAGTCCACTCCGGAGGAAACTCAAGAAGAAACTCGACATGAGGACACTACAGAAGGATCAGCACGACCACTAGAATCCCCACCTCATGCTATTCCAAATCAAGAATCATATGGGATGCCGCTTAGAGAGGACAGAGACCTTCAGTTTTGGGTCACCAGATTCTGCAAGCATCTGCCTCCGGCGTTCAGAGGAAGGTTTGACCCTCAGGAAGCCGAAGATTGGATGAACAGGCTGGAGAAAATATTTGAGGTTCTTGGTTGTCCGGATGAGGTGAAGCCACGGCTGGCTGTTTACAAGCTCGAAGGGGATGCAGACCGTTGGTGGCGAAATATCGCCCTAACATTGAAAAGCAAAGAAATGCCATTGACTTGGGAACTGTTTCAACAAGAGTTCAACGAGAATTATTTTCCCAAATCAGTGAGACTCGAGAAGGAGACGGAGTTTCTGAATATTAGACAAGGGGATACAGAGAGCTTCGATGATTACTTGTCCCGTTTTGTTCGGTTGGCTCGGTACTCCTCTTACCTCCGGTACAAGGATGACGAAGAATGGAGTTCTGATATGCTCATTCGCGGACTGAGGCGAGAGTTGAGGAAACGCCTAGCTACTCACCAATTTACTAAGTTCAACAAGGCGATTGAACAGTGCAGAATTACAGAGAACAACTTGAGAGAATTGTATCCTGCCAGAGCTATTAGCCACCGCAATGAACCTAGTAAGGGTGCTACCTCACAGAAGCGGAAGGGGCAAGGATCTTCAGCCGAAAGTGGTAAGAAGCCCTATCAATCTAGGAGCCGTGATCAGCAAAGAACATATTTTGCACCGTGGATTTGTCGTCGCTGTAATCAACACACCAGGGTAAAACATGTGATGGCAAAATAATATGTTACAATTGTAAGTGTGTGGGCCATACTGCTGCTGACTGCAAAGAGCCACGACCAGACCAAAGACCAAAGACACAGGGCCGAGTATTTGCTATGACCCACGAAGAGACCTGTAAATCTCATGAGCTGATACAAGGTAATATTCTTCTTAATGGCCATCTGTTGCAAGTTTTGTATGATTCGGGTGCAAGTCACTCCTTCATCGCCTATGATTGCGTGAAGCGCCTGGGAATGCATGTACATAAGTTACCATTTGAATTAGTAGTGTCAACTCTAATGGGTGTTAAGGCCTTAACCACAGAAGCTTGTTTGAGTTGTGTCATAACTGTGGAAGGGCACCAATCTGTTGTAGATCTTATATGTTTGCCGCTTTACCAATTGGAAGTTATTTTGGGTTTTGATTGGTTAACGGCAAATAATGTATTACTTGATTGTGGGAACAAGAGGATAGTATATCCTATTTCTCAGAGGGCTGAAGTTATGGATTCTAGTATGAATTTCCTTGCTGCAGCCAAAGCTGAAAAGTATCTTGAAAAGGGTTGCCAGGGTTATGTGGTATTTTTCTCTGTGCAAGGGGAAACTGGCGAAACCTTGAATAATATACTCGTAGTAAATGAATTTCCTGAGGTGTTTCCGGATGATTTGAGCGGATTACCTCCAGAAAGGGAAGTTTAATTTCCAATCGATATTGTGCCTGGAGCTGGCTCTATATCTAAGGCCCTATATCGGATGGCCTCAAATGAAATGGCGGAGTTAAAGAAACAAATAGAAGACTTGCTTGACAAAGGGTTCATTAGACCCAGTGTGTCGCCTTGGGGAGCTCCAGTGTTGTTTGTAAAG
Source organism: Inga oerstediana (assembly GCA_963210345.1). NCBI lineage: Eukaryota > Viridiplantae > Streptophyta > Magnoliopsida > Fabales > Fabaceae > Inga > Inga oerstediana. Next base: position 37,500,137 of record OY723401.1, on the reverse strand, counting down.
AAGAAAGATGGAAGCCTTCGGTTGTGTATCGATTATAGAGAATTGAACAAGGTTACTATTAAGAACAAGTACCCTCTTCCCCGAATCGATGACCTTTTAGATCAACTATCTGGTTCGTGTGTATTTTCGAAGATTGATCTAAGGTCAGGGTATCATCAGCTGCGAGTGAAGGCAGAAGATGTTCTGAAGACTGCTTTCCGGACCAGATACGGTCACTATGAGTTCTTGGTGATGCCATTTGGGCTAACCAATGCGCCTGCGGTTTTCATGGATTACATGAACCGTATCTTTCGACAATATTTGGATCAGTTTGTTGTTGTGTTTATCGATGACATTCTGATATATTCTAAGAGTATGGAGGAGCATGAGCATCATTTGAGAGTTGTATTGACTACATTGCGTGAGAAACAACTATATGCTAAATTGAGCAAGTGTGAGTTCTGGCTATCAGAAGTGAAATTCTTAGGCCATGTTATCTCGCAAGAAGGGGTCTCTGTGGATCCCAGTAAAGTGGAAGCAGTACTGGACTGGAAGAGGCCAGAATCTGTGGCGGAAATACGCAGTTTTCTGGGTCTTGCTGGTTATTATCAGAGATTTATCCAAAATTTCTCCCGTATTGCGTTGCCGATGACCAAGCTCACAAGAAAGGATTAGCCGTTTGTGTGGGATGAGAAATGTGAAAATTGTTTTGTGGAGCTGAAGGAGAGGTTAACGACGGCACCTATGTTGATTTTACCCGATCCCAGTTTGACATACGTTGTGTATTCTGATGCCAGTGGGCAGGGATTAGGGTGTGTCCTTATGCAGCAGGGACGTGTGGTGGCCTACGCCTCTCGACAGCTCAGACCTCATGAATTGAACTATCCCACTCATGATCTGGAGCTTGCGGCCATTTATTTGCTTTGAAGATTTGGCGTCATTACCTGTATGGTGTGACTGTGGAATTGTACTGCGACCACAAGAGTCTCAAATATCTGTATGATAAAAAAGAACTGAATATGAGACAGCGCCATTGGATGGAATTGCTTAAGGACTACGACCTGGAAATAAAATATCATCCTGGAAAGGCAAATGTAGTCGCTGATGCTCTTAGCCGAAAGACTGTGCTCGTTGCAGCTATGATGATACAAGAAAGGAAATTGATTGAAGATTTCCGTGATTTAAATTTGACAAACCAGATCATCTGTGCCAATTACACTGTTTCTCAAGAGGAGATGATCTAAGGGCGAAAATTGAAGAAGCTCAGAGTCAAGATGACTGGATACAGCGTAATCTGACTCGAATCGAACAGGGAGAAGTTTCAGGCTATGACATATCGCCTCGTGGATTGGTTCGTTACCAGAAAAGAGTCTGCATTCCACTTAACCACTTAAGGCAGAGTTGAGGCAGAAGATTCTGGATGAGGCACACAAGAGCCGATATACTCTTCATCCTGGTATGACCAAGATGTATCAGAATCTGAAATCGGTGTATTGGTGGCCAGGTTTGAAGAGTGACGTGACCAAATATGTTGCAAGGTGTCTCACCTGTCAGAAAGTGAAAATCGAGCACCAGAGACCGCCTGGTTTACTTCAGAGTCCTGAGATTCCGGAATGGAAATGGGAAAGTGTGACTATGGATCTAGTTGTGGGATTGCCCAGGATCAGGAATTTTGATGCGATCTGGGTAATTGTGGACCGATTAACAAAGTCAGCCCACTTCATACCAATCGATGCTGGTTACTCTCCGGATAAACTAGCGGAGATTTATATCCGAGAGATTGTCAAACTTCATGGTGTTCCGAAAAACATCATTTCCGATCGAGATCCACGATTTACTTCGAAGTTTTGGAAAGCATTGCATGAAGCCTTAGGTACTCAACTGAGATTCAGTACGGCTTATCATCCTCAAACGGATGGACAATCTGAGAGAACAATTCAGATGCTGGAAGATATGTTGTGAGCTTGTGTTCTCAACTTTAAAGGAAGTTGGGATCGTTTCTTTCCACTGGCTAAGTTCGCCTACAACAATAGCTATCATGCGAGCATCCAAATGGCTCTGTATGAAGCGTTGTATGGAAGACGGTGTCAATCACCTTTGTGCTGGAACGAGTTATCCGAAAGGAAGCTTTATGGGCCAGATTTGGTTGATCAAACCTCAGCACAGATTCAGATTATTCGTAAAAGGTTGCTTGTAGCGCAGAGTCGTCAGAAAAGCTATGCTGACAAGAGAAGACGGCCTCTAGAGTTTGAAGTTGGTGACCATGTACTTCTGAGAGTATCTCCTGTCACCGGCATTGGGCGAGCAATCAAACGAAAGAAGTTGAGCCCAAGATATATAGGTCCTTTTGAAATCCTTGAGAGGATTGGGCCTGTTGCTTATCGAGTAGCCCTACCCCCAAACTTGAGCAGACTCCACGATGTGTTTCATGTTTCCCAACTGAAGAATTATCAACCGGATCCATCTCATATTGTCGAATACGAAGAAGTCGAGTTGCAAGACAACTTCACATATGCGATAGAGCCAGAACAGATCATTTATAGAGAAGAACGACGGCTCAGACACCGAAGCATTCCCTTTGTGAAGGTGATTTGGAAGGGAATGACTCAGAGGAAAGCAACTTGGGAAGCGGAGGCGGATATGCGAAGACGTTATCCAGAGTTTATGGGTCAAGTTGTGTGACAAATTTCGAGGACGAAATTTATTTTACGGGGGGAGAAATGTAATATCCCAAAAAGTGATTAAGGGCTAATGACTTTAAAAGTGGATATAATTATTGTTGAATAAACACTTTTGGAGAATGTGTGATGGGAATTTGGATATTTTAATGATTCCAATGGCTTCCTTGTGAAAATTCGTGTGGGGAGAGTGTTTATTGTGAAATTGGAACCATTGGGAACAATCGTGCAAAAGTTGAAAACTCTGTCTATTGAAACTCTGTACAGGGCAGCCAATTTGTATGGACGTTTTAAATAGGCAAATGGTGTCTAAAAATTCTGCATTTTTCCAGTATTAAATTCCACATGTCAAGCTTCAAAATGAACATATAATTTGTATCATTTTGATTTGTGACCTAAGAGTTTTGGATTTTTGAAGTTTGCCCAGCGAAATTAATTATTTTCTGGAACAGTATGCAAAGATTGAAATTCTAGGAATTTTGTGGTGATTTTCAGTAATGGCCAATATTTTTCCTATGAAGAGGACTTAAATATCTTTCATTTGGCTTTGGAATCACCTCATTTCGATTTTTCTAGAATTAGTTATGATTTTTCAAAGTTGGGAAGAAAATCTGCCAGAAAATCCGAAAATGTGAAATTAGAAATTATGACATCATCATGTGGTAAGGTGGCATCAACATGGAATTAAAAGCAATTCCATCATCTTGATCAGCCATTCCCGACCCATTTCAGAGGAAAAAAAAGACGTGAAGAGAGCTTGGAGAAAAGAGAGAAATAGAGGAAGAAATCTCGCAAGGTAAGCCGATTTCTCCGACGATCTAGCTCCTAACGCGTATAATTCCGACTCTAAGCCACTCCTCTTTATTCTTTAAGGTTGTGAAGCTCAAAATTTGGTGTTTCAAAGAGGCTAGGGTTCAGCCAAATTTGGGAAAAGCCAGAGGGAGCTTGAGGTAACTTCCAAACTTTCGTATATTGCTTATTCTGGCTGCTGTGGGCAATTTAATCGGTGAAATTTCGCCGGATTGCCATTGGTTTTAAATTTTGGAAATTGAGTTTCCTAAGGGTTATGCTGCCCAATTTTGGTTCAAATGGTAGTTATAACCTAATGTAATAGTGAATAAAGTGGTTAGGAGTAGAAAGGAACGCGTTTACGGAGCCGAAATCGTAAAACCCCAATTTTTCCCGGAGAACATGTATATTTCGTCCAAGGCTGTAAATGGGTCTTAGAGTTGGATTTTCAATGATTTGATGATTCCATTGGATTCAGTGGGCGAAAATATGTGGGGTTACAGTTGGGCACTTTTTCAAAAAAGGCCGAGAAAGCATAATTACGGAAACACCCCTAAAACCCTAAAAGTAGGGCTGCCAAGGGCAATTTCGTAATTTTACATTGAATTTGATAATTCCGAGTCCGGAAATGGATTCCTTGGGCAGAAATATGTTAGGAAAGCCCATATTAGAATTTCGGGAAAAGTGCAACCGGACCGGGTACGCGGGCCCGGGCCGGGTCCCCGGGGGTATTTTTGTAAATTTTCATTATAGACTCATATAACCCCAAGTAACACTATGGAAGTGTCTAAATGGTGCATTTGGAATTGTAGGATTCGATATTTGCCGCCCTCGGGAGCCAACTACGCAGAAGGACGTCAGGAAAGGACAAGGTAGTGACTCTCTCTCTCTTATACTTTGTGTAATGCACTGTATGTGTGTTGTATCACTATTTTATGATGATTTTTGATGCTGCTGCTGTTACAGCTGGTGATAGCTGTCGTTTACAGCGCAAGCTGTCGTTTACAGCGCAAGCTGTCGTTTACAGCGTAAGCTGTCGTTATTGTGATTACAGCGTAAACTGTCGTGATGTTGATTACTGATTACAGCGTAAGCTATCGTGATGTTGAGTGCTGTCGTTTGTGGTGAAAACCATGTATCTGTGAATTGCTGCTGCTGTTGCTGTTTGTGATTTATGTACATGCTTTGTGTTTATGCATTGTGTGAGTGGTTTGTTACTACTGAGATTCTCTCGAATCTCATTCTTTCCTATGACTAACATTTCAGACAGGGCGTGTGGCTCAAGGGAGAAGCGGCCAACCCGGAGCAATTAGGACCCTTAGGGGTATATAGTTGAATTGGACACGTTGGTTATGTATTTTGAACTCGGGATTACTGTATATTCTGAATCAGGAACACTACATTCGATTTTGGTTGCGTAATCCCCTAGTGTATACTTATAAACCTTCAGGTTTTATGCATAGAACCCGGGAGTTGCCGGGGATGCGGTTATACACTCTGATATGATTGAATGTATATTAACTGCACAGGTAATTATATTCGAATATTGAAATTGAGACCTGGATGGGAAAAAGAGTTTTGAAAGTTTTGTAAAAATTTTATTGTAGACAGAAAGTTTAAAACGAGGTTAAAGCATCCAATGGTCTCTAATCCGATTTAAATATGTGTTATCGAATTATAATTACGTGTTTAAAGTCAGGGGGTTACATGCTTAGGAGAGAGAAATCCTGGGATTGGTGACCATCTGGGAAGTTAAGTTGGTAAGGTCATGAAGACTTAAGGAATAGTGATTGCTTAAGGTTTCTCCTTGACTAATGATCATCTTAGTTAGGTGAATCATATTCAAAGGCATATAGGTATAATAGATAGTATTGAACTGGAAGAGGCCAGGAACTGGTACAAAGATACGCAGTTGTCTAGGTCTTGTTGGTTAGTACCTGAGATTGATTGATAATATCTCCCAAATCGCTTTGCCCTTAATAGAGCTCATATGAATGAAAGAATTGTGTTTATGTGGAATGGTAACTTTGAGAGTAAGCTTCTGAAAGCTGAGGGAGAGATTGACATTCGTACCAGTATTGATTATCCCAGATCCTAGTGTGGCCTATGCAATTTGCAGAGAACCGACTTGAGTGGTCTGTAAATGAAGCGATTGTTATATGTTGTGGTGAAATGAGTATACGGGATTGGGATGTTCCCAATATAGTAGGGCAGAATGGTGGTGTATGCCTCTTGATAGCTGAAGTCTCACGAGATAGAATACCCCACTCATGAATTAGATTTGGCAGCAATTGTCTTTAAGGTGAAAGAATGATGATTTGAATATGCCTTTATGATATTGAGGATTGAGGTAGAATTAAATTCTCATGAACAATGTTGATGCCATGAGAATATAATCCAAATGTTTTGAGTATTAGGGACTATGAATCCTAATTCTAGTATGTGTGTATATTGGGTATAATTAAGAAACATGATTTCTTGGCTCAGCCGATGTTAAGGTTATAAGGTTTTAAGGGTTGAATTGTAAACCTAAGAATCAAATGTAGTAGTTGAATTGATACTCTAAGGAATTCGATATAGCCTGAGTAGCTTGAAGTACTAAAATGTGGTACAGAAATGTGTATGAGGTTTCTTGAGGTTGCTAGTTGTTGATCTAGCATAAGGAAAGATTTTGATAATAGAATATTCCCTTAGAAAGATTGAATGAGAATAGTTATTTGATAAAACAGAGAGTAGCCACGAATTACAGTCTCACAATTGAGACAGATATTAAAGAATATACTAGTAGCCTATGGATTCCCTGTATGTTATGGGTAGATTGTAACGCCCCAAATTTTATTCACCAATATGCCTTGTAATTATTTGAAATATTCAATGGAATGGAATGGTGAATATTTAAGAACTTGAAATTTAAGAAGTTAGTGAATTTCCATTTTCATGAGAATTGGGCTAGAACAAGTTATGAAATTAATTCTTGGGTTTTCCAAAAAGCCCAATATCGTAACCCAAAATGGAGGAATAGTAAGCACGTTATTTGCCCCAATATTAATGTTAATTTTGGCCATGGATGAAGAAAAAGAAATAAATCCAAAAATGTAATGGCAAAAATCGTATTTTGCCAATTAAGCACAAGATAAATTATTTTCTAATTAATTGGAACCAATTTCAATTAATTATGGAAGATAAAGGGGAAATATATATTTAGAACATTTTTGGTCAAATAAATCAAGGTTTGACAAGTCAAAGTAGATTTGAGCATAAATGAATTATAAAGGTTGTGAAAATGTTGGAATAATTATTATTCCCTTTTCTATGATTAATTTTGCCTATTAAGAGGGAATAGAAGGGAAAAATAATTATTAAGATGCTAAATGTGACAAGTGTCAAGATCTTAAGGCAAGAAATTAAATTATAATTGATTAAAGATGAGCACATGTGCAATTAGATTAAAATAATACTTCTTGTACATGTGTAATTATCATTATAGTACAATACTTATGCAATTATTTAGATTAATGTAATGAAGCCTAACTTGGTGTATGAAGGGGGCTTGGGTACGTCTTTTTGGGCTAACCAAAGTGAAGAGGAATTAGTTCAATTCTAATGGAAGATTATGACACTAATTGGAAGAAGATAAGGCCCAGTACATGTTGTGTCATAAATTGGATTTTTGTAATAAAAATTAATTAAGGGAAAATGAGATCTATTATTAGCTTTTGGGTCATCTTTTTGGGCACCCCATTTCCATCCCAACTTCACCGAGAGAGAGAGAGAGAGAGCTTAGGAAAGTTTAGAAAGAAGGAGGAGCCAAGAGGAAGAAATCCAAAGGTAAGCTTTGATGTTCTTAGTGATTTAGCTTCTAAACTTGTGTAGTTCCCTCTCTAAGCTCTTCTTCTTCATGAAATTCATGTTTAGCCAAGAAAACATCAAAGGAAAGAGAGAGAGAGGTGATGCCTAGGAGAGAGGAAGTGAGAAATCAAGAGGTAACTTCCATAATCTCCTTCTCTTTGATGTTGTGATGTTGTGGTTGTTGATTTGGTGGTGATTTGTGGTTTAGTTGTTGATCTTGCATATTTGGGAAGTAGAAACCCTAAGGGGTTATACTGCCCAAATTTCCTCAAATATTGTATATTAAGTGTTTAAATGGTTAATCAAGTGGATTGGAGTGGAAAGGAACAAACATTTGGAGTTAAAAATCAAATTTTTTTCTTTTTTCCCTATTAGTTTTGTCCAAGAGGAGTTTAGGGGGTTAGGGCTAGAATTTCATGAATCTAAGAGTTCCATTGTGTTCAGGAGGGAAAATTGGGTAGTGTGGATGTTAAACACTTTGTGAGAAAAGCCTTAGACGGTGAAATTACGAAAATACCCCTAAAACCCTAAATAAGGGTTATTAAAGGCAAAACTGTCATTTGGCAGTGATTTTATGTAAATTAAGGTCAAAAATGGATTCTACACATAAAACTATATAGGAATAGGCTGAGTCAAAATTTTTGAAAAAGAACGGTCGGATTAGGTACAAAGGGGCTTAGACCAGGTCCCTAGGGGCATTTTGGTAATTTTTCAGCTTGAGACTAATATAACCAACAAAAACACTTTGGAAGGTGCTTAGAGTGGTATATGAATGGGTATTAACCTAATTCTTATACATTTGAAATTTTAGGACTGGATTGATAGCCTGAGTTGTTGACACGAAATTCGAGGAACTTGTTTTGTGTTGCAAAAAGGGATATAAGGTAGTAACTCATTCCTTCATATATTATGCCAATATTTTATATGATTGCATATGCCATCTTCTATAATTGAATTAATGAACATGGTTTTGCTGAGGAGAGCAATTTATGCGTAGAGGCGTATATAAAATTTGTGTGTGGAGGCACACTTACCTGGTTGTTGGGTACTATCCCAACCGAGGTTTTACAGATAGTTAGGGATTGAGCACCTAACTCAATTATACATGTCGTGGTATTATTATTAATTTGTTGCATAACATGGAGTATGACATTGAATTTTTCACATTTTATATGATCGATTATATGTTACTACTGAGATTCGTTTGAATCTCACCCTTTTTCAAATAAATAAATATTCCAGTAGAAGCTAGTGGCTTTAGGGCAAAACAACGAATACGGCAATTGAAGGGTGCAGATCCTAAGATAGGAGCTGTTCGGTTATATTAGTTTAAATTTGAATATTTTGGACAATTTATGTAAATATTTTCAAACATTGCGGGGAGACTCCTATATGTAAATAAGTACTTTTTATCAGTATATTTGTACTATTTTTGTATGCCTATAGAACTATGCCTTTAACACTCTGTGCATATCAAAATGTTAAGGGGTTTAATATTAGATTATCTTGTATGGGAATTAGAATTTTTCCTGGAGCTGGATCATCATCGAAAGTCCACAGAGAATGACCCCAGATGAGATGGCAAAATTAAAGAATGCAGGCCTTAGGTTCTCCTAAGGACTTGTTCCTGTTACAATGGTGTATTCTTCAGAGTGTCTGCGTGCAGTTCGGTAGACACACATGAATAACATAAATATACTTATATATTGATATGAGGTACTTGATTACATTACAAGTTTTCCCCACAGGGATTGTACATACTAATTACATACCTTAAAATATAATAAAGGCCTTTAGATAACCAACTGCAATTTTACTCTGGACCGGAACCTTCAGTTGCCAGTAATTACGCTTTTACCCTTTGAGTCACTTGCTTTTGCTGGAATGTTTTTAAATATTGGAAAGGGTGAGATTCAAATGAATCTCAGTAGTAACATGCAATCAGTTATATAAAATGCGATAGATAAATATGCTATACACCATATAATGCAAAAGAACACAAATAGTACAGCATGTGAACATGAGTCGGGGCTACTTTGTAACCCCTTTCCAACCAAGGCCAAGATTAAGTTCATAAATACATGATCATGTGGAATTAGAGACCGTGCGATGATTTGGGCCTTATTTAAAATTAAACTCCCTAAATCATCGGTTTACAAAAAATTTTCTAAAACATGTTCAACAACGATCTCATATTCACATTTCAAATACATAAATGGCATGTACAGTACGATTTCATTCAAAAATATCAGAGTACAATGCAAATTCCTGATACACTCGAGTTCTACTAATCAGTAAAGGGTTTACAGGGCACCAATGCCCATAATCAATTTCCCAATCTAGGGGATTACACAATTACTATTCTACGATCTAAAATATACATGTACAATTATCCAGAATGATAACCAAAATCCAAAATAAACTCTTATCCCGGAGCTCTATCCGCCTTTCATCACCTGCTTCTCTTTGGAACCACCAGATCTGTCTGAAATTTGTTTGGGATAGTGGGATTCTAAGGAATCCCCGTAGTAACAAATCACTCATAGTATGCACAATCACAAATCATGTAAGCAAATCATAACACAACACACAGCAACTACAACGGCAGTTATAGCGGCAGGGGCAGGTGTGACCTACATCATCCTTGTGTTTGCTCATGCTGAAGTGCTCACGCTATATTGCACCACCACATATTCATATCACATATATCATCATAGCTGGGATACATATAAAATAGTTCACTTATATCAAAGCCACACTGGCATATTCTCAAAGCAGGAATCCATGATTCCACAACACAACATTGGCAATTACAACGGCAGATACAACGGCAGGGGTAGGTGTGATAATCATCACCCCCTACGACTCCCCACATTGAACTACTCCCACTGTAATTCCCTACGGCAGATAACACATTTTCATAAGATCACAACGCCCTCATGCCCACAATTTTCACAACAAAACAATGATAAGTCATGCATACCAAGCATCATACACAACATGAGAGAAAAGTCACTACCTTGGTCTTTCCACGCGTGCTCTAGCACTGGTCTCTCCCAAGTAGAGAAAATATCGAATCCTTTAATTCATAATTAGGGATGAAGTGTTATTCTCTATTCCAATACTGAAATGACTTCACAACACTTAGATTGGTTATCATTAATGTCCTTTAGGAAGCTACAATTGCCTCTAACAAAAGCTCTAAAGGATTGGAAAAACTATTCCAAAGATCCCCTTTTAGAAGTACAAGTACATTTTTTTAATTATTGCACTCGAGTGAAGAAGACCTCACTCAAGTAATGATGGACTTGCACTCAAGCATAAAAGCTCAGTCGTGGAAGTAATTGACAGAAAGCATAGACAGAGATGAGAAAATGATCATTGCACTGAGTGATGGGCTTAACACTTGAGTGATGTCCTCACTCTCACCCGAGTCCTAAAAAGTGAAGCACCAGAAGTGAGCACCCGAGAGCATAAAGGAATCACAGAGACAAGAAAAGATCACTGCACTCACGCATGAATTCAATCACTCGAGTGATAGCCAGATGCTCACTCGAGTTCCACAAAGTGAGGTATAAAAAGTGCTCACTTGAGAGCAAAAGAAACTTTCAAAAGAGAACATCACTCGAGCAGGGACCATTGCACTCGAGTGATGACTTAACACTCGTGAGTTTTACGACACATTCTTGATATTTAACTGCAAGTGATAACCTGAGATGCTTGTTCATAATGTCAAATACATCTGCACTCGAGTGGGACAAGGTTCACCCGAGTGATAACCCGCAACATTCATAAGTGAGACAACACTTTTGGCTTTTTGCATGGAAGTGCACCCAAAAACTTGAAGGAAAAAGAGAACGTATCATGCCGCACTCGAGTGAGGCTTATTAGAAGCCAAAACCACAGCAGCGTTGACAGTATTTTCCAAACTTTATCCAAGTGTTTCCAATGATCCCAAATTCTCAACCAAGGCTACTCCCATATAAAATTGTACAAGGAATCCAATGGAACCATCAAAACTACCAAATTCCTATTCCATTATCATGCTTTGGTTTTAGGCAACATTCAATATAAAATTCCAAAACATTGCCAACTTCACATTTTAAACCCAAACCAATTCTATCTATCCAAGGCATACCAAGAGGCACCATATCCATGACCATTTCATGCCATACTCTTTAAGATCCTAATTTTCGAAAATAAGGCCAAAAATCCCATAAATTTCAAGCTTAATCATTTGGCACAAAACATATATAGAAAGGTTTATTTCACTTACCCCAATAACTTTCTCAAAGAGGTTCCTTGATTCACAAATCCTTAGAATTCCTTGTGTGCTCAAAACACTACCAATGGACAATCTAAGACCATAGAAATGGAGCCCTTAATCTAAGGAACAAAATTAATGAAGTGAGTTTTTTCATTTAAGGTTATTGGCTTACCTTAAAATCAACCTTTTCTTTCTCTCACTTGCACATCCATGGCTGCTGAAATGGAGAGAGAGAGAATAAGAGAGATGAGAGCTTGAAGATGAAGATGAAATGATGATGTCTCCCTTGCCCATGCTTGTGCAGCTGAAATGGAGGAAAGAAGAAAGAGAAAATACGATAAAAAATGCTTATTTGACTTTTCTCTATCCTCTCTCTTCAACTTCACTTGCCACTTGTTACAAATTCATTGACTCCCATAAAGTAAGTAACCAATTAGTTACTCTAACTACTCTATTAGCTATTTAGTCACACATCCCATTTCTCCTTAGTTAGTAATTAATTTCTTCATTAATCATTGACTAATTAACCAAAAATGTTCCCTTCTTTCTAATTTCCCATTGATTTTGGCACATTTACCAAAATTTCCATAAAACACATAATAATTAAATCTTTAATTCACAAATCATCTCAATAATTATTATTATTATTAGCCCTTAATCAAAATTTGGGGCATTAAAACTTTCCCACTATCTGTAAACCTCTATAAACGTGCCACTCACACAATGCCCTACTCGGCAATACAGTGTTCATATTACAAAAGATGACATATACAAAGCATATAAACATTCACATAGTTTATGAAAGATAGAGTTACTACCTGAAATTGCCCTTTCCTGCTCTACTGGCTATTCAATACCTTTGATCCAGCTCGGGTTATTGATATGTCCTAAAATTCCAAATGTACAAAAATTGAGTTATTACTTATTCATGTATTATTCCAAATTCATGGTGTTGGTTATCTTTGCTTAAAAACATGAAATTACCAAAATGCCCCTGAAGAACCTGATTTATGCTCCTTTGTACCTGGTCTAACTGTACTTTACTAAAAATTATGACCCAGGCTAATCCTACACAATTTCACGTGTAGAAACCATTTTTTACCTCAGATTAGTCAAATTCATGCTCAAATTATAGAATTGCCCTTACAGCCACTATGTTAGGGTTTTAGGGGAAAAATTGTCATTTCACACCCTAAAGCCTTCACACTTTACACTTTACATGTTTCCTACACAATTTTCCATTCTAAACACAATGGAATCATCAAAAACACTAAAATCCAGTCTAAACATAGTGATAATAGTTGTTGGACAAAATTCACAATAAATTGGAAAAATTGGAGTTTCTTGATTCCATTCCACTAATCACCTTCCTTTCACCTTTAATCACTTGTTTAACTACTAAATCACACTTTCCACATGATTAATCAAGATTTGGGTAGCACTTACCCTTAAGATTTTAGCTCCCCAAATTACAAAATAAACTAAGACAAAGCCAATAATCAACCACAACCACAATATACACCTTGAATCAACCAAGATAATCAAGGTTTAGTGTGATTGCCTCTTGGTTTCCCTTTCTCTCTCTAAGAATCATGGCACACCTCCTCCCTCTTCCTCTTAATTTGCTTGCTACAAGTGGGATTCATGAAGATTTAGCTATTAGAAGGGATTTACAAGAGGTTGAAGGCAAGAACAAGTGAATTTCACAACTAAACTCACCATGTTTTGCCTCTTGAACTTACTTCTCTCTTCTTGTTCTTCATTTTCATATGAGCTCTCTCTCCTCTCTCGCTCTCTCTCTCTCTCTTGGCTGCTATGTTTTATATGAAATGAGGCCTTTGGGAAGAGGATAAATGCTCTCAAAATATCCTTATCCACTTCCTCAAAACAATATATTTTAATGGAAATTTTTGCACATGTTAAACTTTTGATTTTATTACTTCATCTCTTCCTTTCATCTCTACATAATGACATATAAAGGCTGTTGAAGGGACCAAATAAGTCTCTTAAATTAACTTCATCCATTCCCTTGTAAAGAATATGTTATGGTCATTTATTACAAACTTTGCTTTTGACTTTTCTAACTCAACTTTTTGCTTGACTAAAAGTGACGAAAGTGGGCTCTTGGAATAACCGAGTATGCTTCTTCAATTATCACAATTTTATCTCTTCAATATTACTTTTAATTTGCCTATAATTGTTGACTTTTCAACTCAATTTTACTTAGTCATAATTCATTCCTTCTTGCTTTAATTTGAGCCAAGCATTTTATTTTCCATTCACCTCCTACTTTATGGACATCCAAGAGCACATGAGAAAGGGAAAATTATGAGCTTTGAATTAAATGTAGCCAAATGACTATTTTGTTCATACATTTTTTCCATTACATTTTCAATTTCTCATATAGACTAAAAGCTGACAGAATTTTCATCAAACTTTGAAAATTCATATCTTTATTTATAGATATCTAATTGCAGTGGTTTGAAATGCTATGTGACCCTTATTAAGTCTACTTTTAAGGAAAAATATTTTCTTTAGGAAACTAGATGTACAACATTCAATAATTATCATTTATTGGACACTCCCACAAAAACTTGCCAGTTTCACTTGGCAAACTTAAAAAATACATAACTCTTTGTGTACAACTCCAAATAACTTATATCACCTATCAAATTAAAGCTTGAAAAGTCCACTTTTATTCTGAAAAATTTCACATTTATTGGACATTATTTCATTATCCAAAATCATCACACAACCAGATCACCATACAGGAAAAATACCTTAGTAGCAAATTGTAACTTTGCGAGTTGTTCTAATGACCTAGAATTTATAACTAAGGGCTAAAAGTCCATTCAATTCATGCTTATTCTCAAGCCTTTAATTCTAAAATTTGGGATATTACAGAAAGAAGGGTTTATATGACCCAGTTAAGTGCCATGGTATGCTCCAACACATTTTGTTGAAAGAAAGACAAGAAAAGAGACTAAGGTAAAACAAGCTCAACGAGATTTAGAAAGTCAAGCAACTCTTGCTCTCATATCTTATATGATGCTTCTCTATATATGTGTTACTATCGAATACTCTTGTTATGAACCTATTGGGCCAGTGTCTTTAGGCTGTAAGACCTAGTATGCATTCAGAGCAAGGTCATAAGACCTGCTGAGCAATCTAAACTTGAGATTTCAAGTAGTGACTCGACGTATGAGATTCTGGGAGTGACCCGATGCATGAGATTCCGAGCATTATCATGAAGAGTTTGTAAAGCCTGAGAATGACGGGACAATTAGTCCCACGGCAATAAGACCCATAAATACAAGTTGTAAAAGTTGCACCGAGAGTTACCCTAGAGTCTTGACCTGGTAGGATTGAGGTAGAAAGCCTATGAGTATACCTTATATAGGGAGTTACCCTTGAGCGTCTTGCGTGAGGTAGGCTTGAGGTAGAAAGCCCATGAGTGCACATTGTGTGGGGAGCTATCCTGGGCTATAAGACCTAATTGATTATGGACAGTATGTCCTATGATTTCCCATTAGACTATGTGTCTTGTGATTGCTGTATGCCGTGTTGGAAATTGTGCCCTAAGGGCCAATCATTGTACTTTAAACATTATTATTTTAATGAAATTTCTCCATTCTGTTATCATATTATTTGCATGTTAACTGTGATAATTGTATCCTTGGATAATTCATAAAGATTGTCCTAAAATGTCCCTGGTCAGTCATCTATGCGGGATCAGAGATGAAACAAGACCAGTATGACTTTGATAAGATATGGAAATACGAATCAAAGTCTTAGGCACTTGTAAGAGTACAAGGTGTTGGACCGACCCACTATGAGAAAGCTACATGGATCAAGTCATAAGCTTTTCTCATGTATAATCACGTCACAATGCCCTTAGACCTGAGGTCATCATGGATTCCTACATGAGAGTTGCTAAGCTTTGAACTAGTCAAAAGTCACTTTTGACCAGGTGATGATAAAGGCTACGATCGGGCTTGGTGGTTTTTCATGTAGAGGAATATGAATGATCAAGATGGAATTTGTCCCTCACATTAGTAGAGAGATATTACTGGGCCCCTCGATGAGTGAGTCTGAGAAATGTATGGCCATACTATGATGAAAGGAGTTTCTGTCTCTGTTATCAGGCTACTCAGGAATTGAGAAAGTAATGGTCAGGAACAAAAGGATGACATTTTCCATGCCTTATCCTTGATCGATATATCGTGTGACAATAATAACTAGTAATGAATTCATAATAACTAGTAGATTGTGTAATATATAAAGGGTTTAAGAAGCAAGAGGTGGATCTTGTAATGAATTCATAATAACTAGTAGATTGTGTGTCTTAGGTAGCTAGACTTGATATGTATTCAGCAAAGATGATAGACAGCATGTCCTAAGGCCATAAGACCTAATGGACTAGTATGTTCTTAGGCCGACAGCATATTATGTATTTGAGAATTGTGACAAGTAAAGGGTTGAGGTAGTAAGACACATTTTTCAGATAAAAGAGATTGAGATTCCAGAGAAACAAAATTGTGAGGGTGGAGGCTACAGCTAACCACCAAAGCGGTGTATAAGTTGTATAGGGTAGAGGCCCTAGGTCACCGAATGGCAGTAAGACCTGTAAACCTAGCGTTGTGGTATTTTCTAGCATGGTGACATTGGACTAATGTGTCTAGAGTATATTTTGAGGCTAGCAGAATATTCAGACCTGTACCAGGTTGTAGCTATGATAGTAGAATACCTAAGCGCTGTGGGAATGAAATGAGTCAAAAGGCCAAAATAAAATAAGTTGTAAGGCTGAATGTACCGGGTAATGACTCGAAAAGGCACTGAGGCCTGTGTAACCAAGCACTGTGGGAATGGGCTAGTGGGTCCTATGTTTGAATCTATGCTACATCTTGCGTACTAAATGAATGAGAATGCTAAATGATGGTTGCTGAATACTTTTTGAGATCTATGATGAGAATATGATGAATTGTATTGCATGCTTAGGAAAGGGATAGACTGATTGCCTAGTATGATTCTTAGATGTATAGAAAGTTTTCGGGTTGCCTCACCATGGCAAAGCCATACGAAAGAATAGTTATTAAGTGGGACAATATATGTGAGTGTAGCTTTTAAAGGCTGAAAGAGAGGTTGACATGTACACCAGTAAGAATTATCCCATATCCAAGAATTGACCTTTGTGGTCACATAATTGACTTGTGTGGGCTCCAAAAATGTTAGAAATAATGGATTGGGATACGTCCTAGTGCAGTAGAAGCATGGCAAAATAGAATGGTGGTGTGTGCCTCTCAACAGTTGAAGCCACACAAGAATGAATTTCCCCATATTTGAATTTGAGCTTGCGTAATTCTCTTTGTTTTGGAGAATGTAGCGACATCACCTATATGGTGAGATTGTAGAAACTATACTGCAATCCCAGGAATCTTACACAGTTAGTAGAACTAATACAAGGCTCAAAGATCTGAACATGTCAGATCAGATGCCATGTTCGAGCTATAAAGTTAGCCAAGAAGAGAATGATTTGAGAAATAAAATTAAGAAGTCATACTGGGATATGTGTCCCAAGTTGTGCAGTAAATCTTGAAGATGAAATTTATTGAACGTAGGGAGAAATGTAATATCCCTAAATTTTAGGACTAGAAGCTTGAGATTAAGATTAACTTAAGCCGACTGCTAAGCCCAGTTTGCAAGAGTCCCAAGAATGTCTAAAAGACAGAATGACTTTTAGGGACAAAATTAGGAAAAAAACAAAGCACATGATTTGGTTTGAAATAACTAAAGGGAATGCCTAATTCCTTTATCTAAAGGCAAAAATGATATTAAGCCTAACTTGGATCCAAAAAGAAGAAGAAAATGAGAAGGAATTAGAATGAAAGAAAAGCTAATGGCACCTTAAATAAATGTTGCCATAATCAAAGACAAAAGAGATAATGGCCATTTGATCTTGAGGTTAGAATTGGAAACAAGAATGAAGGGTCAAGATTTGCTCTTGAAAAAGTAAGAGTGATTATGAGAAGAGAAAATAGAAAACAAGAAAATTCAACCAAGTATTCAATGGATAATAAGCTTCTTTGTGTATAAAGAGCTATGAACCTTTGGATAAAGCATTTCCTCTTCTCTCTCCCTTTAAATTTTTGGTCAAGAAGGCCATGGAAAAAAGAAACAAAAAGCTTTTGGTCCAACCAAAACTCCTTTGGTTAAGCTAGCTAAACTAGAAAGCAAGAAGGAACTAAACAATAACATGTCATCATCATGTTTCTCTCCCTTCTCTCAAACATTTTGGCCAGCATCCCCAAGGAAAGAGAAACAAGTGTTTTAAACACATCATCCCTTCTATTAGCTTCATTTGGATGTCCAAAACCAAAAGGAAGGAGAGAGAAACCAAATCTGAAATTTCAAGAGCTTAAGAAAGGTAAGAAACTTCTCTCTAAGATTTCACCCTCCTACTCACCTTTCTAACAAAAAGTGTCTTCATGAACATTGTTCTTCTTGGTCTAAACTTCATTCCTAGGGTTTTAGTTTTTCAAGAGGAGGTGTTTTGAGGCATTTATTAAGGTCCAAAGTTGTGGAATCAAGAAACAAAGCTTAGAAGAAGCAAGAGGTGAGTAAGAGCTTTCTTTTGAATCATATATTGTGTTGTTTGGTTGAGTTTTGTGGAATAGGTGTTGCTTCTCTAAATTTTTGTTCTGAGTATTTTTAGGGTTTATTGTGTTTTATGGTTTCGTAAAGGGTGTTAAATAAGGTTTAGAAATGAGAAATCACAAATTTAGAACTTAAGAGTAGTGTTGCCAGATTTTATTTTCTAGAAGGCAGCGATGTTCTGGCATGTTTTTGATTGGCCAAACCTGGTCGAAATGCTATGAAATTTTACACAATGAAATAAGACATCATGAGCTTAAATTTTATGGGTAGAATGTAATTTTTGGGTTAGTGAATTTAAAATTATTATTTTTCAAAGTTAAGCCCTATTTCTGGAAAGAATTTTGAAACAAATAGGGTTTGATGTGTTTCTGGAAGTTTTGTTGCTGTAATTGCTAGATGTTGATATTTCCCCCCCTAAAATATACTTAAATAGATTTATTTTGATATATGAAATGTATCATTTGTACAAGTAGATTGAGAGATATGAATTTTTAAAGTCCGATAATGATTCTGGAAAGATAATGGTGGCAGATTGATTTTGATGTGTTTTTGTCTGGCCAAATGAATTCTAATGTCCACTAAATTTTCTAGAAATAAAGTAGACCCAACAAGCTTTAATTTGATGGGTAATTTGTAATAATTGGATAAGTACACAAAAAGTTTTGATTGTTGGAAGTTGGGCTATAGGTATGATGATTATAGGAGAAGAATGCATGAAGATATGCAAGGGGGAAGCACGAAGAGAATCGAAGATTTAAGTGCAACACACTGTTTATGTATTTTGACTGGAATTTGTGTATGTATATATATGAATGACTTAAGAATGAGCAGAAAATTGCCCTAATTGAATTAAAAGAAAAGAGAAGAATCAATGAGTTATAACAAGGTTGCGAACCACTAAAAGACACTTCCGAAAAATTTTGAAATTTTAAGAAAAACCCACTTAATTACATGTTTGAATCCGATGTTGAGGTAGGAAATAGAAAAATTTTTGCAAAAGAATATTATTTAGTGGTTCGAATTCGCTGCGTAAAACTCATCCGAATATGTTATGAAAGTAAGGTGTTACAATTTAGACGGCGACATGCATAGAAAATGAAGGCGCATAATTATTTCAGCAAGTACATAGAAAGCAAACCTAAAAAGATTTTATTTTATTTTTGGAATGAAAAACTGAGACACAAAACTGGATTTCTTTTAGTGATTTTGAACATTAAAAAGTTAGAAGCAAATGACAAATGTAACCCCCTTCACGATTAAGGCCGAGATTTACGTTCGTAAACACGTAATTAATATAGAATTAGAGACCATATTTCAAATTGGGACTTATTAAGGTAAGCTTTTGCCCAAAATCGGATTTGCAAAAACTTTTTCAAAATTTATTCACCATGGTCTCATATTCACAATACAAAACCAATATGGCTTGTACAGGTGGATTCCATTTACAATTATCATAGTGAAAAGTAAATTCCCGACTCACTCAGGTTCCATTCATTTAATAAGGGTTTATACAAAGACATAAAGCCCATAATTCATACCCTTTACTTGGGGATTACACAAAACTACATCACAAATCCCAAAATATACATATACTTCCCACAAAATATAAAATAATATACAATGATAACCCATAACCAAAAAGGAACTCCTAACACGGAGCTCTACCCGCTCTTCGTCACCCCTTTTGCCTTTCGATGCTTTAGCCCTGTCTAAAATGTTTAATTTTGGGAGAGTGAGATTCTAAAGAATCCCCGTAGTGTCAAATCAATCATATAATGTACAATAATAAGGCATGAAATAAAATCATTATCCATACAAGAAACTACAACGGTAGTTCAACGACAATGGTTAGTATGACACATGTCATCCCTGACGATTGCTCACGCTGTATTGCATCACAACAATCCACACATATAATTCACCATAGCTGGGATCTATATAAAGCATTTCATAACGCAGGCCATATAGGCAAGATACACACAGCCCATGGCTGGTTTCACAAACGTTGCCTCACGGGTCGGATTCACAAAGATCCATGTCGATTATGACGGCAATTCAACGGCCGACCTAGAGATGACCAGCGTCAATCCCTATACGGCTCACGTTGAAGTGCTCACGCCATAATGTACCATGGCACATATTTCACAAATTCAATGATAAGTTATGCATACCAAAACATCGTACACAATATGAGAGAAGAGACACTACCTTGATCCTTCCGTGTGTGTCCTAGCGCCAGTCTCTCCCGAGTAGGGCAAATGTCAAATCCTATATTCATAATTAGGGACGAAGAGTCAATCCTCTATTCCAATTCTCAATGACTTCTTAACACTTAGTTTGGTTATCATTATTGCTCTTTTAGAGTCATTAAATACCCCTAACAAAACTCCTAAAGGGTTGAAAGAACTACCCTAAAGATCCCTTTTTGGAAACACAAAAACTGATTTTTCACTGCTGCACCTCGAGTGAAAATGGTCTCACTCAAGCATTGGTACGGACACTCGAGCACACAAGGCCTCACTCGAGCATTGTACGGATAGCACCTCAAGTGCTAGAAAGTGAGGACAAGAAGTGCTTGCTCGAGAGCACAAGAACTTTCACAAAAAAGGATCACTCGAGTGAAGAAGACCTCACTCGAGTGAGAACTCAACACTCACAAGTGTTAGAGTGCACTCTTGAATTTTGGACGCGAGTGACAACCCGAGATGATAGATCAACTGAAAAATACCCCAGCGCTCGAGTGAGAGGAGGCTCACTCGAGTGAGAACCCTCAACACTTGCAAGTGAGGCAACACTCTTGCCTCTTGTCCGGAAGTACAACATGAAAACTGAAGGCCAGAATATGAATTTACACACAGCAATCAAGCATGATCTTCCCTCACTCGAGTGAGCTTACTCTCACTCGAGTGATGTTATCAGAAACCAGAAAACGCAGAAGGTAAGACAACACTTCCAGAAATTTTTACAAGTGATCCAAATGAACCCAAATACCAAACCAAAGCTACTCCCACACAAAAACACCCAAGGAATCTAATAGAAACATCAAAATTAACAAAATCCAACTTCATTATCATGCTTTGGTTTGAATCAACACAAATCATCAATTTTCTCAAAATCACTAAACTTAACATTTCAACCTCCAATCAATCTATCTATCCTAAACTCATTCCAAAATACCATTCTCATGCCAAAAACATACCAAATGAACAGTGGCACTCATTTTAGGATTCAAACCAAAATCTCCAGAAATTATAAACTACTTCAAATGGCATAAGACTTAGATAGATAGATGGGTTTAACATACCTTTTCAACTTCTCTAAAAACACTCTTTAATTCTCCAACAACCAAATTTTCGTGTAATCACAAACCTCAACCAATGGCCAAACTAAAAACATGAAAATGAAGGTCATCACTCAAGGATCAACATTTATGAATGGTGTTTGAGCAATGGAGGGCATCTACTTACCTACATCACAAGCTCTTCTTTCCCTTTCTTGCCTAACTTGGCCGCTGGAATTTTAGAAGAGAAGAGAGATGGAGTGTGGAAGAGAATGAGAATGATGATCTCTTGCCCCCCATACCCCATCAGCATACACCAAGGAGGAGAGAGGGAAGGAAATAATTTTTAATTCCAACTTTGACTTTTCTCCCTTCACACACAAAATCTTGCCACATGTCACACTCCCATTGGCTCTCACACAATAAGTCACCAATTAACTTATCTAATCCCTTCATTAGCCATTTAATCACACTTCTCATTTTTTCCTCTTAGTTAGTAATTAATTTCCCCCTTTAATTACCACTTATGGCCAATATTTCCATTCTTCCAATTTTCCACTAATTATGACATATTAATTAATAGGGAAAATACCAGTTAGGTCCCAAGGTAGAGAATTAATCTTAAAAAAGTCCCTTTGCAAATTCCAATGTCAGAAAAGTCCCTAGGGACTTTTCTGACATGGATTCCCAATGACCATTTACCAAAATACCCCCAAGCAATTTAACCAATGTCATTGGTTACAACATGTTCTGCTATATTTACAACTTCGTAAGTTATATTAACAACATAGTAAGTTACGTTTACAACATGTATATAAAATGCGTGATTGTGTTGCGTTTACAACCTCTTCAGTTACGTTTACAACTCATTAACTATAACGTAACATGTTGTAAACGTAACTTACTATGTTGTTAATATAACTTACGAAGTTGTAAATATAGCAAAACATGTTGTAACCAATGACATTGGTTAAATTGCTTGGGGGTATTTTGGTAAATGGTCATTGGGAATCCATGTCAGAAAAGTCCCTAGGGACTTTTCTGACATTGGAATTTGCAAAGGGACTTTTTTGAGATTAATTCTCTACCTTGGGACCTAACTGGTATTTTCCCTAATTAATATTGCCATAAAACACATAATAATTCCAATTAAATTCATAATTATCCACAATAATCATGATTATCCCTTAATCCAAAAATTGGGATATTACAACAAAGCATAATGAAACGTTCATATGACAAAAACAAGCCAGAATCATCATTTTTTTTAACAATTGATATATGGATAATCATTATCATGAGAGAGGTGAAGAAAATCATACCCAAACATTAGATGTTAAAGCCAAATGGAAACGATGAATTTAGGAACTCTACTTTACAATGAAGATGGTGACACCGCAAAAAGAATCTACTCTCATCCCGAACATATATTTAGATGGGAACAAAGTAGATCAACAAAAACATATGATCCTTATTATAAATTTTTCCCTAAATATCAATCTTCAAATAGAAAGTGAAAAGATATACTCAATGGATCATATAAAAATTAGATGGTAGAGGGAGATCTAGAAACCTGGCTCTGATGTCACAATAAATAAAATCATAATTCCTAAATACATCATATGAATTATGTAATAAAGAGTACCAACGAAAGATGTTATATTATAAATACCTCTCACCATACTTAAATGATTTGAAGCCATAATCCATATAGTCATGATCTACTATGGGAAACTGCAAACAAAGAATATAATTCATGGAAAAGGATTAGGGTCTCTTCTAACAGGAAGATGAGGCACAGTGATGATCTGGGAATAGCCGTCACCCGTCAAGGAACCCTTAAAGAGTAAGTAAATGTATTTCAACGTTACTACTCTAAGACCCAGCCTATGTTATTCATAACCTCCCATCAAAGCTTGTAACAACTTACCGACCAGGTAGGTAATCCTAAACCAAATACCTATATGTAACATCCTTATTTTTAGCACTTTGAGTTAATTGTAATTTAAGTTGTATTTAGTTAAAAAGTTAGAATAAATTAAGACTTCAAAGAGAAGTATCGAGCTCAAAAAAAATTCTCTATGAAATAAAATTATACAAATGAAATATCTCCTTCAAATAATTATTTTAAATATATGGGTGTGTGTGTGTGAACTTATCTTATTATTGAAAAGTGATATTTAAAATAAATGTGTTGTCCAAATTTTATACCCATTATTATTTTATTGTTTTCAAAAAAAATATTTTATTCAAAAAGCAACTCAGACCCTAAATTCTCTCTCTTACAAATATTCCTTCCCTCCTCACTCTTCTTAGCGCCGCAATACAATAGATGCTTTGAAAAATGTAAATTAAAGTTTATATTTTGGAACACCTTGGTTTAGAATTCTTCTCTTTTTCTTCTCCGCTATGTTTTGTGTCTCTCACGTGTCATCCCATGTTTACATCTCTACATAATGTCTTGTCATGATTTTCATAGTTTTACTCTCTTTTTCTTTTTTCTTTCATTACTGAAGTATTTGGCATTGTAGCATTTCTTGTCTTCTCATTTTTCTCCACCATGTGCACAATCTTTAACTAAGTGTGTGCTTATATATATGTATTCTTCTTTTCTCCATGGCTCCCCATCACTCTTGCCCTCTCCTTTCTCTCTTGCGCTCACATAAAGATACCATTAATAATATTAAATCTATTTTTTTTGTACTAGCTCCCATGAACTGAATATGGATTCTTCATGCCGAAAAGAAACAAAAAACCAAATATGGGTTCTTCTATCTCTTGAAGCACCTTTTTCGCCCTTTTTATATGTATAATATATTCTTTTCATAGCCCATATCAATCCCTTCACCTTCTCCTATATGTTTATTTTATTCTCTGTTTCTTGGTCCCTCCCATGAGTGTATTCCACCCATTGTGTACCTATTGACCATGACTCCAATAATTATATATTAATTATATGTATATGTATGAGCAGTTGAAACCATGGATGCTCCATATTGAGTTGTTACCTCAAAAACCTTTTTGCTGCTATACTTCATTGTTACTAACAAAGATAAATAGATATGTATTAGGACTTTCTGATTTACATACAAAAATATGATAATTTTCTATTCAGTTAATGTTGAAAAACTAATAATAACAAATACTTATATATGTAGCATATATCTATATAAATTATGGTTTTTATTTTGATGCTAGTTTTAAGGTTTAGGGTAACTCTGTAAAAACCTTAGAGGAATTTTAGAATAGTGTTGGTCAATATATTAATGGACATTTATGTTTGTGATCTTGTAGGCTCTCATCGAGAGCTTTGGAGTAATTCTTTGATAGGTATTTGTAAGTTAAGGAGTAACATATAACTGTTAATATTCTTCCATATACTTGTGAATTGTGTATGATTGTGAATGACTATATTTTTAAAAAATGGACTAAATTATATGTATATGTGTCTATATTGTAAATTCTTAAATAAGTAATGTTACAAGTAAATTTCTTTATAACTCACTTTATTTACATAAATAATAATTTAATTATAATTAATATATTGTTGGATTAGTATTTCTTCTTAAGAATGTTTGAATATGTGATTATATTTGATACAAATGGAAGCATGATTTATTGTACCTTGTCTTGTAGTGACATTATATTTATTGGTGATTGAATATAACTGTCATAGTAATTGTATTTGTGATGGGTTGGAGTAAGGAGGAATTTGTATGGTGAGATCTTTTATCACATGGTATGCCATCACTCGATGCATAATGGATGACACTTGTTAGAGCTCTTTCTTCCATGTTTTCCTTTGGTCAGGATAGCATTGGAGTTGTGGGACATATGACACCACCTTAGTTCTACTTTAGAATTAAGGAGGGGAGCCATAATCAAGACTTAAGTTCTACACCTTTAGCCAGGTGCATCCTAAGAATTGGTGAGCTTGAGATATCTAGTCAAATGGATGAGTTTCTATTGGACTATGTGTTAGCCTATAGCTCTAATTAGTGGAATAAGGATGGACGGTAATATAAGAGATGTTGCGTCTTGCTTATTGCATAATTGCATATTACATGTGATGAAAATAGAGGTTGACATAATGATTATTCAATGTGAAATTGTTTTGTATGAGGATTATGATATATGCAAATATATATATATACATATATATATGAGATTAGCAGATTTAATGGATTAATCTTGGCAGGTTTTACCACCTTTAATTCATTCGCTTTCTCATCCATTCCAAAGCATCCCCCTCTCATGTATCATTTTAATTTTTAATTATGACTTAAGAAGTTCGTCTTCTTCCCTCTTTACATGTTCCAGCTTCTTTACATTCTGCCTTTCTTTCAAGCCATTTTACATTCTGCTCTTTCCCTTTCTATCATTTAAATTTTGCAATCTAAACGTGGTGGTAGTAGCTCTTCTACTCCTTTAAACTCTTCGCTAAACGATGAGGAATCAAAGTCTTCAACTTCCAAAACAAATTTTCAAAGAAGAAATTTATTTTAAAAATATAAACCAGA
Organism: Inga oerstediana; assembly: GCA_963210345.1. NCBI lineage: Eukaryota > Viridiplantae > Streptophyta > Magnoliopsida > Fabales > Fabaceae > Inga > Inga oerstediana. The sequence goes on along the minus strand of OY723401.1, from coordinate 37,474,121 downwards.
AAGTAAACCACTTCACCAGTATCTTAAAGCAAATCTGTAACCCCCCTGACTTTTAACACATAATGATATTCTGATAATGCATAATTAAGTCAGTTTAGAGACCGTAGAATAGTTTAAATTCATTTCAAACTTCCTACTATACCGTAGGGTTTTCACAAAATCATTCAAAATCTCTTTCCTGTTCCTGGTCTCCATTTCAAAATTCGAATATAATCACCTATGCAGTTGATTTACATTCACATATCAGAGTGGATAGCTAAATCCCCGGCAACTCCCGGGTTCTATACATATATATAACCTGAGGGTTTATAAGTATTTACTAGGGGATTACACATCCAAAATTGAATATGATCTTCATGCTTCAAAATATACAGTAATCCCGAGTTTAAACTAGATAACCAACATCTCAAAAATCCTTAGTATCACTAAAGATCCTAAGTGCTCCGGGTTGGCCGCTTCTCCTTTGAACCACACGCCCTGTCTGAAATGTTAGTTATAGGAAAGAATGAGATTCGAGATAATCTCAGTAGTAACAAACCACTCACACAATGCATAAACACAAAGCGTGTATATAAATCACAAACAGCAACAGCAGCAGCAATCTCAGAGATACATGGTTTTCACCACAAACGACAGAACTCACGGCTGTATACACAATACGACAGCTCTCGCTGTAATCATAATCACGACAGCTTACGCTGTAATCACCATCACGACAGCTTACGCTGTAATCACAATAACGACAGCTTACGCTGTAAACGACAGCTTACGCTGTAAACGACAGCTATCACCAGCTGTAACCACAGCAGCATCAAAGATTCATCACAGAACAGTGATAACACACACATACAGAGCATTACACATAGTATAAGAGAGAGAGTCACTACCTTGTCCTTTCCTGACGTCCTTCGGCGCAGTTGGCTCCCGAGGGCGGCAAATATCGAATCCTACAATTCCAAATGCACCATTTAGACACTTCCATAGTGTTACTTGGGATTATATGAGTCTATAATGAAAATTTACAAAACTACCCCCGGGGACCCGGCCCGGGCCCGCTGTACCCGGTCCGGCTATACTTTTCTTGAAATTTTGACATGGGTTATCCTGACATATTTTCGCCCAAGGAATCCATTTCCGGACTCGGAATTATCAAATTCAATGTCAAATTATGAAATTGCCCTTGGCAGCCCTACTTTTAGGGTTTTAGGGGTGTTTCCGTAATTATGCTTTCTCGGCCTTTTTTGAAAAAGTGACCAACTGTAACCCCACCTAATTTTCACCCCTGAACTCAATGGAACCATCAAATCATTGAAAATCCAACTCTAAGACCCATTTCTAGGGCTGGCCGAAATTTATGAGTTCTCCAGGGAAAATCGGGGTTTTACGATTTCGGCTCCGTAAACGCGTTCCTTTCTACTCCTAACCACTTTATTAACCATTACATTAGGTTACAACTAACATTAAGACCCAATTTGGGCAGCATAACCCCTAGGCCACATCATTTCCAAACTTTAAAACCAATGGCAATCCGGCGAAATTTCACCGATTAAATTGCCCACAGCAGCCAGAATAAGCAATATACGAAAGTTTGGAAGTTACCTCAAGCTCCCACAAGCTTTTCCCAAATATTGCTGAAAACCCTAAGTGCTCAACAACAGATTTTGAGCTTCCAAACCTTAAAGAACAAAGAGGAGTAGCTTAGGATCGAAGTTATACGCGTTAGGAGCTAAATCGTCGGAGAAATCGGCTTACCTTGTGATTTTTCTTCTCCTTTCTCTCTCTACAAAGCTCAACGTTCTCACTCCACTTTCAGCTGCTGTGTGCGACAGAAATGAGCTGAGGAAGATGATAACATATGTAATTCCATGCTGACATCATCTTTTAATGAGATGATGTCATAATTCCCATTTTCGGATTTTCTGGCAGATTTTCTGCCCAAACTTTGAAAAATCATAACTAATTCTAGAAATATTGAAATGAGGTGATTCCAAAGCCAAATGAAAGGTATTTAAGTCCTCTTTATAGGAAAAATATGGACCATTACTAAAAATCACCACACAATTCCAGAATTACATAAAACTCATCACTGCCCCAAAACAGAGTTCAGTTTCCATCCCAAACTTTGGACAGTTATATCTCCTAGTTCACAAAACGAAATGAAACAAATTATATGTCCATTTTGAAGCTTGAGATGTGAACTATAAGACTGGAAAATTTCAGAATTTGTAGATACCATTTGGTCATTAAAAACGTTCACACAAACGGACTGCCCAGAATAGAATTTCACTTGACAGAATTTTAGATTTTGCATCTTTGCTTCCATTGGTTCCATTTTCATACCAAACATCATTCCCACATAAATTTTCACAAGGAATCCATTGGAATCATTAAAATATCCAAATTCCCATCACACATTCTTCAAAAGTGTTTATTCAACAATAATTACATCCACTTTTGAAGTCATTAGCCCTTAATCACTTTTTGGGATATTACAAAATCCCCCTCTGTAGACGGATATTCATTCCAACATTGTTAAGCAATCAAACTTCAGGTTAAAGAGCTTCCTTGTCTTAGTCTTCCTGACCCCTCTGCTTATAAAATTGTTGAAACTAATGCCTCTGACATTGGTTATGGTGGCATTCTTAAATATCATATAGACAGCAAAGAGAAAAGGGTTAAGGAGCAAATTTACCAATGAAGTTTTGTCCGAGGAGCGTCTGGCACAAATATGTTTTCGAAGGGGCCAAAATACCCATAAACAATTAAAAAGGGGCATCCAGCACAAAAACCGTTAAATCCGTACTAATGCCATTAGGGGTTTTCTTCTCTTATAATTTAACACTGTTAGTACGGATTTAACGGTTTTTATGCTGGATGCCCTTTTTTAATTGTTCATTAGTATTTTTGCCCCTTCTAAAACATATTTGTGCCAGACGCTCCTCGGACAAAACTTCGTTGGTAAATTTGCTCCTTAACCCAAGAGAAAATTATCTCTTTTATGTCTAAACACTAGAATACTGCACAGCAGAACTATTCCATAATTAAGAAAGAAATTTTGGGAATTGTTTTATGCATTCCAAATGTCAATATGATCTTTTAAACCAAAGGTTTTTAGTTCGCGTTGATTGTAAATCAACAAAAGACATTTTACAAAAATATGTTAAAAACCTTGCATCTAAACAAATTTTTACCAGATGGCAAGCCATTTTAAGTGATTTTTATTTTGACATTGAATTTATCAAAGGCACTACAAACTCCTTACCAAATTTCCTCACCCATGAGTTTTTACAGGTTAGGTAGTAGATCTGAGTGAAAACCAAACCACTAAACAAAATGCCCAGGAAAAAGAAAGATCCTGATGATAAACAAAGTGATAAACTCAAGGGTGTCATGTAAGATGCCCAAAATCAAATAGTCTCTAGCACAATTCTGGACGCGATCATGCAACAACTTCTACAACAATATGGATCCCAAACACAAGTATCCCAGCAGCAGAAGCAATCTCAAATGGAGTCATCCACTCCATTTAGGTCATCGATTCAGAAACCTTAAATGAAAGCAGCTTCTATAAAAGAGACTCGAGTCTTATGCATAGGCTTACGCCCAGAAGCAGCTCCCAAATCAAACATAGGAACAGGTAGTGAAAGAAGGGAACACACAATCCTTGTACCATTTTCCCAAAAAGATTTGACTAAACAAGAATATGATAGGTTAAACCAAGCACCCCCTAGCTTACAGGTTTCACCAATACCCTCTACTCCTTTAACACATAAACAACTGACAACTGTAGCCTATTCATCCAAAGCAATTGTCAGTTAATCCCAAATACAAGCAAGCATGCATACACCTTATTCTTATAAAGAGGCTTATGCAAACACATTCTATAGGTGGAACCAAATTTTTTTCACCAAAATCCAAATCAGGTAGCTTTAAATGTATTTCCTTTGGGATTTCATTTCAGGACTTCTTATTTAAGAAAAACTCGAGAATGGTAAGAGCTAATACTGGTTCATTCTGGGTCCATTAAAATTCAAATAAAAATGGACAAAAGACTAAACCAATGATTACTCATTCTTTTCTCCAGATTTTGTAAAGTTCTTACTCCTTCCCAATGGGGATAAAATTTGTTGAAACAAAAATTTTGGGGAATCAAATATGAACCCAATAGATATAATTACTGGGATTATGTAGATACGTGATCTCCTGTCTTTTAGGATCAAAATGAACTTTTTTCCACATACTTGGTTTATCTATTTCAAAACAAAAATTGAGTATGATTTTCCTCAATGGTTTGTTCATTGGTGAGGATTCTTTGGTCTAGTATTACAAATTTTACCACCAAAGGTTGTACAAGCCTTTGACTTTTTTAAACAAAAATTCAACATTGGTGAGGATCCTTTTCCAATTGATCTTCACTATTTTTCAAAACTATCTGTATCTTTGATCTTTGGCTGGAGTTATAGATTTTCTCGAACAAACTAAGGATCAACCCTCTTACCAACACTATAAAGAATTCATTCGGTAAGATGGTGGGTCAAATTTAACATCAATAGGATTGATAATAAAGCAGTTGACAAATGGTTCAAGGAAAATCCTCAACACTTTGTATGACGGAACAAAGCAAAATCCTAAATCAAAGATCAAGGGTTCAATCTATCCTAGTAGGAAATATGGATAAGGCCAACCTTATCAACCAACTCAACTCAATGATGCAAATCCTACAACAACATAATCAAATGGCTTCGACAAGTCAACCAGTCTCTTCAGCAGCCTTAGACAATCAAGAGGATGATGAAGAAGAATATGTTATAGATTTGGATGAAGATTAAACTCCCAAAGACTTAGAATTATTTTTGAGTTTTCATTGTAATTATATAAGAAAGCATTGTAGCACTATACACTACACCATAGCTTTCATTGTATTGGTAAACGTAGACACTGTAAAGACACGTCATCGTAGCACCATGTGTCAAATAGTGGTACTATTTTGTCGGTAGAATAGTATCAACAAGAACTATTCAAATAGTAATAAGTTACCAATCACTATTTACCAGAACTATGCAAATAGTGCAAGTCACTAGTCGCTTGCTGGTTACCCTCAAACAGTAACCTCGCCCGTCTATTTAAAGCCGTTCAGTATCATTCTAAAGATAGGTTCGGCTAGGCTTAGATAGAGAAACTTAGAGAGAGAGAGGCTTTGAGTCCTTTCTGAGTTCTTTGTCTGGCAAAGTTACTTCCTCCTCCTTTTTCCTCCTTCCCCCTTTACTTGTAAGTGCTTATGTAACCCCCATCTCATCCAACCAAAGCTGAGATTAAGTTCGTAAACACATAATTATATGGAATTAGATACCGTAAGATGATTTGAGACTTATTTAAAATTAAACTTCCCAAAATCAGGGTTCACAAAACTTTCCAAAAACCTTTCAACAATAGTCTCATATTCACATTTCAAATACACAAATGGCCTGTATAATTCGATTTCATTCATAAATATCAGAGTATAATGTAAATTCCCATACGTTCCATTAATCAACTAAGGATTTTACAAGGTACAAATGCCCAAAATCCATTTCCCTTAGCTAAGGGATTACACAAAACTATACCACAATTTCAATATATACAATTGTCTCCCAACAAATATCTAAAATCTATAAAATGGTAACCAAAAACCAATTTAAACTCCTAGCTCGAAGCTTCAGTCACCCTTTGTCACCTGCTTTTCTTTTGAACCACCAACCCTATCTGAAAATGTGTTTTTGGGAGAGTGAGATTCTAAAGAATCCCTGTAGTAACAAATCACTCATAGTATGCACCACCACAAAGCATGAAAGTAAATCATCACACAACACATAGCAACTACAATGGCAGTTGCAGCAGCAAGGGCGGGTATGACTTGCATCACCCGTACGTTTGCTCATGTTGAAGTACCCACGCTGTATTGCACAACCACATATTCATATCACATATATCACCATAGCTGGGATCCATATAAAATATTTTACATACACACAGCCACACTGGCCGAATACTCAAACAGGAATTCACAGTTCCACAATGCAGTCTCTTCAATTACAACAACAGATACAACGGCAGGGGTAGGTGTGATAACCATCATCCCCTACTACTACTCACGTTTAACTACTCATGTTGTAATGCCCTACAGCCGATAACACATACAACACAATGATAAGTCATACATACTAAGCACCATACACAACATGAGAGAAAAGTCACTACCTTGGTCTTTCCGTGTGTGCTCCGGCACCAGTCTATCGCGAGCAGGGCAAATATAGAATCCTATAATTCACAATTAGGGATGAAGTGTTGTTCTCTAATCCAATATTCAAGTAACTTCACAACACTTAGATTTGGTTATCATTTATGTCCTTTAGGTGGCTACTAGAAGCTCAAACATATGCCTAAAGGGTTGGGAAAGACTATATCAAAAACCACATTTCAGAGTGCAAAATGCTGATTTTTGGGGGTTGGCTGCGGCTCGAAAATCCCCTGGCCGTGGCCAAAAATAGGTCCGAAACATTTGGGCCGCGGCCAAGAAAAATCCCATTTCTTGGCTGAACTTCGAAAAATCATAACCAATTCTAGAAAAATCAAAATGGGATGATTCCAAAGCCCAATGAAAGATATTTAAGTCCTATTTACTAGAAAAGTATGGATCAAGGCTGTCCATAAACACAAAAATCCAGAATTCCTCAAATGTTCATACTGTTCCAAAATTAAGTCCTGTTTCGACACCAAATTTTGGAAAATCATAACTCAGCTCACAAAACGAAATGACATAAATTATATGCCCATTTTGAAGCTTGGCATGTGAACTTTAAGACTGGAAAGTTTTAGAATTTTCCAACACTATTTGCTATTTCAAATTACCATGCAAAGTTGGCTACTTGCACAGCAATTTCCACTTAACAAATTTCCAAAATTTTCCAATTTTTCAACTATGTTTCAAATGGTTTCAAAATCCAATCCAAAACTCATTCCCATACAAAATTTCATAAGGAAACCAATGGAGACATCAAAATGACCAATTCAATATTGCTTTCACAAGATATATTATAATCAACAACACAATGCCAATTTCCCAAAATCCATAAACTTCACATTTCAACCCAAATCCAACTCTAACTATCCAAGACACATCACAAGGCATCATATCCAAGACCACAACATACCAAAACACATAATGACCCTAATTTCAAAATTAAGGCCAAAATCCCAGAAATTCCAAACTCAATCAATGGCTACAAAACCTACATAGAAAGGTTTGACTTACTCACCTCTACAACTTTTCCAAAGGAGTTTCTTGGTTCTCCAAACTCCAAAATTCCTTGAGTGCTCAAACACCACTAAATAGAAAATCTTAAAGTTAAGCTTTTCTTCCTCTCTCTTGAGCAACAATGGAGGATGAATTTTGGAGAGAGAAGGGAGGGATGAGAGCTTGAAGAAGAAGGTGAAATGATGATGCTCTTGCCCCCATACTCCCATCAGCCAAAATTAAGGAGGGAAAGAGAAAGAGAAACTGATTTTTTATTGAAATTTGACTTTCCACCAACTCTCTCATACTCTCAACTTGCCACTTGTCACAATATCATTAGTTCTCATAAAGTATGTAATCAAATTAGTTACTCTAACCCCTCCATTAGCCATTTAGTTACACATCTTATTTCCCTCTTAGTTAGTAATTAATTTCTTCCATTAATCACTAACTTATGGCCATTCTTTCAATTTCTCACTGATTATGACATATTAATTAAAATTGCCACATAACATATAATAACTCAGATTTAATTCACAAATTATTCTCAATAATTATCATTAGCCCTTAATCAAAATTTGGGGTGTTACAGCTTATGTTTTATTTCAATTAGATTTTTCAGTTTTCTTTAAGTTTTCTTTGCATTATATCCTTGTCCTACTCTGATGGTCTGAGATTAGCATATTTAATGGATTAATCTTGGTAGGTTTTACCTCATTTAATTCATTTGCTTTCTCATCCATTTAAAAGCATCCCCCTCTCATGCATCATTTTAATTTTTAATTATGCCTTAAGAAGTACATTTTCTTCCCTTTTCACATGCTCCTCCCTTCCTTTAATTAGATCCACCTTCGGGGGCCCTCCCCCATCTATATATATATATATATGTGTGTGTATGTATAAATGTAATTAGTTTCTTCTTTTGAATCATATGTGGTTTGCTTGTTAGTAGTAGAAACTTTCAGTAGTTACTGAGACATAAAATCTCGTCCCATTATACTAACATTTTTCAGGTGAATGTTCTAATAAGAAGAAAGGGAAGGCACCTATGGAGCAAGCCTTGAAGGCTCTATTGGGCTCCTCATGCACATATATGCCACTTTATATTTAATTTTTATGACATTAGGATTATTTTTCATCCTAAAATATTTCAGCTGATAAATATTTGTTAGAAACTAAACCTTTAAACTAATATTTGAAAGTATTAAGCAAGTTTTGTTCATGTTTTGTTGGGATAGAGTCCCTAAGCTCATACATGATGTTTAATGTATTGAATGATAAGTATATATGTAATTTTTGGATAAGGTGTTACACTATCTAAATCATGTGTAGGACATAATCAGAAAGCATGGAAATCGACCACAATGAAGTCAAGGCTTAGATTTGGGGCACTACTGGGCCAAGAGCACATGTATATAATGTTACAATCCATAAACAAATTAACATTAAAAAATAGTGTAAAGGAAAGTTTGGGCGAAAGAAAAAAGTGGATCATTTCCAATATCAAATTACATAAAATAATAATCATTCCAAAAACCATAATTTAGTTTTTTTATAAATAGCCAAATTTATTATAAAAACATAAAACACAAGGAACCAAAAACCAAACCAATCAATGAATTGGTAGAGACAATAGTTTAAGGGTCAGTGGGTTAGACTAGGGTGAAGTCAAGGTCAGACCAGTCTTCATTTAAACTATATAATTTTTAATTATATAGTAAATATGTTAGATAAAACAAGGGTAAAGGTGCAAATATATACATGTAATTTTCCTTAAAGTGCACCCAACACCAAAAAAAAAATTTTTGGTGCAATAGTGACTATGTGGTTACAAAATAGGTACAAAATTACCCTTTGACCGTTAGTTTGACTTTTTTATCCTGAAAGTGATTACGTGTACGATAACATGGATGCTGCAGTGACATTCTGGAAAAAAACTTGCTGAAAATAAAATTTTCCTAATAAATCATATAATTTAATAAAAATTAGTAATATAATATATGTATTATAATGATTTTAATTTAATAATATTAGGAATCAAGGGTTGGGAAAAAATTGAGCAATCAGTATATTTTTTAGGGCAGCAGCTCTGTTGAGTAAGTTAAGCACTTTGCATTCAGATTTGAATCTACTTCAGTGAAGGTGGTACTGAAATAGTGAAATATGGGTAATATTAGTTGCAAAGCTTCACCAGTCAGCAAGTTTTTTTTCCAGAATGTCACTCCAGAGTCCATGTCATCGTACACGTCATCACTTTCAGGGTCAAAAAGTCAAACTAATGGTCAAAGGGTAGTTTTGTACCTATTTTGTAACCACATAGTCACTATTACACCTAAAAAAACATTTGATGTTGGGTGCACTTTAAGGAAAATCACATGTCAATTTTTGCACCTTAACCCATAAAACAATAAGACCATAAATCATAGTATAAAAATAAATTATAAGTGATAATAAAAAAAGGTTACATTATATACTAATATAATCATATCAAAATCGATAGATATTTGAATTTATTTTATTAATAAAAGATGATTATTTAATAAAAACAGTGCTTAAAAATCAAATCTTATGGCTTTAAGAAATTTACAATATATATATATATATATATATTATATATATAAATGTATATAGAAGTTTTTGCTTAATATCTTAATATCTTAGCAAATTGTGGTGTGAGAATTTGGAATTTGAAATTGTACGTTATTTTTCACGATTTTTGTTTTTGCCCAATGTTGACTTGATTGATGGCATTAACTTCCTCCCTCTTCCTATGATCCCACCATTTAAGAGCCTTTGTTACTTTCAACTTTATTGGTATTCTTTAACCTCTTTCATCTTCTCCTCAATGCCTTTTCATTTTCCCCTAGTTTCAAGTTTTTTTCTCTAGAGTAAGTAAGGCAGAGAAAGTATGGTAATGGAGCAAAAATGACAGTGACATATCAATAATCATCTGAAAGTCCCTTCTATTTTGGTATCTCCCTCTATTTTCCTTCCATTGTTCCTCTCATTTCTTCTTTCTTCGGATAAACCTTCTCCTTTCTCTCAGATGCTGTGTTTTTTCTGGCTTTTTAAAAATGACCCTTGTAACCCATTTAGCCTGGCAAGTTAGGTAGGTTAATAGTGAGTTTCACCGATTCAGGACGGTTTCATCCAAGTCACTCCCCTACCAATTCTTGTATTGAACCAAACCAGACACATGGCCAGTTCACCATTTTTCGATCTGAACTAGTTAGTCCAGTCTTGTTTTTCATTCATTAAGAAAATGTTATAAAGAAAAGGCCTCCCATCAGACTCTAAGGGTGTGTTTGGTTTGAGGGGAGGGGAGAGAGGGGAGGGTATGTTACCTTGTTTGGTTTTTTAGAGCGGAGGGGAGGGGAGGGGATCATTTATTTTGTTTAAAGGGAGGGAAGGGAATTAAAGCCAAAATTTTGGCTTCCCTCCCACCCCCTTCTATCCCCTCCCCGCCCCTCAAACCAAACACACCCTAAGGACCACGTAAGTACAACTAAGTCGAAGAGACATTAAAACCACAAAAAACTTGAAAACATTACACCTATATCAAGAAGAGGTTACATTACAAGGCTAGTGGTGAGCAAATTAGAACTGAAACAAAAAATGAAACTGAACTCAATTTAGTTTTTCTCGATTAGTTAATTCATTTTTTGTTTAAAGATTTGGATATATTTTTTGAAAATTTTGGTTTTCAGTGTTTAGTTCTGTTATTGGAAAAATAATTTGGTTAAAACTGAAAAACCAATATATATATATATAATATTTATATTTAATATATACTATTTGACAAGTGCATATTTTTATAATTAAATAAGTGTAGATTTTAAATTATATTAGATAAAATCTATAGGTATTTTAATTCTATTTAATTTAGGGTGAAGGTGCAAACATAGCAATAATGTTTTGCATTTTCAGGACCCAACAGAATTATCTTTTTGTTGAGTACAAATGTGGTAATAAACACTTTTTAAGGGAGCTAATATGATAATTCTGTTAAAGTTGGACCATGTTGACCGTTATATGCCAAGGTAGGGGAAAAGTTTGATAAGATATAGTGACATAGCGAGGTTTGAAAGTTGATGTGTCAAACTTTGGTAGGTGACGTGGCATATTAGCTTTGGTGAACTTCCTCCATGGTGAATTTCCTTCTAAGCCACAGTCCCTCCCTCGTGGGACTTACCTTCTCTTCAACAGCGGTAGCATGCTTACTCCATTCTCATCTCCCAGGGCAAAGCCACTCTTTGTAGTAGATTTCTTGTGAAAGTAGACTATGAGATCCTTTAAGGTATAAAAGAAATTATTCCTATGAGTCTCTTCTTCTGTATTCTCCTTCAAATGAAGCTCGTACAAATCTCTTCTTTTGTGGTATTCATCTCTCACTTTCCCTCTCATTGTGAAGCTCGTTTTCTTGTTCTCAGATGGGTAAAGTTGAACAAATATGAGTTCCAAGATTTGGAGGAAGCGGTATATGTTGGAGATGGTGGCTTTGCCAATAGGCGGTGGCTCTGGGGTTTAAATGGCCTTATTGCTTCTACAGATCGTGGGTCCCTCATTATGGCTAGAGTCTTAATGGGAATCTTGTTAACCGAATTGGTTTGTCGAACACAAGCTTGGATTTCTTTGCAAATCGTCTCTTTGCTTTAGGAGAATATGATCTTCCTTGTGAAATCAAAGTTAACACAAATAATGATATAGGGGACTCATAGTCGTTATGAATTTAACGACAAGCTTTTCATGAGTATGAATGTACATCCTAAGATAGAAGCAGATTCCAATGAGGCTTTGGCTTTTCGGCGAGGCCAGTGTGGATCGTTCATGTTCATGGGACCCGGCCACCGTCTAAAATTTCACTCCATGTCATCATATCTGGCCAAAATTTTCCTTCCACCCTAGCATATAATGGTCAATATGGTCTAACTTTAATAGAATATCATGTTAGATACCTTTAAAATTGTTCATTACCACATTTACACCCAACAAAAGATAATTCTATTGGGTCCTCAAAATGCAAAACATTATTGCTATTAGGAAAAAATTCATAAATATGAAAATCATGTCTTATATTTAAAACCAAGATTAATACCCCACATGTCTTGTATTAAGGATTGGAGGAGTAAAAAAAACACTCCTTATTTGCTTACCAGCAACAGATAATCAATCATCCATCAAATTCAATTCATTCAAATATATATAAATCTTGTATGTGAATAGTAATTGGTTCTAATCATCCTACATGTTATGTTTAATCACTAATTATGGGCTATTTATTGCAGCAACAAAGAAATGGTCTATGTATGTTCTTTCCTCTGAAAAAAACAAGTATACAAATGTGGGGCCACATTAAAATGAACTTCCATTGGTGAGTTGCCTGTATTCTACACCTTCTAATTTATTGCAATGTTCATTCACTACATCCCCATTCCTTTCCCTATGCAATTATCTTGAAATCTTTTGACAATTTTGACTTAAATAACCAACTTCAATAGCTAATCATATTCACATTAAAGCAATAATGGAACCCTAAAGAGACTTATATCCTCCTATATTAATAGTCTCCTCGTGGTTGTCAATGTAACCCCCTCACGGTAATCACATCCGGATTATGAAATTTAAGTGAAATAGAGACCAATAAGACAAGATAACATTATTTATAATCCCTCATCTTGTAGATGGGGTTTTCACAAAACAGTTCAAAACGTAAAGATCTGGTCCCACATTCACTTATCGGATACAATTACCTGAGCAATTAATTCACATTCACAATATCAGAGTGCGGAAACTAAAATCCCGGCGAACCCCGGGTTCATATATATATAAAATGGGTTTACTATTTTCCAAATAAGGATTACACATCCAAAATTCACTATGAACAATTTACATACAGTAATCCCAAATCTACAATAGATAACCAAAAATCCCAAAATCCTGAATGTCCCTAAGAGATCCTAACCACTCCGGGTTGGTCGCTTCTCTTTCGTGCCACTTGCCCTGTCTGAAAAGGTTAGTCATATGGAAAGAGTGAGATTCTAAAGAATCCCAGTAGCAACAAGTCACTTATACAATATATAAACACAAAGCATGTATGTTCATCATGTTCAGCAGCTTCACAATGATCTCTGGCTCACGCCACATACAACAGCACTCAGGGCTGTAATCACAATGCACTACGCCCGCTTTCACGGTGAACACTATGCCAGCTTTCGCTGTAATCACTATGCACAACGCCCACTTTCGCGGTGAACACTATGTAGCAGCAACACGAAGTACAAAGCACCACAAAGCATCTCAAATCATCTCAATGCACAAGGAATCACAAGGCAATAGCAGCAGCAACATCGACTCAATGCATGACGGACAAACATACAATACATTTACAAAAAGTATAAGAGAGGAGTCACTACCTGTATCTTTCCTGACAATCTTTGGCACAGTGGGCTCACGCGTTCGGCAGATATCAAATCCTATACCAAATCAGGGACAATTGATCAATCTCTCTTCCAATTACTTATATCCATAATACACTAAGTTGGTTATCATTTAGGACTCTTAAGAGGCCACAAATGTCTTTAATGAAAGCCCTAAAAGGATAGGAAACAAAAGGTTGAAGGTCACTTTTCGAAAACACCAAGTGCTGGAACACAGGGGTGGGCCGCGGCCAGCCCTTCCTTGGGCTGCGGCCCAAATATGGTCAGAAGGCCGTGGGCTGCGGCCCGCCACTCATGGGCCGCGGCCCGAATCAGGCCAAAAAGGTTTGGGCCGCGGCCAAGCAATTTCCTGACTCTTGGCTGAACTTTGAAAAACCATAACTAATTGTAGAAAAATCGAAACGGAGTGATTCCAAAGCCAAATGAAAGGTATATGAGTCCTCTTTCAAGGAAAAATATAGCCCATCACTAGAAATCACTACACAAATACAGAATCACCAAAAACTACACACTACTCCAAAACAGAGTTCTGTTCCAATCCCAAACTTTGGACAACCATATCTCACAGGATACTCAACGAAATGACACAAAAGTCCATTTTGAAGCTTGGGATGTGAACTTTAAGACTAGAAAGTTTCAGAATTTTCCAATACCATTTGGTCATTCAAAACGCTCATACAAAATTACTGTTCAAAACAGAGCTCAAACCAAATAGATTTCCAACTTTTCCCAAGTGATCCAAATGAATCCAAAATTAATAACCAAGCTTATTCCCACACCTAAATCACTCAAGGAATCCAATGGAAATGTCAAAATCACCAAAATCTTATTCCATTATCATGCTTTGGTTGTGGGTGACATTAAACACCAAACTCTCAAAATCTCCAAACTTAACAATTTCAAACCCAATCAATTTCTATCTATCCAAAAGGCATTCCAAACATACAAATTCCATATCAAACACATACCAACTCCCAATGGCCCTTATTTTCGAAAATGAGCCCAAAATTCCAGAAAATTCAAACTATTTCAAATAGCATGAAACATAGATAGATATAGGTCTCACGCACCTTATCAACTTCTCCAAAGAGAGTTCTTGATTCACCCAAGTCCAGAATTTCGAGTGATCACAAACCACAACCAATGGACAAACTACAACAATAGAAATGTAGCTCTTAACTCAAGGATCAACTTTGATGAAGGGAGTTTGAGCAATAGAGATCATTTACCTACTCAAAGATCAAGCTTTCTTCCTTCCCTTGCCTTTAACAATGGCAGCACGAAATAGGAGAGAGAAAATGTGAGAGATAGAGTGAGGAAGAAGAAGCAAATGATGACACACTACTCCCTCCCTTGTCAGCTGATCTAGAAGGAAGAAGAGAGATAAAATAGAATTTAAAAATCCCATTTGACTTTCTCCCATACTCACTCTTTGCCACTTGTCACACTACCATTGGCTCTCACCAAATAAGTCACAAATTAACTTACCTAAT
This sequence comes from Inga oerstediana, assembly GCA_963210345.1. Lineage (NCBI taxonomy): Eukaryota > Viridiplantae > Streptophyta > Magnoliopsida > Fabales > Fabaceae > Inga > Inga oerstediana. Next base: position 37,458,918 of record OY723401.1, on the reverse strand, counting down.
CTCTCCATTAGCCATTTTAATCACACATCTCATTTTCTCTTAGTTAGTAATTAATTTCTCCCTTAATTACCAACTCATGACCAATAATTCCATTCTTCCAATTTCTCAATAATTATGACATATTAATCAAAATAGCCATAAAACACATAATAATTCAATTTAATTTCATAATTATCCACGATAATCATGTTTTTCCCTTAATCAAAAATTGGGATATTACAGTCAATCCAAGCTCCAGATTCAAATCAAACAATTTCATTACTTTATGATGCCATCTTGGGAAGTTTCATCCTTCACTCAACTGGATGATGCACACAATTTCTGGGCCACTAGGTTAGTAGTGAACTGATTGGTATAACTATTACATTTTCAACTACATATTTTCAAATTTTATATTAAAGATGATTTGTTTATTTGTTGAAGTATGTTTATTTTAATATGTTTTAATAGTGACAAATGTCTAGAATCCTTTGTACTTACTATTACATATCTATGTCCAAGTGGGTGGGAGTTTATTCAAGGATCTTAATATTGTGTATTGAGGATATGTAGTAACATATTTGTGTCTCTGATATGTTAACCAATATTAGCCTTTCATTTTGATATCTGAGTGTGTAACACCATATTTTATAAATAATTGGATGAGTTTCAGACATATAATGATGACAAACCTGAGACATTACTCTATTATAAGTTATTAAAGTCATGACTTTAACACAGGGTTCGAACATGTGCTTGAGTGGGTTTTCAAAAATCTTTTGAAAATACTTTAAATCTGGTCTCAATTCAGTTTACAGATTTATTATCACTCATCAATTTCTAAATCGTTAATTTAAAACACATAGCGTTCATTGGCAATACCCCGCGTATTGGTGGTTAACCTATGGGCTTTTAGCGTTTGGTTGCCTAATTCTAGTTCACTTATCTCATTAGGATACTAGCACATTTGTTGATGTATTAATTATTAGGTTACAACTAATGCGATTGGAGCTACTACTACCGCTATTGCTACAGTTATCCCTACTTAGTTACATGTACAATTTATATAGTTATCCAAAATAAAAGATAACCAAAGGGTCTATAACTATCCAGCCTTCGCTTCACCCGTCCATGGTTATATACTTGCCCTTGGAGTTGGACGCCTTTACTGTAGATCATTGGTTGGAAAGGGTGAGATTTAAAGAATTCCAGTAGTACACAGATCACTAATATGATATGTAAAATACAAATAATCAAACAAAACACTTATAGTATGCAGTAAATAAAGGGCCTAACCGGTCCCTTATCACAAAACCATCGCGCTTGTACTTACAAGATATACAGCCTAGGGTAACCCCTATGCTACATCTCAAGGTAACCCCCCGTGCAACTTGTACTTACAAGTCTTACCGACCAGGAACTAACTATCTCATATATAAGCAGATGATAGGGCATACATACACAGTAGCACATATGATATAAGGGATAAGGTACTACCTAGTGGCCTTTCCAAATCCTGTTCTTGTTCCCATTCTCTTGGGCATCCCAAGCAAATATCCAATCCTATAAATTAGAATTTAAGGACAATGAGTTATTACTTATCCTAATTTTTCATACTTTAAACACTTAGGTTGGTTATCATTAAGGTTAGTGTACTAAGTCAAATGAAGGATCAATGTGGTGAAACTATCCCAAATTGCTTATTTCTACCCTTAAAGTTCAAGGTATTTACATTTTCCTATTACCTTCTTTATTTCGCACATTAACTACAAACTGGCAGAATTTTCAACTAACCAACTTTGAAAATTCATATCTTTTTGTACCAATGTCCAATTACAGTGGTTCCAAGGGCTATGTGACCTTTATTAAGTTTAATTTCAAGGAAAAATATTTCCCTTGGCCAATTGGACACAAAGAATTCCAGAATTACCATTTATTGGATACTGTCATGGAAACATGCCAGTTTTACTTGGCTAACTTCAAAAATGCATAACTCATAGTATACAGATCCAATTGACCTATATAACCTATCAAATTAAAACTTGATTAGTATAATTTTATTTTGGAAAAGCTCATGAACATTGGACATTATTCAATTACTCAAAAACACAATGCAAACAAACTGTAATGATGGAAACCCTAATTGGCAGCAAATGTGTAATTTTACAAATTGTGTTCTAATATTCCAGAATTTGTAATCGGGGGCTATTCCCACATAGTTTTTCCTATAGAACACAATGATAACATTTAATTGATCAAATTCTCATTCCTTCTTAATGTCCTATTCATACAAGAAATTAGGGTTCAACATAATAATCCACCAATTCACATTTTAACCTCTAAACTTAGCTCATATACTTTTAAAACATTAGATAATTATATGCATATGATCAAAGCTTAATGAATCCTAGAAAACCCTAAATGGCCGAAATTAGGGCAGCAAGAACAAGCCCCAAAAATTCCACCAAACAACACAATATATATGTCAAAAGGAAACTCCTACTCACCTCTTGGAGAAGCATTAACTATTTAACTAAGCTTTTCTCTTCCTTCTTTACCCTTAAGTTGGGCAGTTTCTATGGAATTAAGGGAGAGAAAATTTTCTTTTCATTCTCATAATTACTTCTTAGTTTTGAAGAGAAAATCCTAGCCCTTCATTATGCCTTCCAATTTTGACCTCAAGATCAAGTGGCAATTGTCTCTTTGCCTTTGATTATGGCAATATTATTTCTTGTGCTGTTAGTTCTTTTAATTCTCTTTATTACTTCTTTCTAGACACCATTTCTTCTTCTTTTTATGTCCAAATTAGGCTTTTGGTCATTTCTAACTTTAAACAAAGAAATTATGTAGTTTCCTTAAGTTAATTGGAACTAAGTGCATTGTAAAATTCACAAAGTGATTCTAACATTATTTACAATGTCTATTTGGTACATTTAGCCCTTGAGTAAAATTTGGGTTATTCCAGAGTGTATACAAATGAAGGAGGTAGTAGATAGCTCATGTTTTTTCCTCAATGCTTTTATAGCACGACGAGGTTCTTGAACATACACTACCAGTATTGGAGTTATTCAATTCAAGTTCTGGTGCTTTTGTTGTCATTTAGTACGCAGTTATCAGTGAAGTACTAGGTATAGGTTAGCTTTTCTTTACTCAGTATATTTCTGTATTTATACCTATTAAGCCATTCCCCTCATATCAAACATTTATACAGGAGTTGAATTAACAACCCATCTAGATGCCACCCCTGCCTCCCTACTAAGCACTTTACTTAGTAGATAAACCAGTTCCCTATTCATAAGAGCCCAATAACCAAATTATGCAATTTAAGAAAGCAGTTAAAATTAGTTTAAAATAATAATTATGTCTTAAAATAAACCTCTTTTTCCAAGTATGCCCTTATTTATAAGGGGTAGGTAAGAGAGAGAAATAGAGTAAACATAAGTATCACAAACACTTTAATTAATACAATATATCTAATTAATAAGGAGCACAAATGGAAAAACTCATTAAATGTTGAGACAACTTTTGTCGGGCTCTTATAAAAAGAACCAAGCTAATTCAAATTTTGGGCTCTAATAAAAAAGATAGGAAGGAGAATTTGACAGTGGTCATGTCTATGATTAAAAAAAATATCCTCACATCCCTACAATAAGGAACTATCGAATACCATAGAGGAAGAGAAGGTATATTGATTTTTGTAATGCATATTTTAACTACTCATATCCATTTTTAGTTCATTGGTTCATAATAATGGCCCAATCCAATAGACATCTGAGACAAATGATAAAGAAGGATTTGTTCAAGAGTGTTGACAATAGCAAAGATACCTGGTCTCTGCATGCAAAGGTTCTAAGGAAGTGGGTCAAACGAAATTTAATGAAATGTAACTCTATATTCAGCGATAAATGTGTTGTGATGTGGGAGGTAACTTTAGGCATATATTACTAATTGTACCTATGGGTGTTGGTAGAGATGAGATAGTCGATAGGGCAATCAATACATCTCATCTCTGGCATAAGTGCAAGCTACATCATTTGACTAAGAACATGAGACTAAAATTGTCATGTGATCCGAAGGAGCAAGAAAAGGTTAAGAATTTTTTAGAATTGTTACTAAAAGATGGAGATAGGAAGATTGGGCTTTCACACGATGGTATAACACATCTTAATACTACTTGAGTTGTTGCTTTGTGATGATGCTAACCCAGTTAAATCCATTATTGAATCAACGTACCCAAGCTTACTAGAGCGTGTTGCAGAAGAGAAGAACCTTACTAAAGGGTGATACTTACTCCTACAACAGACAATATTGACATGTTAAATGATTACATGTGCTCATTGTTGACAGGTGAAGGAGTATAATAATTTATTTCATATTCTATTAGTTAGACAAAAAATGCAAATGGGAGCTTCGAACATTTATACAATACTAAATTTCTCAATTCGATTAGGTGTTTAGAGATACCTCATCATAAGCTTATTCTCGATGTAGGTGTGCCAATTATGTTGATAAGGAACATTGACCAGGCTGCCGGTTTTTGCAATGGGACTAGGTTGTGAATAACATATATTGGCAAAAACTTCATACAGGCGAAAGTGGTGAATGGAATAAGTGTTAGTAAAGAGATTCTTATTCACTATTTGGACAGAAATCCTGCATAATCTAGACTACTACTCAACATGACAAGGGAGACAATTCTCGGTCATCATTTTATACATAATAACAATCAACAACAGTAAAGATCAATCAATGTCCAATTTTGGTCTATACCTTCTAAGCCTGATTTTCTCACATGGTCAACTGTATATGGCATTATGAAGAGTTAAGAGCTTCATTAGCTTAAAATTACTTATATTGGATAAAAATAAGAAATGTATGAATCAAACAACTAATTTAGTGCACAGTGTAACCCCCTGCCGTAATTAATATTCGGATTACACAATTAAAGTGAAATAGAGACCAATAAGAAACAAATAACATTTTATAAACCCATCCACCAGACGGGGTTTTCATAAATACCTTTCGAAATCATTCATAACCTGGTCTCACATTCACATTCCGAATACAATTACTACACAAAGATAAATCACATTTAAATATATCAGAGTACGTAATGTAATAATCCCGGCAATCCCGGGTTCCTTACATTAATTCAAGCCTTACAGGGCATGTTTGCCCTTTACAATTTTCCAAATAAGGGATTACACAAATTTTCATCCCAATTAACCAAATATACATTCGAAACATGTACAATATCCAAATATACATAATCCCAACCATAATGATAACCAACTACCAAATTGACAACCTGAAGTAGTCTTCGCCGCCCTTGGTTGCTTGCTGCATCCTCGATCCACCTACCCTGTCTAAAATGTTGGTAGGGGAGGGTGAGATTCAAGAGAATCTCAGTAGGAAACAATATCACTATGCATGTACGATAGATGTTTAATGCATGACATGCTTGCATCACATAACTCATGCTAACACAATGACAATTTGTAAGCTCAATGCTTCAAACAACATACTAATGGCCATAGCATAAATTGAAACATAGCTTCAAATTACACATAATCATTCAAAGCTAAGACATGCACCAACACACTAACACATATATCAAATACAAGCAGAAGAGATATGTTCCCTACCCTCTTTCCACGTATGCTCCAGCCCCACTTACTCACGATCAGAATGAATATCAAACCACGTTCAGGGCGAACATCAACCCTATAATCAAAGCAAGGACATAGGGTTATTTTCTATTCCAAACTCTTACTTTCATATCACTTAAAGTTGGTTGTCATTTGAGTCCCTTAAGTGTCTAATAATAAGCTCAACAAAAGCTTGAAAGAATTGGGACGTACTAGGTTAGAAATCACTTTTCAAAATCACCAAGTACTGAAAATGGGGGTTGGCTGCAGCCAAAAATCCTCTGGCTGCAGACAAAACACGTACAGAAGGTTTCTGGCTGCAGCCAAGAATTTCTGGCTGCGGCCAAAACGTGCACAGAAACTTTTGTGCTACAGCCAGGATTTTCTACTACAGCCAAGGCAACTTAGGAAATTCATAACTAATTCCACAAAAATCGAAATAATGTGATCCTAAAGCCAAATGAAAGCTATTCAAGTACTCTACACAGGAAAAATATTGGCCATTACTAGAAATCACCACACAAATACAGAATTACACACATTTCATCACTGCCCCAAAACAGAATCCATTTTCGATCCCAGACTTTGGACAGCTATAACTCCCAGTTCCCAAAACGAAATGGCACAAATTATATGTCCATTTTGAAGCTTGGGATGTGAACTTTAATACTGGAAAGTTTCATAATTTTCTGACATCCATTGCCCAGTCAAAACGTCCACACAACAAGACTGCCCAGACAGAATTCACACTAGACAGAATTTCCAGTTTTGCAACCATTGTGTCCAATCCAATTCAAACCAATTCCAATGATTAAATACCACAACATGACACCATTTTCAACACAAAACAACATCCAATTCCACCATTCACATTCCACACGAAAATACCATAAAATCAGGGCAAAATTCTCAATTCACAATACTCAACCAATAACCACAATAGTTAGGTCAATAGTCATCAAATACTCACCTCTTCCTCTTCCCAATGCCAATTCTTTGATTCCTCCACTTCCCAAATTCTTCAAGCTCTCAAACACCTTCTCTCACAAATCTAAAACCATAGCAATGAAGCTCTCATCACAATGAACAACTTTATAGAAGTTGAATTGAGCATTAGAAGGCAAGAAGCCAACCAAAATCTCACCTTTTGATTTCTCTTTCCTCCCTCCTCTTGGATGTCCATGGCTGCTAAGTGAGAGAGAAAGGGATCAGATTTTGGAGTTCAAAGGCCCCCAAAACCGACCTAAAAGGGAGAGGAAAGAGGGAAGAGGTGTTGACACTTTTGACCAATCCAAGGGCTTACATTGTGCCAAGTGTCAAGATCTTGTCACACCTCCATGAGCTCACCAAGGCACACATACATGGGATTCCCCCTTGATCTCTTGCACAAATCAATCCTAACCATTGATCTTGAAGTTACCAATGAGTTTCATCTTTGATAACTGACCAATTGGTTGGTAACTTTACCGTTTTGCCCCTGATTACAACAATTCCTCTTGAATCACAACCAAACACACCATATCATTCCTTTTCTTCCACAATGCGCCCTCCCCTCTATTTTAAGTCAATTTAGATGTTAATCCATAATTGAGCTTAAATACAGGGTTTCGGCATTACGCACAGCGTATATGAATCATAGTTCACATCATATTCTCCAAAAGGGTTCATTTATCACTAATGACATCCACTTTTGGAGTCATTAACCCTTAATCACAATTTGGGATTTTGCTAAACCGGGGCTTAGCAATCCACTAATCTCAGGCTTATTCTCTAGCCTCAAGTTTCAAAATTCGGGGTATTACACACAGTGAGGTCTTCCAAAATCTCACGTCAGAGTGACTTGTGAATTAATATTATGTTTAGATATATTACATTAGCATTGGTGAAAATGGGTTCTTTTTTCTTTTGATGTTAATGTAAAGGTAGCTACAGAGGTTGTTTGGGAGTATCATTAGGGCATGTAGAAATTATAATCCTGTGCAATGCACAGGGGGTCGTTTGTCTTGTTAAGTACTATAGCTAATTAGGGTGATCATAAGGAAAATTGCAAAGTTCCAATTTTATTCAAACGAAATTAAAAACAAAAAGAAAATGTAGAAAAAGAACTTTAAAATTGTGAAATATCAAATCAAGTATTTCTTTTTTTGATAACGATAAGAGATTAGACCTCTAGCCCTGATCCTACTCCATTAGCCGACCAACTCCTAAACGAGCTTCTTATAGCTTCATAATCCCAGGCATAATAGATAAGCTTGCCTTAACTAGTTGGTCAGCCACCATGTTCGCTTTTCTGCTAATATGCTAAACTTCTACACTTCAAGTCCTTCACAGCATGTCCTGTATCCCTTTTATGATGCTCCTATCCAAGTATACCTAATTTCCTTTACTTGAGATTAAACCCACTGCCTCTGCAGAGTTTGATTCAAGAATGACATGCCGGAACCTAGTATCCTATGCAACCTTGAGCCTATGTAAGCATCCCCATAATTTGGCAATCAAGGCATCCCCATCCGCATTTCGGCATATAAATCCTTGAATCCACCTCCCATGCTCATCACATAGTACCCCGCCATAGGCGATGCTATTCATGATAAATGAGTATGCTCCATCCATATTGAACTTAATATAATTTCTCTCAAGAGGCCACCATCTTGTTCGGTCTAACATGTTAATATTGGCATACTTCTTTGCCTTAGTGAATTTTGAGAATGCTTCCTAGGTACTTGCACAAAGTGCACTCACGCTGCCAATCAGTTTTGACTTTGCTACTTGCTTCTGTTCAAATACCAGCAAGTTGCACCTTTTCCAAATCCACCAGCAGGTGATGGATGGTGAATCTCATGTCCTAGTTTTCTTGCTTTTTACTATGTTGTACCATATTCCAGTGCATCCATCGAGCTAACTCCATGGCTTTGAAATTATGCTATGCCTTCGGATTCACCATCTCCTTCCATATACCTTCGACATGCGAGCAGTCATGAAGTAGGTGCAATAAGTTTTCTTGTGCATATGAGCATAATAGGCATCGAGAATTCATTCCCAGTCCTCTATTGCACCTTGATACATTAGTAAGAAGACACCCTTGGGCAACTAACCAAAGGAATATACGACATCGTTTCGGCGCCTTAATTTTCCAAACCCTTTCCCATAATAGTTCAACACTAGATGGATTGTTGCTAAGCATGTCGTATGCTGATTTAACAGAGAATAAGCCATCTTTGCTACCCTTCCATCATGCATCTCTATTCTCTGTGATCTCTATACCTGCGACCACTTGTGCCCATGTTGATTTAATGCCCGACCAAATATTAGAGCCAGGTCTTTTGAGGTCAATGGTTGGCATAAGATCATACCCACACTTATATTTATACCTTAGGACTTTTACCCTCAAGTCATCTCATTTTTGTATGAGATTCCATCCCACTTTCATCATGAATGAGTGATTTTGGTGTTTAGCATGGTGAACCCCAAGACCTCCTAACTTCTTAGGCTTAAATATTTCATCCCAGGCTACCAGTGATACCTTCCATTGGGCCGCACTCCCCCCCACAAAAATGCTCAATTAGCTTTATCCAGATCTTTACAGGTAGTTTCTAGAAAATAAGCTATTTGCATCATATAGCTGGGGATAGCAATTGTGATAGATTTTATTAGTGTAACACAACCCGTCATTGAGATGGAATTAGATTTCTAGTTAGCTAGTTGCCTCTTCACCTTGTCCACAAATATCCATGAAATTGGCCTTAGTGACCCTATCATGGTGGAGATGAACCCCTAAGTATTTCCCTAGGTTGCCTGTTTGGGTAAAGCCAAGGGCCTGGCTAAGTTCTGTACACCAAATATGATTAACATTGCTAGAGAAGAAAATTCTGGTTTTCCTTGTATTAACCTTCAACCCTGAGCTTTGACAAAACAACTCTAAACAATGTTTAATGACAAGTGCTTGGTCCATCGATGCCTCAGCAAACAAAATAATGTCATATGCAGAAAATAGATGTGAGATTGAAGGGCCTTTTTTAGTTAGATTTATTGGCCACCACTCTCCACTATTTATGTGAATTTGAATCAGATGTGCTAGCTTCTCCATACAGATAAAAAACAAATATGGTGAGATAGGATCACCCTGGCGAAGGCCTTGTGTTGCATGGAAAACTTCTGAATTATCCCTATTCCATAGAAGCTGCATACTTAAGGTAGAGATACACCAGCTTATAACTTCTATTGTGCATTGCGGGAAATGTAACTCTGCAAGACACTGCTTCAGGAATCCCTAACTAACATGATCATATGTCTTCTCCAGATCTATTTTAATAGCCATAAAGCCCCTCTTCCCCTTTATGTTCCTCATGGAATGAATCACCTCTTGTACTACAATAATATTATCACTGCTATGTCTTCCCGGAACAAAATTGCACTAATTAGGACATAAGACTCAGGGAAGGATTGTCTTCATTCTGTTCACAATTATCTTAGTGACCACCTTATATATCACATTACACAGACTAATAGGTCATAAATCACGTACTGTCTCTGGGTGATCAATCTTTGGTATTAATACCAGGAGCGTCCCATTCACCTCTTTCAAGACCTGTGGGTTAGCAAATAGGAATTTACATAATGAAACACTAATTCTTGTACCATAGTCCACTGGGACTAATAAAAAAGAGCACTAAATCTATCTAGACCTGGAGCCTTCATGGCCCCTATACCAAATAAGGCACTACGCATTTCCTCATCACTAATGCGTCGCCCGCACCCCACCAGAGTCTATTCATCGATTGTGGGAAGGTAACACTACAATTAAGGACATGACGATTCGGTTCTTCCTCAGTAAAAAGAGTAGAGATATAACTGAAAGCCATTCTTTTTAATTCCTTAACATAATATTCCCACTCTCTACCATCATTCCTTAGAGCTTCCACGTGATTATGTTTTCTCCTCTCTTTTGCTCTAGCATGGAATAGTTTATAATGCCTATTTCCATATACGGACCAATCCATCCTAGCTTTCTGTGCCCAGATCAAAGATTCCTGAATTAGTATATCCTCCAATTCTTTCCACACATGGAATTGGACTTCTTTAAGATTCCTATCCGAACCCCTATGAGTAATAGTAGCATTCAGGCCATCCAATCTTCTAAGGATCTTCCTTTTTTGTGCTTCTATATGCCCAAAGACCTCCTTATTCCATTTTGAGCAATCTGTGGCAAACTGGGATAGGTTCTCTACCCATGCTCTATTAGGTTTCCAATTCTACCTCATGAACCCCTCAAATTTTGTCTTAAAGAATCCATAACGCAAAACGAAACAGGAGGTTTAGCTTTAAGCCCTTATCCAAGACCTCTGTGTGCAGTAGGATTAGATGATGGTTTGACTTGAGGAAAGGGAGGTGCTTGACAGATGCATCAAGAAATTATCGTATCCATTCTCTATTAGCAAGGAACTTATCTAATCTGGCTTCCTCCAAACCTCTACGCCATGTGATTAGTGGACCTATAAAATTTAGATCACACATACCTTTCTTCTTGAACCAGTTATAAAATTCTTTGTCAAAAGAGAGCTGACGCACTACATTGGACTTCCTTTCCAGGTCATACAGCATAGTGTTCATGTCACCCCCTACCACCCATACGCCATGAATGTTAACAGCAATGCGCGAAAGCTTACACCATAATTCCCTACGACCATTCATATGTGGGCACGTATACACCACTGTGAGAAACCATGGTGGTTGGGTAGCTGGGCAAATGCACATATGCATGAACTACCAGTTACACTCCAATACTGTAACATTAATGTTTGACTCCTACATATAGCAGATGCCTCCACTGTAGCCTTCGGAGTTGATTAGTTCATAATTACTGAACCCCATTTTACTAATCCGGTTAACCAAGAGATTTACCTCACATCATGTCTCCAGGAGTGCCAAGAAGTCTAATTGATAATTCTTCTTTAAGTTTTGAACAAGGCTCAGGAAGCTCCGAGTGCCAGTCCCTCTTGCATTCCATAGCATTGTAATCATTGGGAAACCATGTTTTAAAGTGACCCTCAAATCCCATGTCTTGATCCTTACTTCTATCCATCATTTCTTCCTCTTAGTTCAGCTGACTCTCTCCTATCACAGTGTCCCCTATTAAGCTCATATCCTCACAGTACTCGTCGTAAGTCTGCATGGCCTCACTAGCCTGAGAATGCTCAACGTGGTCAATGCACTTGCATGTATAGTCACATGCTCACTAACACCATCATCAGGTGTAGGCTTCACTTTGACTCCTACAGCGTCTATCCCATTTTGGGCCACCCCCAGGACCTAAAATAAGTTTGAACTCGAATTGGGCTTGGCTGCCAAGCCTTTATTTGTATTTGGAGCCAAGTTTGGTACTCTCCCCCTATATGGGGCCCTATTTTCCTTACCCTTAGGTTTAGATCAATGTTTACTCTTCCTCTTGTTATTATTTAATGGGACCCACTCAAATTTGTGGTTTACTTTCTTTACTAGATTCTGATTTGGAATATCCACTACTTCAACTTCCTTCCCCCCTTTACCCTCACATTTATAAGCACACATGATTCCCGCCGCTTCTTGTCATGGCCTTATCTTAATTTCATTTTTACCAGAGTATTCATGGAAAATGATATGCGGTTCGGTAGGCAACACAGGAATAGCATAAATATACTGATAAAAAGTGCTCGATTACAAAAATTCCCCATAGGGTTCATACATAATAATTACCATCAATGTAGCTACACAGGGCTACCAGGGTGTCTAAACTCGCCCGAGTGAAATGGAGATATCTTCTTGTCTTCGTTCCACCACCACAATCCCCTCGTACGGTTCTTTTCTTTGTTCTCAGCGTATCTTCTATCTCCTCCTGTCTAAATTGTTAGTTGGGGAGGGTGAGATTTAAGAGAATCTCAGTAGAAAAATATACCAATATGCATGCAAGATAAGTGCTTAATGTATGACATGCTTGCATTACATAAACTCATGTTCACAAAATGACATATCTGCGTGCTCAATGTTTCGTGCAACAAAACTATGGCCACAATATAAATAGAAACAAAGCTTCAATCATTCATATATGTTTCACATAATCAAGCAAAGCAATAACATGCATCAATACACCAAGACAAATTTCAAATACATACATGAGAGGTAAGTTCCCTACCTTAGATCTTTTCCACCTCGAACCTGTGCTTCGATTCGCGTGTCAATCCCTCAGGCTTTCAACTTAGTCCTAAAACATCAAATGTACCAGCTTAGACACTTCCATAGTGTTTCTGGGGGTTATATGAGCCTATTATGAAAATTTACCAAAATACCCCCGGGACCTCGACCCAGCCCCGCCGTACCCGATCCGACTGTACTTTTTCTGAAATTTTGACATGGGCTATTTTTATATATTTTTACCCAAGAAATCCATTTCTAGACTCGAAATTATCAAATTCATTGTCAAATTACAAACAAACCTTGACAACTCTTATTTTAGGGTTTTAGGGGCGTTTTCGTAATTATGCTTTTTCGGGCTTTTCCGAAAAAGTGACCAACTGTAACCCCACCTATTTTTCGCTCCTAAACTCAATGGAACCATCAAATCATTGAAAATCCAACTCTAAGGCCCATTTATAGAGCTGGCCAAAATTATGTTATCCTCCGGGAAAAATTGGGGTTTTGCTATTTCAGCTCCATAAACGCGTTCCTTTCTATTCCTAACCACTTTATTGACTATTCTATTAGGTTACAACTACCATTAAGACCCAATTTTGGTAGCATGTCCCCTAGGCCATGCCATTTCCAAACATTTAAACCAATGAAAATCCAGCAAAATTTCACCAATTAAATTGTCCACAGCAACCATAATAGTCAATGTACGAAGGTTTGGAAGTTACCTCAAGCTCCCACTAGCTTTTCCTCTTCTTGGCTGAAAACCCTAGCCTTCATACACCAAAGATGGCTGCCCAACCTTAAATCACATGGAAGAGTAGCTTACGATCAGAGTTATACTCGTTAGGAACCGATATATCGAAGAAATCAACCTACCAAATAAGTTCTCTTCTCATTTCTCTCTCTAGAACATGGCTGCACTTTCTCTCTCTAAATGCTGAACTTCACGTCAGTTTATGGGACTTGGAGGAAGAAGATTATGTTAAAATATTATATCCCATATTTACTTTATGCCTTTTTAATTATTGAATCAAGTAAATTTCCAAAAATTGTACTTTTATGCATATAAAGCCCAATTAAACTTGTACATAATATTTCCCACTTTGGTCAGCCCACTTTCATGTCCCATATCCCATATGAGAGGCTAAATGGGCTGATATGCATTTGTTTCAAAATTACATCTATTGCTATTACAAATTTTCCCATTTTCGGATTTATATAAATCATGGCTGATTTTCTGCCCAAACTTTGAAAAATCATAACTAATTCTAGAAAAATCGAAATCTGGTGATCCTAGAGCCTATTGAAAGATATTTAAGTCCTCTTCACAGAAAAAATATGAACTATTACCAACCACCACCACACAAATACATAATTGCACAAAATACAACACTGCTACAAAACAGATTCCAGTTCTAATCACAAACTTTGGAAAATCATAACTCCTAACTCACAAAACGAAATGACATGAATTATATGTCCATTTGAAGTTTGGCAAGTGAAATTTAAGACTGGAAAGTTTCAAAATTTTTAGACACCATTTACCCATTCAAAACGTCTATACAAACTGACTATCCTGTACAGAGTTCACACTAGACAGAATTTCAAGTTTCCAACCAATGTGTCCAATAGCTCTAAAATCAACAAACAACCCTATTCCCACACACATTTTCATAAGGAAACCATTGGAATAACTAAAACACCCAAATTCTCATCACATCCACGCATATCCAGTTTTGAACCAAAATGCAATACAAACCACCAAATTGTCAAACTTTCCATTTCAAGTTCTAAACCAATTCCAAAGTCACAATGACACAATATGACACCATTTTCACCACAATATGCGCCCTTCCTCTATTTCAATTCAATTTAGATGTTAATCCATAATTGAACTTAAATACAGGATTTAGGCACTACTTATAACACATTCAAATCACAATTCACATCGTATTCTCTAAAAGTGTTTATTTATCAATAATAACCTTCACCTTTGGAGTCATAATCCCTTAATCAAATTTTGGGGTATTACACTTCTCCTCTTTCCTCATACATCTTTCCTGATTTTCCTCTATTCCCTTATCTGAATTGGTTGTGATAGTGTGCGTGATTCCAGTTCAAAAATCCCTCTGCAAAATTCTCAACTTTCCATACATGGATTCTCCGTCCTTCGCTACCCCGCCGTTACCCTTCACCGTTACTGTAGGCTTCACCAACATTATTTCATTGGTGGTATTATGGTTTATAGTCCTATTCAGATCAGTAGCCTTCTTCTTCCCAGGTGGTGCACTCTCTAATGGACTTTATCTGGACATCCTTCCTGTTGGTGCCCATATTTGCCACAGTGAAAACAAACCTAATGCAAACCCTCATACACGATAGGTCTCTGTTCCCCAAAAATTTCATAGGTCGATAGCAAAGGTTGTTGCAAATCTAGTTTAACACAAATCCTTGCGAAACCACCTTTATCATATATGGATGTGGATCTATCAATTCTCAGGGTCTTCCCCACCATATTACCTATTATATGTAACGATTCCACATAATAAAACTCCATAGGCAAGTCAGGTAGCCTAATCCATACTGCTATTTTCCTCTACACATCAGCTTTCCACGGGTTGAAATTAGGGCGCCATTGCTGTACAATCAAATAATAGTCGTTAATCATCCAGGGGCCTTCCTGAAACGTAAAGTCCCTATCCTCCTTTGTAGTGAAAGAAACGATGCAATACCCATTGTTGAGTGGGGTCATCTTCATTGGATCAGTCGGTGTCCACATCCTATGTATCCTGTCCCGTATGATGTATATTGGAACATCAGCACCAAGAACCTTGATTATCAGAGAATTCATCCATGGTTTGCACCAAGCAGCATACTGCTCCGATATAACTTTCAAGGATGAAATCCCTCATTTATTAGACCGCTATATCCCTCTTCTTCTAGCGTACTTTTAGCATTACTTGTCTCCCCTTTCTCTGCATTCTTATGCCTAAAGAACATCTTCTAGCCATTTACTATATCATCTTCCTCCTCATGCCTTATTAGGAAGCCTGAAACTCCAAGTTCCATGAGCTTATTCGATAAGATAAGAAAGGTGGGCGCCACCTCAAATTCACCGGTTCCTCCTTGCTTCTCCCCTCCCTATTAGCCGAACTTTTGGCATTCTGGCTGAAGATGAAACTGGAAGAACCAGTAGAATCAGGGCCCTCCTTCTCTTTAACACATTTCTTCCCTCCACCTTGTTCCCCACCGGGCTCTCCTCCACCCCCACCGGTATCTCCTACCCTTCCATCACCACTTCTTCTCCCTTGCTCTCTCATCAGCTTTTTGGTTGGTTTCCTTTTTCTCTTTACAATAGAAATTGTTCTGATGAATTTTTATTTCAAATCAAGTATTTCCATTGTGTATCGTGTAATATCCCAAAATATATCCAAGGGCTAAATGTAATAGACAATGAAATAAAAATATTTGTGGCATCCTAATTAATTTTGCTATAATCAAGGGAAAAAGAGACAATTGCCACTTGTTCTTAAGGTCAAAATTGGAAGACAAATTGAAGGGCTAAGATTTTCTCTTCAAAAGAAAGCAGCAATTATAGGAATAGAAAGCAAATAATCTCACTCCCTTAATATCACAAAAACGTCCAAAAAGGTATACCAAGAGAAAAAGAGGATTAGTCAACATACTTTACAAGAAGACTTGGTCAAAAATTGTGGCTAAGACATAAAGGAAGTAATAAGAGACTTTTTTTCCAATATTACCTCTCCAATGGGTAGTAATTTCGTCCAAAGGAGAAGAGAAGAAAGAAAGAGAATTTACTTCATACACTTCTTCACTTTTGTCTTTGAAAAGTCAAAAAAAAAATTGCAACTAGAAAAATTGTGTAACCAATGACTATGCAAGTTTATGCAATTGGTTAATCCTTCTTCCTCCTTTTGAAGAACATTTTGGTCAATAATACTTCTCCATTTGGGCTACCCATATCATGTCCAAAAGCAAGAAGAGAAGAGGAAAGAGAAAACTTAATCAAATGACCAAAGTCAACGTGGCATAAACTTGTGTAAAAAGAATTATTTTCAACCACAACTTTTCTTTCTCTTTGGGCCACATTTTCGGTCAGATATTAAGAGGATAAAGAAAGAGAAAAATTGCTCATAATTCACTCTCTCATCTTTTCTCAAGGTCGGCCCAAGATAAGCAAAACAAGAGAAAATGAAGAGCAAAGTTTAGGTAAGATCTTCTATATGTATTTCACCTTCTTAACCTCTTTATGGCACAAAAGCTCTTCATAAACATTTTTCCTCTTGATGAGAGCTTCATTCTATGGTTTTAGAATTTCAAGAAGAGGTGTTTTGTACCATCATCCAAGAACAAAAGCTGAAAAATCAAAGAAAGGAGCTAAGGAGAAGCAAGAGGTGAGTATTGGCTCTAATTTGAGCTATTGGTTGTGTAGGTTGAATGAGTATTTTGACATATATAATTCTACCCTGATTTTTTCCAAGTTAGGGTTTAGAGGAGTCATGGTGTTTTGGTTATGTATTTGGTGTTT
The DNA here is from genome assembly GCA_963210345.1 of Inga oerstediana. Classification (NCBI taxonomy): domain Eukaryota; kingdom Viridiplantae; phylum Streptophyta; class Magnoliopsida; order Fabales; family Fabaceae; genus Inga; species Inga oerstediana. Next base: position 37,441,578 of record OY723401.1, on the reverse strand, counting down.
TATGATGATTAGAAACCATATGACACAAGTTTGATGCTCAAATTGGGAGTTTAGTAATTTCTAGAATTTTGTTGATTTTTCTGCCAAAACATGATATGGGGAATGAGTGAGAATTTGTTCATTTTGATGTTACCATTGTGTTCTACATGAAAAATTGTGTGGGTATAGCCTTGGGTTGTGCATTTTAGGTCATTGAAACTCAAAATGTAAAACTGGATTTTTTGCCGAACAGAATTCCAGTGAGTTAACCTTGTGTGGTGTTTTTGGATAACTAAATGATCTTTAAAAATTATGAAACTTTCTAGTTAAATAGTAGACATAACAAGATTTAATTTGATAGGTTATTTGCATTATTTCGATTTGTACATTGGGAGTTATGAGTTTTTGAAGTTAGGTCATGAAAATTGGGTTGAATTCTGACAGTGTGCAATAAATGAAAACTTTGGGAATGCTGTGTATCCAACTGGCTGTGGGTGATATTTTTCCTTGAAAATAGACTAAATAAGGGTTACATATCCTTTGGAATCACCCCATTTCAATTTTTCCAGAATTAGTTATGATTTTTCAAAGTTGATGAAAAATTCTAGCAGATTTGGTCACTTATGCGAAAATTGAAGATGTTATGGCATAATGTAATATTGTTGAACTCTGAGGTTAGAAATTGGTCTTTTAGGTTAATTGACCACTTTAGCTCCTTACTTAATTGGACTAAATGACTATAGCGATAACCAACCCAAGTATTATGAGTTATTAGAGAATTGGAATAGGTAATAACTTATCGTCCTTGATTTTGGTTTATAAGATTCGATATTTGCCTTGTTCGTGATCCACTTGTGCCAAAGCACAATCGGAAAGAACAAGGTAATGACACTCTTACTTATACTATGTGTAATGCATTGTACGTTTGTTATATCATTGAATTGTGTATTGCGAATGCTGTGAAGTTTGTTACTGTGAAAACTATGTGAAAGCCATGAAGGCAATGTGTATGCTGCGAAAGCATTGTATAAGCCATGAAGGCATTGTGTATTACAGCATGAGCAATCGTGGACGTAACACAGGTCATACTTACCCCTGTTGTTGTTGTAAATGTGCAAGCCGTGAAGGCTATGTGAATGCTGGGAAGATCATGTGTATGCTTTAAAGGCCATGTGTATGCTGCTGCTACTTGGTGCTTTACTTGCTTGCTATGTGATTATATGTTGTATAAGTGATATGTTACTATTGGGATTCTCTTGAATCTCATTCTTTCCATTGACTAACCTACAGCTAGAACAAGCGCCTCGAAGGAGAAGCAGACAACCAAGGGCGGATAGTTATTTATTTAGTTTGTTGGTTGGTTGTCATAGTTTGTTTGAGATTACTGTACATTTTGTAAATATTATTTTGAATGAGAATATGTAATCCCCTATATGAGAAGTTGCAAGGGGCACATATACTCTGTAAACCCTTTAGTTATTATATGAAAAGCCGTGGGTTGTTGGAAATTTAGGTTTACACTCTGATATGTATGAATGCAACCGAACTGTGTAGGATAATTATATTCGAAAAGTGAATATGAGACCCGGCTAAATAGGTTTTGAAAGAAATTTTGAAAACTCTATTTTAAGGATGAGATTATAAATAAGTTTTAAATTGATCATTGGTTTCTACTCTATCATCATTATATATTTTCGAATTATAATTACGGAAAATAAGGTAAGGGGTTACATATCGTCATTACTTTATCTTTATCAATTCTTTATAATAAACAAAATTTGAGATTTTATAATTTCAAAATTCTTTTTTTTTTATCATTTTCCTTTTAAAAAAAGTCAAATTTAGTGCACCAGTGCATTTTCAATGTTTTTTCGCCAGAAAGACTCAAACCATGGCATTTCTCTGCCGTGAGTCCAAGAATTTTATTTCTTCCTGCAATAAAAGGATTCCGCATCCACTTACCATTTTCGATTTTGAGCCTTCGATGCATTTCGATATTAGAAGGAGCCCTAGCTCAAGCCTATATCAGATATAAACCATCTCTTCTTTAGTCTCTATAAAATCGAAGACAATTTTAATCACAAAACATTGAGATCCCACCCAGAAGCAAGATCTGTTCGCTCAACAATGCTTCAATTACTGCTGTTCTATAAGAATCCTATACTCCACCTATCACTTGCTTCAACTCTCGCTTTCTTCCTCACCTTTTTCAGAATCCCAATTCTTTTTCTTTATGGCATCCACTCTTACATCCAGCCAGATAACTTCAATCAGAACAATGGTATCAGAGCTGCTATTCGCCGACCTGGCAACTCCGGCGGCGCCGGTTCTGGGATCGAGGGTTATCAATCTTTATCTTCAAAAACCAGTGCTGAGCTCAGAAAGAGGAACAAATCCAAGGAAAAGACCGATTTCGATGAAAACAAAGCCCAGATCTTTAGGCTGAAATTAGACCAGAGTCAGCTCCAATCTCGGCTCTTTGCTGATCAGTATGGCATTGCTTTTACCGTCTCTTTTATTGCAATTGCTTGTCTGTTGCTTGACATGTTCTTGGATGTGTCTGAGAATTCTGGGTTTTTGGAAAGTGGGGTTTTTGTTCCTATTCTGTTAACAATCATAGCGCTGGGTATGTGGTTTTTGTTGCTTACGAAGATTACTTTTGAGAGGTCGGCTTCTAGGAGATCAGAAAAGCAATTGAGTGTAGTTTTTGGGGTTTCAGGATTTTTCATTGGGATTTTAGTCTTTTCTGCGAATGTTTTCCCTGGTATTTTGGACTTCGATTTTGCTTCAATTGATGGACATGGAAGGCTTTTTATGGCTGCTTTAGTGGGATTTCTAGCAGCTTTTCTGTTTATTCCAGCTGAAAGAAATGCACGTTCATTCTGGCTTGGAACGGATCAGCTTCGTTGCAACTTATCTATGATAACTTGTGGATGGTTCACTCGTACAATCCTATATGCAAGTCACATCTTAATTGTATTTGTGGCATTGCTGTGGATTAGTCCATTGGCTGAAATTTTTGTAAACATTAACAACTTCAGTGATGGCAAGAGAGCAACTTCAATGAGTAAAGTTGGAAATACTGAGAAATTGGCTGGATACATAGGGCTATCACGTTCTGATTTTAATAACTTCAGGCGCTGGTGTTTGTTGGCGTCAAGTTTGTTGCAAATTTCTGCATTGCGCCCAAATCTGCAAATGTATCTCAATGAAGCTTTGTTATCTTGGTATCAAAGGCTCCACGCCAGCAAGGTTCCTGACTTGGACTATAGCAGGGCGAAGGTGTTTTTGCATAACCACTATTTATGTCTTGTAGCCTTACAGTTTCTTGCGCCTCCTGTGCTGGTACTTCTCTTTCTCGGCTTCTCTCAGATTGACGACCGTGCCTTTGATAGTTTTCCTTTGTTAATTAGTATACTATCTTCCTCTGCTTTTGTCAAGGAAGTTGCTTTGTTTATGGCCTGGTGGGTAACTTTTATGTGGGCTATATTTTCATCAGTGATCCTTGTATTACATCGTCATTGTATTCTATATGTTTCTTGAGAATTTGATTTTCTGAGGGTATTTTTCTTGGACATTTTACTGTAACTTGAATGCTTATATGAAATTTTGAGAAAACGGTATTTTTGTTTCAATGTATTTGAATGCCTTTTCAAAATATCAAGTTATTGTAATTTAGCTAGATTTATATTCATGTTAACTTTTGCATCTTTGATTTGTTAGAACAGTTATTTATATTGCCAAAACATCAATGGCTCATTATAGTGTGTAACAAGGTTACTTGATAGAACCGAATTCTTCAGGAATAGTTACAAACGAAGGCCACGGCAGAAACACACATGAGGCAAGATGCTTTAGAAGGGGCAGAAGTTGGCTTTTGAACTTATTACTATTTTAGTGATATTAGCCACCCTATTTTTGTTTGGTTTAGGATAGCCGGATACGATGTAGCAGACTGGCATTCGGTTCTGTGTTTGACCAGATTATTCCTTATGTTTTGTTGGTTATTTAACCATTAGAGGAGAGGGAGAGAAGGCATTTGAAAAATAGAGAGTGAATGTGAGGAGAGTGCTAGCCTCTCAAATTACTAGGGCCAGATTTATTTCTGCATTGTAATTGATTCTGTTGTAACTTCCTTCTCCCACGGAGTTGGAAGAGTGTTTTATTAATCAAATCTAGAGTTATTCAGTATTTTCTGGAACTTAATCTACTGATTCCTATCATTTGGTATTAGAGAGGTGAGATCTCCGGAAGGCGAAAATGGAACAGCTGGCAAGAGACATGCAAGAGATGAAGACTACCATGGCTGGGCTATCTAAGGTTGAAGAGTTGACCACAACTATGAGTATAATGAGAGAGATAGTGTTAAGGGAAAAGGCAGCTAGTTCTAAGGAACCACGAGGCGACCGCGAGGCCAAAAGCAACACAGAGGAAGAGAAAACCAGCAAGGGAGGCTCTGCTGCAGGAGACAAGGACAAGGATATATGGAAATATCGGAAGTTGGAGCTACCTACCTTCAATGGGGATGACCCGCTAGGGTGGCTCTTTCAGATTGAGCGCTATTTCTAGATCAGTGCCATTAATGGCTCCGAAAAACTCGGGGCTGGGATAGTCGGGTTAGAAGGGAGGGCTCTCAATTGGTACCTATGGAAGGAAAAGAGAGTAGTCATCAGTAGCTGGGAGGAGTTCAAACGGGAGCTTCTGGAGCGTTTTCACTCATCCTAACCTGGTGGGGACTATCAGATCATCTTCTCACTCCTACAGGAACACTCGGTGCTGGAGTATGTGGAAGAATTTGGAAGTTTGATAACCCCGCTGTAGGATGCGTCAGAAGGATGTTTGATTGGGGCCTTTCTCAATGGATTGAAGCCAAAAATCCAAGTAGAGCTCAAATTGGCAGACATCAACAATATCGACGACTTAATCAAAAAGCCTCTGAACGCCGATGAAAAACAGCAAATATTAGAGGAAGAAAAGCACTCCAGGGCCACACGAAACCCACGTGTGGGTTTTGAGCCAAAAACTAGACCGACCCAAACCGTGTTCTCACGGGTCACTCTCATTTTTGAACCCACCCGAGGCTTTGCATCCACTGCAACCTTAGTGAGTACTGAAGGCAACAAACGGCCCGAAATCAAGACCGGTGAGTCGCGGACGTCTAGTAATACTACTAGGGCTTCCTTGGTTCGGCAAACAGGGGGATCCCGACGGCTATCCGACGCCGAGATCGCATGGCGGAAGGAGTTAAGGCTGTGTTTTAAGTGTGGCGAGAAATATGGACCCCCTCACATATGTAAGAATTGGAACTTGCACTTAGTGGTATTGGAAATGGATCTCAGTGAGCCAGAACAGGGAGCAACCGGAAAGGAAGCCGCCCATGATGAGACAACGATAGAGGGGGATTTGCCAACATTCATGAAGCTATCCTTGACATCCATGGCAGGATTTGGCAGCAACCACACTATGAAGCTGAGAGGTCAGATAGCCGAGCAAAGGGTGGTGATCTTAATAGATAGTGGGGCTACTCAATACTTTATCTCGGAGGAGCTCATTCAGAACGCCAAAATCAAAACCGAGGAAATCACAGAATACTCGATAACTGTAGGAGAAGGCCATGCCATACGACGGCATTGTTGCAAGGACGTGCGCATAATGCTACAAGAATTGGAGGTCATTCAAACCTTCTACCCGTTCCTATTAAAAGGAGTGGATGCGGTACTGGGGGTGGAGTGGCTGAAGTTGCTGGGAGAAATCAAGGTGAACTGGGGACAATTGACCATGAAGATAGGCAAAAAGAGCAAATGAGTATGCTTGCAAGGTGAACCGTCGCTGTCTTGAACCCAAGTTTCAATTAAATCTCTAATGCGGTCAGTGAAAAAGCGAGGAGAAGGGTTCTTAGTCGAGTTCAAGGGTTCTTAGTCGAGTTCAGAGGTATGTTAGCTAATGAAGATAATGGCCTATTACTTCCTACCGATATTAAGGCGTTATTAGCCAAGTACACAGCGGTTCGTCACAACCAGGGAAGATTGCCACCATCCCGATCGCACGACCACGCCATAACCATTAAGCCAGGTGAACAGCCACCAAATATTCAGCCCTATCACTACCCCCACATCCAAAAGAATGAGATAGAAGTGATGGTGAGGGATATGCTCCAGGCAGGGATTATTCAACTAAGTAACAGCCCCTATTCGAGTCTAGTCTTGCTGGTTAAGAAGAAGGATGGCAGCTGGCGTTTTTGCATGGATTACCGAGCTCTTAACAAAATCACAGTCCCCGACAAGTTCCCTATACCGGCCATCGACAAGCTACTAGATGAATTAAAATGATCCACACTATATACAAAGCTGGACTTGAAGTCCGGGTACCACCAGATTCGCGTCAAAGCAAGGGACGGGCATAAAACCGCCTTCAGGACACATGAAGGCCATTATGAGTTCAAGGTGATGCCTTTCGGTCTTACTAATGCCCTGTCCACTTTTTAGTCCCTTATGAATGATGTATTTAGAGAATATTTACGGAAATTTGTTTTGGTTTTCTTTGATGATATTCTTATCTATAACAAAGATATGTACACTCATTTATGACACTTGGACAAGGTGTTATCTGTTTTGAAGGAACATCAATTAGTAATTAATCTCAAGAAATGCAGCTTTGCTCAACCCCGGATTGAGTACCTAGGCCACATCATTTCAAGAGAGGGTGTGCAAGCAGATCCAGCCAAAATTGAAAGCATGATTACGTGGCCAATGCCCAAGAATGTCAAGTCCTTAAGAGGCTTCCTAGGGCTGACGGGATATTACCGGAGATTTGTCAGAAATTATGGGAAGATTGCTCGACCATTAACTGATCTGCTCAAGAAAGACTCCTTCAAGTGGACGCCTGAAGCCACAACAGCCTTTGAACAACTTAAGGCTGCCATGACTCAACTTCTGATATTGGCCATGCCGGATTTTTCAGCTCCATTTGAACTTGAGACCGACGCCTCAGGTACTGGAATTGGAGCGGTTTTGATGCAAAAGGGTCGGCCAATAGCATACTACAGCCAAAAATTGTCTAATTGAGCCCAACAATGCTCTGTTTATGAGAGAGAATTAATGGCAATTGTGATGGCTATCAAAAAATGGAGGCACTACTTTTGGGGACAGAGGTTTGTGATTCGGACGGATCAGAAGGCACTTAAATATTTATTGGAACAGCGCATCATGGAGGAGAATCAGCAGAAATGGGCATCTAAGTTATTGGGGTTTAATTTTGAGATCATGTACAAGCCTGGAAAGAGAATAGAGCCTCTGATGCTCTATCAAGAAAAGAAGACGTACTAGAGATGCAAGGGTTCTCTTTATGGCAGCACGCTGACTTAGCAAATTGGGAGAATGAAGTGCAATCAGACTCAAAATTGAACCATATCATGCAGCTGATTGCTAGCCGAGAGGGTGTGGAAGGATATAGCTTGAACAAAGGGTGTCTGCAATACAAAGGTCGACTGATTCTTCCAAAAGGATCTTCGAGGATTCCCATACTGCTGCAAGAATTTCATGACACGCCACTTGGAGGGCATCCAGGTTACCTCCGCACTTACAAAAGACTTTCGAGTGTGGTATATTGGGAAGGCATGAAGCGGGAAGTTCAGCAATACGTAGCTAGATGTGGGGTGTGCCAGCGAAACAAATATCAAGCACTTTCCCCAGCTGGATTATTACAGCCCCTCCCGATCCCTCAAGGAGTTTGGGAAGACATTAGCATGGATTTCATAACTCGGTTGCCAAAATCCAAGAGATACAACACAATCTTGGTGGCTGTTGATAGGCTAACCAAGTTTGCCCACTTTGCTCTCTCCCCTCCATTCAAAGCAAAGGATGTGGCTGACTTATTTGTGAAGGAAGTGGTGCGATTGCATGGCTTCCCAAAGACTATTGTATCTGATGGAGACCGAGTTTTTGTGAGCCACTTCTGGAGGGAGCTGTACAGACAGGTAGGGACGCGACTATGCCTCAGTTCCGCTTACCACCCGGAGTCCGATGGGCAAACTGAAGTCTTAAATAGGGGATTGGAAACTTATTTGAGATGTTTTACAAGTGAGAAGCCAAATCAGTGGGCTCAATGGCTTCCATGGGCAGAATATTGGTACAATACTTCCTACCATAGCGCGGCAGACATGTCACCGTTTAAGGCATTGTATGGACGAGACCCACCCACATTCCGTAAATTCCAAGAAGAATCCTCAGCAATCGATGCAATCAATGCAGAGATTCAGGACCGAAATGCAATTATTGACACCCTCAAGGAGAATTTAGCCTGAGCACAGGAACAAATGAAGAACCATGCCAATAAGAGCCGGCGCGATGTGCAGTTTGATGTGCGGGAGCTAGTGTACATCAAAATCAAACCGTACCGGTTGCGTACATTAGCCAAGAGGGTCAATGAGAAGCTAAGCCCTCAGTTCTATGGGCCCTTCAAAATCGTGGAAAGAATTGGCGCCGTTGCTTATCGCCTTGAACTTCCCCAGACAGCTAGGGTGCACCTAGTGTTCCACGTATCCAACCTCAAAATATCTGTGCAATCAGCACCTGTCACTCCCACCATTCCTATTGCCTTGTCTGAACAACTGGAGCTTCAGGTCCTACCACAAGACATCTGCAAAGTCAGGAAACTTACTGATGGTCTCACTGAGGTGTTAGTGCAGTGGAAAGATCTCCCTGAATTTGAAATCTCGTGGGAAGACGCTGCTGTCATTACTCAACAATTTCCTGATTTTCCCCTTGAGGACAAGGTGAAACTTTTAGGGGAGGGTAATGATAGAACCGAATTCTTCAGGAATAGTTACAAACAAAGGCCACGACAGAAACACTCATGAGGCAAGATGCTTTAGAAGGGGCAGAAGTTGACTTTTGAACTTATTCCTATTTTAGTGATATTAGCTGCCCTATTTTTGTTTGGTTTAGGATAGCTGGATACGATGTAACAGACTGGCATTGGGTTCTGTGTTTGACCAGATTATTCCTTATGTTTTGTTGGTTATGTAACCGTTGGAGGAGAGGGAGAGAAGGCATCTGAAAAATAGAGAGTGAATGTGAGGAGAGTGCTAGCCTCTCGAATTGCTAGGGCGAGATTTATTTCTGCATTGTAATTGATTCTGTTGTAACTTCCTTCTCCCATAGAGTTGGAAGAGTGTTTTATTAATCGAATCCAGAGTTATTCAGTATTTTCTGGAACTTAATCTACTGATTCCTATCAGAACTCATGCGAGCTACTGGGATTAATTTCTGCACCTTTCCTTTGATGAAAATGTCACACTTCAGACAGCCCTTTAGTTGTTATTTTCCCCTACCTTTTATACAATTATTGCATCTGTTTATCTTGTTAGGCATATCTGAAGGAAAACTAGAAAAGGTGTTCAGTTTTTCAGTTGTATGAGCATATTTTTCCATTATAACACTAAAGCTTCCATCTTGATGCTTGTCTTGAGATTTTTAATTTTACTGATTGTTATCTTGTTCGAGAATAGTAAGCTCATAGATTATTTATTCATGTGCTTTGGAAAGTAATTATCAACACTATGAGTAACTTAATACTGTTGTTCCATAAAAAGTATGTCTTAAATTTAGGAGGTAAAACTGTTTTTAATATCAATTTATTGCCTTATCGCCTTTTGTTCTCTACAATGAGATATTCCCTCATGTCTAGCTTTTGCAATATACTTTCTGTTTCTCATTGTCTTATATTATCTGAAAATGTAAATTGGTAGGCTATTCCTACTGTTCTCATTGCGAATGATAGTTTTATTAAACCTGTAAACTACTGCTCTCTTTGCCCTTTTCATCTACAGCTCCTGTATTTGAAAATGGAAGAATGTATTAGCTTCATTGTTCGAATTTTCTGGTTCCATAGAATTAAAGCTCAAATACTGATAGGTGCACAAAAATAGAAAGGGACATGACCATTTGATCTGGAGACAACATGAACCCTGTTGTATTAGTATGTTCATATAGGGATAACAATGAACATTTTATAGAGGTTATGGGCTACTATCTGATGTATTATTTTGCCAATAGAAGTTGATAGGGTTGTTTCAGAATTATGTTTGAGAATCTTCATTGTGGCTTTGCAAAATTTGTGTTTACAGCTGATGAATTAAGGCATTAGATAATTTTATAGGTTTATATGTCTAATTATGCATTTAAATGGAACAAGAGCTTTGTCTAGGGTGTTACCTTCTCATCTTTGAATATCAATGCGTTCAAATGCTGAATATTGGACAGTGGGTAGAGTTGGGAATCAGGGCTGGCCCGGCCCTACAGGGCTGGCCCTTGACGGGCCAGGGCCTAACAGGGCCGGCCCTAAAGGGCTCGAGGTCAAGAAAATTGCAGTTTTTCAAGGCCCGACCCGAGAGCATCAGGGCCAGGGCCGGCCCGCAGGGCCAGGAAATCCTTTTCACAATATTTAACAATTTTTCCTGCGTATTTTCCCCAAAGAGATATAATTAGTAAATAACAACGATTAAAATTCTAATTTAATACATAAATGTTGTCAACATTAAGGTTTAAATAGCACGTCTCTTGTAACAAACAAACACAGTTACTAATGTATAATTAAAGGTAAAATCATGTTCATAAATAACTCACACAAAGGCCAAAGTATAAGAAGGCAAGAAACTAAATACTCTAACCTCTAAACAACATGAGTATGACAACTATCATTTTCATCTTCTTCCCCACTATCATCAATTTCAAGGACATTTGATTGTGTTTCACTTTAAGCAGTAGATTCAAGTAGTCAAATAATCACAACCTCCATCAAAAATCATACTCTATCAGGCAGAATAGTATATAATATGATTTTAGTCTAAATAGGCAGAACAATATACTCAAAAATCACAATATGATTCAATTAGACAAAACAATATACTCAAAAATTATACTATACAATATGAGGACATAGTGACATATAGATTCAATAAGGTAATCCAAAAATGTAACATAGTTTCTTTCTAAGTAAAAAAAAAAATTAAAAATAAACGGGCCTAAAGGGCCGGCCCTTTTAAGCCTGAGGCCCTACAGGGCCGGCCCTTTTAGGCTCGACTTCCTTTTGAGGCTATAATTTACAAGCCCGGCCCTTGAAGGGCCAGGGCCTAAAAGGGCCGATCCGACGGGCTCGGCCCGTTTTCCCGGCTCTAACAGTGGATGACAAATACGTTAGTCTTTCAAAATCCATTCAGTTTTAGATATAGTTTAAGAGGCAAAACTGTTTGGATATGTGTTTGGTGCTATCGAGTTTGTTGGCCTTTTAACCATCCACTTATGTTCAAGATTATAGATTAAAATGGTTATTTCAGGTTGAATTTATACATTGTAATTTTCTCATTCTTTTTTCTTCGGTGCTTTTATTGCTATCTTTAATTAAACATGCCTTGCAGATTATGATAGTTTGTGGTGCGGCGCTAAACGAAGGAGTGTCTATCATTTATTATTTCTGTGGGCCCCAAGTAATTTTAAATGATAGGTAGAAATCGTTAAGCTATCATAGTTGCTGGGAAGGAGAAGGGTGTAGTTTTGCTCATTCAATCATGGTGTTTGTTGTTCCCTTCAATAAAATCTACGAAGGAGATTAACCATATTCTTTGACAAGTGTTATAGGTCTTCTTGCACAAACGTCATAGTGCGTAGTGAACAAGTTCACATCTCTTTGACGCTTTCCATGTTAGGTCCCAAAATAATGTCTTCAGCTTCTGATAAGTAGCCTTTGTTATGGAGAGGACTGAAGAGTGGATTCATGTGAATAACCTCTGCTTCAGTGGCGTGTTATCTTCCCCTTCATTCCTTGTATATGACTATCCCAAGTATTCTTTCTTTCAAAGGAGGCGTGTTTAAAGCTGTTTTTGATTTTGCAGCATTATTGGCATCAAATGGGTGGGCTCGGGAGAGCACGTCCTTGTACAACCACCCTTTATTACTCTTTCCTCTAATCATGGTAGAATGTAAGTTGGTCTCCTCACCTTCTACATGCAAGGTTTAGGCTTAGAACGTCCTTCAAGTATTGGGTCCTTGCGTCTTGTTTAGCTTCTGGTTTTCATATATTGAAATCCTCTTCCGGTAAAAAAAAATTATATATATATATATATATATTCTTGTTCTTGTGATAGTAGCTAGAATTTAGGGCATATTATTTTTGGAAATTATTATGTTCCAAGTTCTAACTACATAAATGGGCTGAAAATAAGTTAGGTTTTAGGCCTTCCGCCTAAACAAACTTTCCCTATTTGCATAAATAGGATTAGCGGTAAGCTTTAACCTAGCTTTTTTATTAAACAGGCTAGGCCATAGACTTCTATAAGCCTATACACCCAACTGTTGTTAATTATTTAATTTATATTATAGTATGTGTATAAATATTACACAGTCAATGCATTTCTTCTTTTTTTTAATTAAGATCAAAACGATATTAATAAAAAAAATGAGATTACATAGTCCATACAGGTAAGGGCATAGGTAAATGCTTACAAGATTATGGGTTGCACAACAATTCAACACAATATATATATATATATATATATATATAACTTATAGATTTATTTATATGCACATAAAGGAGTGAATAATAATGCGAGTAGTTAATTAATATAATATAAAATCAATTTTTTCCTTCTTTCTTATTTTAATATCTAAATTATACAAAATTGAAGTTTTAAATAATGTAGTAAAATTAATTTACATTATATTTTTATTTATATGTAATTTATATATTTATATATATATCACTAAATGCATATATAATTAAATATAAATTTTTGTTATACATATATATAAAGATAAATCAATATGAATGTGTAAATATAAATTTTTATTAGGGAGAATTGTTAAAAAAGATCTCATTGACAACTTATTTGCTAAATGAGACTTGGGAATATATCTTACACATGGAGGAAAGATATCTGCACACGGAGGGAAGATTTTTACACATGTAGGGAAGAATTTTGCACGCAGGGAAAATCATTTGCACATTAGGGAAGATATTCTATATACGTGGATGATAATATGCACCCAAATGTCTCATTTAGCAAATAAATTGCCAATGAGAGATTTTTTCACAATTTTCCCTTTTTATTATATATAGATAGATTCAATATGAATGTATAAATAGGTAGGCCTAATAGGGTTGCAGGCCAGTTTTTAAGCAGATAGGGTTATACTATTTATACTTAAATAAGCCTGACTTTTTTGCATAAATGGTGATAGATCTCATGGCTTATTTCCAACCCTAGTCTTATAAAGTATTTTATTTGTTACCACAGTTGAAACAAAGGAGATAATTGTTAGCAGTAATTGTGCCCGGAAAGGGCATCTTTTTTTCATGTTATAATTTTTTTTTTTTTTTTGGAATGCCAGCTCACTCGAACCCGCGCCTTGCAGTTTCAAAGCACGGCTTTAAACCACAAAGGCACAAGGCAGCTAGCTTCATGTTATAATTTATAACCAGTCTTCTTGAATTGGAAATACTTTTTGGTGGGCAATTTGATGAATTTGAAATACTCCCTCCGGTTATAGCATATAAATCACTTTAATTAATTCATCACAATAAAAAAAAAATGATAGTTAACTCAAATGAGGTTTTGAAGGAGAAAAAAATATGAGGAATAACAAGTAGGTATTAATTATATGGATAAAATTGATAAATAAATATTGATTATTCTCTAAATGACTTATATTATAGACCAAAAAATTATTCTAATAGTAACTTATATTATGAATTGGAGTGAGTGGCGTTTTAACTTGTGAGTTGTAAATAATTTTGACTCCGCTGAATGTTCTGAAAATTAAGCGTCCAGCGGTGCGTTTTGGATGGAGATTGAATTTTACTCTCTTCCTGGTTCTTTGCTACGAAATATATTTAACTAATACTGCTTCCGGTTCTATTTATAAGTAATTTTCGTTCTGATTGCGTAAAATGAACTAGTAGTTAAAAACAATAAATATATAAAAAATGTCATATTTTTTTTCATATATGCCTTTATTTATAAAAAGAGTATAGGAGAGAAAATAGATAAAAAAAATATGAGAGATAATGAATATAAGATATGAGAAAGAATGAGTATTTAATAAGGATAAAATAGGAAAAGAAGCTTAAATTTTCAGACAAAAAGTGAAAATTGTTTATAAAAAAGATCAATCACATGACAGAGAAAATTACTTATAAATAGGATCAAAGGGAGTAATTAAATACTCTTTCTTCTCTCAGTTCCTCTCTAAAAACCATGAATTTACCGATCTCAATTTTATACATTCATTTTCAGGGGCATTATTTAAGAAATATATTTACTCTATAAATTTTGCAAAATGCCTTATAAATTGAAAAAAAAAAATCAAGACCTATAAATGATATCTTATGAAAACGGATGGAGGAAGTATGTGTATCTTTCATGATATTTATATATCATGAAGGGTTAAAGTGCAAAAATACACATGAGTTTTCCATAAAAGAGCGTTTAATATTAAATGTTTTTTAGAGGCAAAAATAACTATAAACTTTCAAAATATATGCAAAAATGCACAATGACCGTTTGTTTGAATTTATTGATTGAAAATGGTGACATAGAGGATGACGTGGATGATTAAGAAAAAACATAGAACAATAATTTAATGACTGGGCAAGGAAAATTAAATCTGAATGAGGAAGGATGAATAAACTTGCATCTACATATTATATTTCTCCTTTCTTATTTAGATTTAATTTCCCTTACCTAGTCAATAAATTATTATTCCAGATTGTTTCTTAATCATCTCCTCATCCTCCACGTAACCATTTTCAATCAAAAAATTCAAATAAACGGTTAACTGACGATCAATGTGTATTTTTACACATATTTTAAAAGTTCATCGTTAATTTGCTTATAAAAGAACTGTTGATGTTAGGCGCACTTTTGTAAATATCTCATTTATACACCTTAACCCTATTATAAATATATTTATGCATCTTAATTAATGGGTTTCTTGGGGAGTTTGTGCCAGCCACAACATTAAGTGGAAGTATGAACTAAAATATAGTTTAATGTGGTGAAAGTTTGGAACATCAATGAATCTTATGTGAAGTGGGATTGAAGCTGCCTTAGCAACGGTATATGTTGCTTCAGTTGTTTGATTATCGTCATATCACAATGCTTCAAGAATGGTACAAGGACAAACCCAAGATGCCAAATAAACGATTACACTTCGGCCGCTTTTGCCTTTTGGATCAATTGGTAATGAGTTGACTCATATAAGTGTTACCTAAGCTTGTGAACATCTACTGTTATTTTTTATATGACAAAGTTTAATTAGGAGAATTGGGTTCTGGGGTTTACTAAGATCTCAACATGCCTCAAAGTTTCAAAGAGTGCTTATAAAATTATTCATTGATTGTTCATCAACAAATTATTCACATTGGCGATAAGATTTGAATTCATGACCTTATGGGTTATATCAACCAACTACATTGCTTATTAATTGGTTTAACTCTTGTTGGCTTTATATACTGTTACTAATAATGACAACTAAGGCTAAATTTAATCGGTGCTATTCGCTTTTATATTTGCGTTTGTGCAAAATAATATCAAAATTAATAATTACAAATGGTTTAAAAGAGATTTGGAAAATTGTTGAATGATTATAATTGTAATTTTTTTTCAAGATTATAATTGTAATTGAACATTTAAAAATATACTCCATGTGCTTTCAAAATATAAGTCACACAAATACCTATTTCACATATGTTAAAAAATTAGTTAAAATTAATTAAATTAAATTTGCACTAAAGCACAGTTATTTTCCATATTTGTCCGGATTAAATTATTGATCTCCCTCATCAATCATCTGTAAGTTGAATGCGTTCGCTAATCTTTCCGCCCTAGTTTTTGATTCCCAAATGTTAATATGCCCATCCTTAATTTTTAAATGCTAACTCATCATTTTAAAATCGCTTAATCAGTATTTTTCCTTAGTGATATTAATAGTTTTAAATTTAAGGATTGAAAATACATTTTTTAAACTTAAAGAACTATTCCATCCCATGCAATTTAAAAAACAAAAATGAAACTTAGAATAAACTTAAATGGCTAAATATATACTTTAGTTATTTTATTTATTATCCTCGTATAATTATAAAAAAAAAACTAGTATTTTTTTTATAATGTTCTTGAAATCAGTTTCCATAAGCCTGAGCTCCTATTTATATCACATTGTAGGTATTAGATATTTCAAATTTGATAATATCATTATTCAAATTCAAAAAATAAAAACATAAATCAAATATCTCCTTGTCTCCTTTTTTATATATTTATTTTTCTAGAAGTTTCTTCTTCTTTCTCATAAATCGTGCCTTAATCACTGAACGGTGTAAATTTACCACAGGGTAAACCATGGGACACACATTTCCCAAGTCACATGCATACAAACGAATCAGGGAAAACAAATCTCATCCGGAAGTTCCTGGAGAAAAGCCGTAACGATAGTATTTCTCGCTCCTTCCTTCATTTTTAATTGGAAAAATTGCACTTACATCCCAAGTAGGACAAAATATGATCCAAATGTCCCTTAAAATCTCTAATTTATAGTAAAATCCTGTAAGACATTTGGATAATAAATTCTAATTGTGTAAAGACCAAACTAACCTCCAATTCTTCTTCTTCTTCTCTCCAATCCTTTACTCTCTCTCTTTCTCATCGCCTTCTCCCCCATTTCCATATTATTCATCTAGATTCAATCATGATCCTTCCACTGCATTAATATTATTCAATGATGACAAATACAACCCCATCGTCTCCTCTATTAGCTTCTTTATATTCTTGTTCTCCTCATTCAAATGCCCAGATTCATCCCCATTGTCTTCCTCGCTATTCACATCAATATTATCATTGGCATCAAGTTCCTTGCTTGATTCATCGTTTGTCATTTTGTTGCCGCCATTGTCACCATTGCATGACTATGTGTGTCATCGTCGAGTGACCATAGTTGTTGCCTATGTTAGATATGATTAGTTTTGATAATATCAAATATAGATGTCAAGTATTAAGATCAAAAAGTTTGTATGATATATTTATTCTCTACATTGACTAACTACTATATTTAATATTGTATATCTTATAGATTAGTCATAAACCCGATGTTGGGTTGATGTTATAATGCCTCATATGTGGAGAATGATCATCAAGAAGAAAATCAAAAGGCAAGGGATTGAAGAAAGAAGGCATTGCAAGAACTAATGGGAATATCAAGCAAAGATTGAAGAACATTGAAGATATTCAAGAAGACATCTAATTGAGCTATGAAGAATGATCATCAATTCAAGAAGATATCTAGTTGGGTGATGAAGAATGATTATCAAGAGGAAAAACAAGAAGAAATAGATTGAAGAAGGAAGAACTTGCAAGATCACATGAGAATATCAAGATCCAAACTATTAAAAGTGATATCGGAGGTTTCTTTGATCATATGGAGGTTGAAATGGGATAATACGAAGTTAAAATGATGTATACGGAAGTTATGGTACCTCCGGGGATAATTACTCGAGTAATATGGCACTGCCACATTTTGGAGGTGATTACTCGAGTAATCTACAGAGTTACTTGAACCACTCGAGTAATCTGTAGAGTTACTTGAAGATTACTCGAGTAACCACTCAAGTAAGGGTATTCTGGATTCGCGCGACAGGATAAAGGTTTGATATTTTGGGCATATCTCTCTAACCACACGTCGGATTGATCTGAAACCGGTGACATATAAAACTAGACTCCCAACACGAACTATAGACACCAAGATCATATGAGAGCGATATGATCTATTGAAGTTTACACATGAATCAGCGTCTTTTACCAGAACAAGGTTCGATATTTTGGACATAACTCTCAAAATACATATCGGATTGAGACGAAACTGGTGCCATATAAAAGTAGACTCAAAGAGATTTCTAAGGATATATAATTTGTCACATTTCAAGTTATATACTAAGATCTATGCCTTCTGGAAGTTGATGCTCATGATTTCAGACTTTGTCTAAATGCAGAAGATATTCTTTGGATCATAATTTTCTGTACAAAATGAGTTTGGAGGCGATTCTTATTGCATTGGAATGTAGATGATGAGGACTTTCTGATGATATATAATTTGCCATGTTTCGAATCAAAATCAAGAATTCACTTGAAGGACTTACTCGAGTAATATGCAGAATTATTTGAAATCTACTCGAGGGACCACTCGAGTAAGGTGTGAAGAAAAGCGAAGGCCACTCGAGTAACCAGATTACTAGAGTCAGCACTCGAGTAATCTGCAGGTTTTTTTTTGGAAGCTTACTCGAGTGAGCACTCGAGTAATGCAGTTGGAAATGCCCTCGGTCAAAACTTGAATAATATTACTTGAGGGACCACTCGAGTAATCTACAAAGTTATTTAAGAGCTTACTCGAGGGATCACTCAAGTAACTAGAGAAGAAATCTTCCAGTAGCTCTCGGCCAAGAAATGACTCACATCACTGAGGGACTACTCGAGTAACTAGATAAGAAAAAGAAACATTACTCAAGGGATCACTCAAGTAATGAAGTTGGAAATGCTCTCGGCCAGATTTTGAACGGGATTACTCGAGGGCTCACTCGAGTAATGACCAAGGCTTACTCGAGTGACCACTCAAGTAATGCTTACCAGGAATATAGAACAACGTTCTGAAGCTTTCGAAAATCATGGGATTAATTATAAAACTCACTCTTCTTGCTTCCAATCATTCTTACAATTCATTATATTAGTGTTTAATGTATGTCTCCAGGAATATAATGAAGATATGATATGAAGAGTCAAAAGTTCACTTTACGGAAGTGGAGCGTTCACCAACCACAACGGTTAGTTTTCAAAATCGAAGAACAGTCAAACGAAGCTATGCCACTCTAACGAATAGGTTGAAATGCTTCTAACAGCTATCAGAACTCATCTATAAATATGAGAACATTCAATGAAGAACAACACCAACAAGAAACATGCAAAGATCATGAATCATCTACTTCAACCCAACTACTCTCTGTTCTTATCCATTTTCTATATCATGTATATTTGAGAGAGAGATTATTTGTATTGTGCTTCAGTATTCATCTATTCACTTCTGAGAGATAAGATTGATTGTAATCTTTCATCATCAAAGTTGTATCCTTACGGGGTGTGTAAGGGAGAGTAACTCGGTTGTAACCTTACGGTATGTAAGGGGGAGTAACTCGGTGAGAGATTTGCAAAAGGCTTCGCAAGTGGCAGGCTAAATTTGTGGGTTGTAAAGGCTTTTCTTGTGCCTCGATTAAACAAGAAGATAGTGAATTTGAAAATCTCAGAAGGAGCCTGGGGACTGGACGTAGGCCATCGCAGATTGGACCGAATCAGGATAAATCATAGTTTGCATACTCTCTTCCTTAAACTCTTATATTTCCAGCATATATTAACTGTTGATTTATGATTCATTACTTTCATATTTATTACTTTCTCTAAGATGCAAAAAGATTTTCAAAGTTCTTAAGATTTTTATCTTACACCCAATTCACCCCCCTTGGGTGTCAGCCGGTTCTAATAGCCTAATCATCGGTGTCACCTATTCATTGTGGTCGACGACTCCTCCACCCATTGACCCTAGTATCTTTGCCATCTCCCTCTCCCCCACTAATGAAAGGCTATTGATTCCATTCGTCATTTGCTATGTTTGTTGGTATATTCACTACTACAAAAAAAATAAAGCTATGGTGCTTCTACTTGAACTAGTTGTGGTACTTAAGAAGTGCCACATATCAAGATGCCACTAAAAGAAGCTGTGGCGCTCATAATAATTTTTTTAAAAAAAAAGTCCCCTCCGTGGCGGTTTTGGAGGAAGGGCCACAGGAGGGGGGTCTCCTGTGGCTCTTACATTAGCAAGCGCCACAATTGGCAAGAAACAACAGAAAGGCTAGCTAGTTAATTAAATAGTAGCTACCTAGAGGTTTGCATAAACACATATTCACACCATTCGTTGATCACTTCATTGACTTGATGGTCAGTCAAACTATCACAACGTTGATCTTCATAATACTACATATATATAAACACACAATCATGCACAAATTAAAACGAAATAAAATCACTAAAACTTAATTATCAGGCACTAATTAAATTTAAAACACAATATGAGTTGCAGCTAAATGACTTACTTTTTAAGGACTAAATGACTGATCATGCGTAATTACATGCTTCATAAATTTCATGATTTAATACCCACAATCATTGTCATTGGGTTGGAAAGGGCACTACAAAATTTAATGAAATATTTAACTCCGTTTATGAATAAAAATTGTTTAGTAACAAAGTTTGAGCAAATTCAGATATTAGTACATGTATCTTCTTCCAAGCATAGCTAAGGTGAGGGTCAACGGTTTTAGAATAGCTTATGGAGACAAAGGCCCAATACGTAGTCAATGCACTAACAAACCAATAGAAACTGATTACTTTAGGTTATTCAATCACATATGTAAATATTTTCACATACGCACGTACGCTTACCTATTGAACAATCGCAACATATCAGGACGGTCCTCTGGAAGACCTATAATTAGAGGATCCACATAGTAAATGCGAGGGCCTGAAGGTTCCACTGGATTGATAACAATCAATATTCAATGTTGCCTAAAATATTTTAAAGTATTTGTTTCAACAATCATGTTATGATAAAATTTAAACAACAAAACAACATACACAAAAATTGTACCACTAATAACTTACCTTACATTGTATGGCACTAGAAATAGCGTAGTTGGTGTTGCTTTCTTTCTAATGTAATCTTTCATATCACTAGATTATGCTTGTATATCTACTCTACCCCATGCTGGCCAACGAGATCAGGGTTGACAAATGTGAATTGGACCCTGTCTGTATCCATTTAGATGTTATGGTACAAATGCCTGGTATAAAACAAACAGTGTCATAAAAAACAAAAAAATGGAATAAGAAATAATAATAACAGTGATAAACGATGATGTTAAAGTACTTAATCCAGATGTTGATAGCTGAAGCACTAATCCATTCATGATTGCATATTTCGTGCAAGACATCACCATTAACATGATCAACTAGACCCCTAACACTGTAGATGTGTCTATCAAAATGTAATTTCAGTCCTCCATCATGGATCAAATTTGGCGTAATTTATACTAATTAATCACGATATGAGGTCATTCTTCTTTTGCTTTCAACTTGGGTTGTGTTGTCGAACACTTTGAAATCTTGCCATAAAGTTGGATTTGTTTTTCTCTAGATTGTCCACCCTACGAAAATCATAAAATTAAATTATAGTTTTAGATGGAAGTAAGGAAAAGTAAAGGGAATTGTAAATCAACGACCTTTTCATATGGCTCGATAAGACCTATTGGCCAAGCAACATAGCCCCCTACAACATCTTTCACCATCATTTGCTCATCCTGAGACGGGATCGGTAAGAGCGCTTCTTCATTCGTACAAACGTTAATCCTTACTTAGAGTATGTTGTCGAGCAACGTTGAATTGTGTAGTGTATCCTTATTTGTGTTGTAGGCAACACCCACTACAACCGCTTGCTTGGAAGATTGATCGACATATAATTTGCATTCGAATTCACCCTATGGAAAATAGAGTTAATATATTAAAGTTCGCTAAATTATAATGTAACATAAAGTTAAGTTGAGAAGAAATTAATTACCAAAGGAAGAAGGACTTTAGGCATGGAGGTGCAACTATCTTTGACACTTGGGCTATCACATGGGGGAACATTTTGTGTTGGCCTACACTGCACCAACTGTTTTATTTGCGCTTTTAACAACATATTTTGTTCTTGAATCAAACGCATTTGTCCTAAGAATTATTCTTCGCATTCTTCCTTGCAGCGCATTTGTTCATGAAGTTCTTACATTTGATGCTTGAAAGTAGTCATCTCCTTACACAGCTACGAAACGTCACTTTTATTGGGGTGCTTCTGACGTCTGAAATATGATGATTGGGTGACTGCAAAACCAGTACCTTAAACACGATCATCATACTCAGGTACTCCTAGCACTCTGCTCAACAAATCATCTCGACCAACATAGCTCGCCAACACAAGATCCTCTTGTGTCATTAGTCGCTAGCACAAAAAGAATTACAACAATATTAGTTATTATAAATCAAATTTATTTAAGTAAAGCTAATTATTTATTGTACGCATAATCCAATACTTACATAATATTTGGCTACTCTTCTTGCTTCTTCACTATGAATTTCACCTTTCTTATTTATGCAACCAGCCACTCATAAATCATATCGCGGAACCTGTGTGATATCTGAACTTGATTCTTCTATCTGCACATCAAAATTAATTGAAGTTAAATGTTATTCATACAATTTATCTACATATGAAATAATCATTAGTTCTTACAATTTTTTTTCTAACTGTGTGTATGAAATAGGTCTTTATGTGTACCAATATGGCATGTTGGTCACATTAAAGCGATTTTTTTCGCTCAACTCTTGTTTAGATCCAAATGATTCATATCAATAAATGTTAATTACAAATACATTACAAGTAATAGGTAAAGTCATCTATCTTATATAATTACTTGGAATTCCTGAGTTGTATGTGTTCACACAAACTCATCCCATATTTCTCGAGTGATGATTTCTTCGTACAATTTCGGCGGTGTAGTGATGATAATCTTATTATCATCCCTCAAGAAGAATTTTACAAGATCAGAAAAAAAAACTTTCTCATAAGTTTACCGGCTTTTCTTAGCATGAAGTTCTTCCAATGTTCATCAATAATAAAACAACTCTGTAACAATAAAAAAACATAATTTGTTATATTGAAATTAAGTGAAACAAAACAAACTAAACGATAAAGTAATTAATGTGTTACCTATACTTCATCCTAGATTTCATCCCCATAATGTTGCTTTACCCGTCTCCAATCTTGAATTGTAATAGGGACTTTGTCTCGAACTGTAGTCCCAATCATATTATTTAATGTGGTAATGTTCTCGCCAAATGAATTTCCCTTTTCATTCCACTCCAGTTCTAACTTAATTCCCTTACTTCTCAATTTAATCAACTTCGCCATAATGGTCCTGCCACAGGTTACCCTCTCCACAAATCTTTATCTACTAATGTCTGTGGGAACATCATCAGTTTCATCATGTAGTGGGTCTATACTCCTACAAGTGAAATAAACCAAAAGAAAACGTCAACACACAATGTCAACCATGTCAATGAAGGTAAATTATTTTGAAATATATAAAAACATATATATAAAAGTACAAGTAAAAAAGTCAAAGTACTCATTATCTTTTCTTTTTTCTCATTTGATTTAAAATTTTGTTCTTGAGAATTTGTGTTGGATTGAGAATTGTGTTTCTCTTGACCCAAGTTCCCTCTTCATGATCATGTTTCACGTATACAGGTCTAGCTTCATCTTCATCTTCATTTATACCAATATCTACTGACCACAAATTCTCAAACAAAGGATCATCTTTATCGATATTCAAATATTCATTTCTTTCAAAAATCAACTTGTTCTTGATGATTCTTATTGGGTGGGAGTACAATAGACCAATTCTTCTTAGCAAGATCCAAAATAAAAAATGCTTGTTCTGCTTGTGCTACTAAAATAAAAGGATCATCTTCATACTAAACTTTAGAAAGGTCCACTTGAACAAAGCCTGAGTCATCTATCCGCAATCCACTGTTGTTATTAACCCACTTACATCTAAAGATAGGGACCCTAAACATAGAGTAATCTAACTCCCATATGTGTTCAATGACACCAAAGTATGACATTGATGCATAGATAGGGTGCATGTCTTAAGCACTGGATCTATGCCAAGAATCAGCAACAAATGTACCACACTATTCTGCATCGTGCTCTATATATCATGATCTTGTGTATAGAACGTATAACTGTTGATTGCATAACCATTATAAGATAAAACATTTAAGCTCAGTCCCTTTGACAGCCATTTCAATTTTTCTGAAACTGAATCAGGATTCTGCTCCATCTCATCATTAATGCGCTTTTTCAACCAACCTAAAAAAATGTTTATTATACTTTTTGTTAACAAATTTTTATTTCTATCACCATGTACCAATCGAAGAGTATCCTTGTATTATTCAACACACGGTTCGACCTCATTAGTGTTATGTAACACATACAAGTAGGCTTGCTCTCGTTCAGTCATTGATATCGTTATTACATCCCTCCCACTTGTTCCTTTCCCTTATCTTTGCCCATCATGATGAGACTTTGAGATCCCTACAAGGTCACTATTTGATAGAAAATCAGCACATAAGTCATTTGCTTCTTCAACTATGTACCTTTTAGCAATAAAACCCTTTGGGTGATATCTATTTTTCACATACCCTTTTAATATTTTCATGAATCACTCATTTGGGTACATCTATCTCAAGTACACTAGACCACACAATTGAATCTCTTTGACCAAGTGTATGGTTAGATGTACTATAATGTCAAAAAAAGAAGGTGGAAAATACATTTCAAGTTCACACAAAGTACAGACAAGTAGCCTTTCCAAATCTTATAACTTAGTTGAATCTACCACTTTACTGCAAATCAACTTGAAAAACATGCAAAGTTTAGTGATAGTGTTTCTTAAATTTTTGGGTAAAATGGATCTTATACCAACCGGTAGGAAATTTTGTATGAGCACATGAGAATCATGAGACTTAAGGTTCTTTAACTTCAACTCTTTCACTGATACAAGATTCTTTATATTTGAAGAGTAGCCCTCAGGAACTTTAATTCCTTACAGAAACTCACAGAACAATTTTTTCTCTTTCTTCGATAGAGCGTAAGCCGTTGGTAGTAGATAATACGATGCCCTTGCTCAGTCAGTGCCAACTCTTCTCTAATTTCCAAGTTCACCAAATCTAACCTCAAATTGACACTATCCTTGCTTTTTCCTTGGATATTGAGCAACGTGTCAATTAGATTATCACAGACATTTTTTCCTATGTGCATCACATCAAGAAAATATTTCACATATAAAGACTTCTAATATGGAAGTTCAAAGAAAATGGACTTTTTCTTCCAACCACTTGTCTTGATTTGTTTTATAAAAGGCTTGCCAAAATTGTTATCTAAGTCTTTTATTGTTGAAAACACCTAGGCACCAGTCAACATCTTCAGTGGGCTACCTTCTTCTGAGTCACCATTGAAAGCCTTTTTGCATTTCCTCCAACGATGTTGTGATGATAAGAATCTTCAATGTCCCATGTAAACATTTCTCTTACAATAATCTACTCGCACTGAATGAGTGTCATCTTCACATATAGGGCATGCATCATATCCTTTGACGCTGTATCCCGACAAATTACCATAAGTAAGGAAATCATTAATTGTGACAAACAACATGGTTTTCAAAGTAAAAATTTCATCCTTAGACCCATTATACACATTGACACCTTCTTCCCAAAGTAGGTTCAAGTCATTAATTAAAGGAGCCAAGTATATATCTAAATCATTTCTAGGTTGCCTTGGCCCAAAAATTAACATGGACAACATCATAAACTTACATTTCATGATCAAGTGTGGAGGAAGGTTATAATATCACCGGTCATGTGCTGTGTGTACTACTTTGAACACCATTCGGATTTATTCCATCAGTTGATAGTGCAAGAAGTAGGTTCCTTACTTTATCCACAAAGTAAGGGTACTTATGATCAATTTTTTTCCATTGAAGAGCATCTACAAGGTGCCTAAGCTTTGTGTCTTTAATCTTTTCATCTGCATGCCATGTCAACTGTTTAGCAATCCCTACATTACTGTATGTCGCTTGAATATAGGAATAATGGGAAAATGCCATAGGACCTTCAAAGAACTTTTTCCTTTCTTCTTCCTATACGAGATGCTTTGCACTTAGGGCACTTCTCCAATGTTGCATACTATTTCAAAATAATACGCAATTGTTAGGACATGCATGTATCTTCTCATATCCCATATCGATTATAGAGCAAAGAATTTGCTTTGCCTCGTATGTTTTAGTAGAAAGTACATTTTCTTTTGAAAGCATATCTTGCAATAGTTCAAGCAGTGTGGTGAATCCTGAATCACTCAATCCATACCGAGCCTTAAAGTTATACAACTTCAACACTGCTAGCAATCTTGTGTATTTAGTACTACATGCATGTAATGGTTTCTCTGCATCACCTTACAACTTCTCAAATTCGTTAGGGTAGTTATGAAGCACCCCTTCAACCGCATTTAGTATTTCTTCAAGACCATCATCTTCATCAAACATGCTTTGGTCAAATTCATTCGAAGCACCACTTGTGGTATGCACCCGATCACTACATACATCGTTCGTCTCACCATGCCTTGTCCATCGTGTATATTTTAGCTCAATTCCATAACACACTAAATGATCTAGCATATTAAGTGGACTGATCCGCTTTCCAAAACAACAAAATAAGCAAGGATACAAGATTTTGTCAGGATCTTTTGTATGCTCGATTACAAATGTAATAAATTCTTTCACCCCATCTATATATTCCCTTAAACACCGATTAGATGACATCCATTTACGATCAATTTATACCTTCAATCTATTTTTTAAAAAGTATACATGGTTAGTTGTATGACTATTGCATTTACTAATTATTTTTATATTCTCTTACCAATTTTAAAATAAAATTGGCAACATGAAATCTTAAAAATTGAAACTTTCTAAGTCTTAAACCCTCTGTTTTAATTGACAAATAATCCATTAATTAATCTCACAACATCATAATAATTTTTCACATCTCATAACAAAAGAAATCATATTTGCCAACACATATCATAGGTAAATTAGAAAACATTACAAGTCAACAAATAAAATAATACAAGTGTTAAGAATATATAAATAATTATTTTACTTATGCAACTAATCCATAACAGTTACTAGAACACCTACAAATTATAACTAACTACCTATCTTCACATACAACCTATAAAAAATAATATTTAATTTTATCTCATTCATTTTTTACCATATAAAAATTAAATGAGATTAATTTTTTCAGATTTCATAATAAATTAAATTTAAAATAAATTTATCAAATTAAACTATTATTAAATTTTAATAAAATCAATTTTGTAAGCTCAAAATTTAAAAAAATTACCGTAAATAGAAGCTTCAATAGACTGATGAGCTGAAACTACAAATACAAACGTAAAAAAAATCAATAAAAAATTAGTGGCAATAAATTTTTTTTCAATAATAATAATATGTACAAAACATTAACATATAATAAAATAAAATATGATTAGCTTAAATAAAAAAATATGATTCATGAAAAAAAACGAAAATAAAATAAAACAAAAAGGAAAGTATAACCCCAACATCAATTAAATTATTTTCAGTTTAATGTTGAGAATACCAAAATTTATTTTTGACTAGATTGCGAATTATTCTTGGGTCAGTCATAAAGATGAATGTATATATATGCATACATATATATATATATAAAGAGGGAACTAGACACACACACAAGTAATTAAATATTTACTTTAGTTTCTCTTGAATATTATAATTTAATAAGATAATACAAAAAATTATTTTGCAACCTATGTAAAATGGAACACAAAAATTAGTTTGTTGTATGTGTTGTTTCATGATACTAACAAGCAAAAATCATAGGAAAGCAAACTAGATATTTCAATATGTTCTTTTTTTACCAACAAGCAAAAATATATATATTCTTCAATATATAATGCCAAGTCATAATCATACGGTCTAAAACTCAAAATTGACCCCATAAGTGAAGCTATAAAGATGAGCTTTAATTTTATCAGAGAAAACAAGACCACATCTCAATCAAAAAAAACATGATCACGGGTGTGCAGTGTGAGGCAACGGAATTCAACATTTAAACAAACCCAAGTACGAGCTTCTAGAACCTTTTACACGCTCATAGTAGAATCAACATGTGTAACAACTAATTATTGTGTTTCAGCATATAGAACCACTATTATAGCTCAACCAAAGTCTCTCTTAAGATTGCAAGAAAAAGTATGATGTTATTATGACCTCTACATACAATATCAAAGAAATTTATTACAATAAGTTGTTTTTCCCATCAACTATGTAAAAGCACAGTACAAGAGCTTAAAAATCGCAAGCTAGCATAAATGAACCTAAAAAAAATGAAAAAAATATAGACACTTACAGATTAATTGACCAGCATAGGGAGTAGGGGACCATATTGGTGACGCTAGCTTGAGTAAGGAGGAGGAGGAAACCTGAGCTATGGACTAGAGTGGGAACCAACTAGAGTGGGGTCTAAAGAGGAAGAGAGTAGGAAGAAAAAGGAACAATTGGGACAAGAGCGGGGACGACAGTAAGGGCAAAAGAGAGCAAACAGGGAAAGAGGGACCAAGAGAATCTGATGAAGAAGATGTGTGTGCGTGTGTGTGTTACATTTGTGCGCACAGAGGAAAGGTTTGGGGGAGTGGCGGACGAAATGAGAGAGGGAAAAATAATGGAAAGAGGAGGGAAATTGAAAGATAAAAAGGAAGAGAGAGGGAACCTACTTGATTAGCCAGAAGTGGATTTCATTATCCTCTACCAGCCTAACATGGTGCTTGCCTCACACATGGGTGGCAACCAGCTGTGGCGCTTGGCTAACCAAGCACCACAGCTGGTCCGCGTATGGCTAACGTGGCACTTGCACAAGCAAGCTCAATGTAAGCCAGTCTCCTAGCTATGACGCTTTCTCAATTAAGTGCCACAGTTAGTACACAATCTTTAATTAAAAAAGAAGTGAAAAATAAAAGAGAAAAGAAAGTTGTGGCACTTCTTTAAACAAGGGTCACAAAGTGTGCGTCACTTTTCAACTTTTTTGTAGTAGTGATTGTACTCTTTTTATGCATTAAAAGTGGGAATTAATCAACATGATGAGAAAGTTTTGTGGTTATAACTTTTAGTGTACGAATTCAGAATGTGTTGTTAATAAGGGCAGCGATAGTTATTAATATAGATGGTAAACTTGTTAATTACAACTATTTACAAAGTTAGAATGTGTTGTTAGTAGGAATAGTGATAGTTGTTAATATGAGTGGTAAACTTGCTAATGGTAACTGTATTATGCAGGTTGACAGTGGTGATAGCTAGTACGTCTAAGAAAATTCTCGTATATTTCCTTCATGTAAGGAGACAGTTTGTAATTAGTGGAGCAAGTGATATAACATATGTTAGGGTATAGTGAGATCAAAAACCACTCAGCAAGACACAAGTTATGAAGAGTTCAAAACAATGACATCATTGATTATGGGAAAAGAGAGTAGACGAGTTGTTATAAAGTTCACACTTACACATTTGATACAACTACAATTGTGGACCTCCTATTAATTAAGTGGACATATTATTTGAACAAATAAAAAAGTTGTCATTGTTAGTTACCTCACTTGTCAACGCAAGCACATGGACTTGTCAATAGACGTTCATAGACTTGTCAGTGCAATCCCTTGCACTTGTTTATATACCAAAATTTAGTTTACAAGATACCTTTATTATTATAATTTCATATTGATTATGTGGACATAGTATTTGGACAAACAAAAGAATTTTCACTGTTAGCTACCTCACTTGTTAATGTAGGCACATAAACTTGTCAGTGGCCGCCCATAGACTTGTCACTGCACTTCCCTACACTTGTTTATATATCTTCATGTTAATATAATCTGGATAGATTGCAATGATAACCTTAAGTTTACAAATGCTTTGATAACAATACCCAGTTATATACAAAAATCTTAGATAAGCTTAATTAACCAATAATATCAAGTCAATACAATGAGTCACTAATATCAAGTAAATTAAGTTACAAAATAGATTTTATGAATGCATCCTACAAATCCTAGTTACAATTGAACCTATTTGTCTATTTTGTTTTCTTCCTTGACCCCACCCTTACACCAAAGACATCACTTTGTCCTTCATGTTTTGCTTTCTCAAGCGCCCTTTCTTCCCTTCTCTTCTTCACCTCTTTAATTTCTGCCTACATTAACACTTTTCATGAGAACTTTGAGTGTGCATGGAAAATCCAATTCAGTAAGGAAAATGAAAGTTCAAAGCATTCATCATGGCCTTTTACATGATATCAAAAAAGGAACTTCACATTAAAGGACATTCCAACTTGATAAAAATTATAAAAAGTAAAATGGTTAATATAACTTTTGGTCCCTGAAGTTTGACCCAATTTTGGTTTTGGTCCCTCAAGTTTAAAATCAGTGGTTTTGGTCCCTGAAGTTTGACCTTTGGTCCCTTAAATTTGAAAGTTTTGGTTTTGGTCCCTCAAGTTTGAAAAGGACTAGGTAGAAAACAAACCGAACCAGAAAAAAAAACCGAACCGAATTGGAAAAAAACCAAGTCCTTCTCAATCTTGAGGGACCAAAACCAAAACTTTCAAACTTGAGAGACCAAGGGTCAAACTTCAGGGACCAAAATCACCAATTTTAAACTTGAGGGACCAAAACAAAAATTGGATCATGTAATACCCCGAAATTTGGGATTGAAGGCTTGTGAATAAGCCTAAATTAAGTAGACTGCTAAGCCCCAATTTAACAGGTGTCCCAAATTTATCCCCTAATGATTCTAATATCTTTGGGGTATTAAGAAAGTAAAATGATGAATTTTGGAGAAAGTAATTATGTTTTTGGTGAAATCGCCTATGAGGTAGTAAGCTTGTCATGCTCATTTAAATAAACAAATGATGATCAAAAATTATGAAATTTTACAGGATGAAAGTAGACATCCTAAGCTTTAATTTGATAGGTCATATGACTCAATAAGAGCTATACACAAAAAGATATGAATTTTTGAAGTTAGCCCAGAAAAACTGGAAAGTTTCTAAAACAACATGCAAAGAATGAAATTCTGGGAATTTTATGATTCCATAAAGCAAAATTCTATATTTTTCCTTGAAACTAGACTCAATAAGGGTTCTATAGGCTTTAGAATCACCTCATTTCGATTTTTCTAGAATTAGTTATGATTTTTCAAAGTTTGGGCAGAAATCTGCCAGAATTTTGTAAAATCCGAAATTTTTGGAAAATTAAAGTAAAATATGATATAATAATATATCATCATCCTCTTCCTCTTGAGACCATTCCAGACGTGAGCTGCAGCCAAGGAGAGGGAGAACGTTTGAGAGTTTTAGAGAGAGAAGGAGAGGAGAAAACTCACAAGATAGGTCGATTTCTTCGGTGAATTCGTACCTAACGTGTATAATCCTTCTCCTAAGCTTCTCTTCTATGTTGTTTGAGGTATTTGAAGCAAGATTCATGGTGTTTTGAAGTTAGGGTTTCAGCCAAGTCAATAAAATCTAGAAGGAGCTTGAGGTAACTTCCAAACCTTCGTATATTGACTATTCTAGCTGCTGTGGGCAATTTAATCGGTGAAATTTCGCCGGATTGCCATTGGTTGTAAAAATGGAAAATGGGTTTCCCTAGGGGTTATGCTGCCCAAATTGATACTAAATGGTAGTTTTAACCTAATGGGATAGTCAATAAAGTGGTTATGAGTAGAAAGGAATGCGTTTACGGAGCCAAAACCGAAAAACCCCGATTTTCCCCTTAAAACCTATATATTTCGGCCAGCATTGTAAATGGGTCTTAGAGTTGGATTTTCAATGATTTGATGATTCCATTGGATTCAGTGGGCGAAAATAGGTGGGGTTACAGTTGGGCACTTTTTCGGAAAAGGCCGAGAAAGCATAATTACGGAAACGCCCCTAAAACCCTAAAAGTAGGGCTGCCAAGGGCAATTTCGTAATTTTACATTGAATTTGATAATTCCAAGTTTGGAAATGGATTCCTTGGGCGAAAATATGTCAGGATAGCCCAGGTTAGAATTTCGAGAAAAGTACAGCCAGACCGGGTATGATGGGGCCGGGTCCCCGGGGGTATTTTAGTAATTTTTCAAGATAGACTCATATAACCCCTAGAAACACTATGGAAGTGTCTAAATAGTACATTTGACATTGTAGGATCGAATATGGAGCCCTGAGCTGATTGCACGTAGATCGATGCACGCGTTTCGAGACCGAAAAGGGTTAAGGTAGGGGACTTACCTTACTTGCATGTATTTGATATCTTTGCTTGTGTAATGTATGTGATTGCTTTACTTGATTGTGTATAGCATATTTGAATAAATGAAGCTCTGTTTCTGTTTTCGTTATGGCCATAGTTTTGTTGTATGAAACATTGAGCATGCAGAAATGTCATTATGGGGCATACATCTAGATAAAGCTAACATGTCATACACATAGCATCAATCATGCATGCATTATGGTATCTGTTTCCTACTGAGATTCTCTCGAATCTCACCCTCCCCTACCAACAATTTAGACAGGAGACGACAGAAGATATGCAAACAACAATGCAGAGTACCGTACGAGGGGATTACAGTAGTGGAACGAAGACGGGAAGAAGTCTCCGTTTCACTGGGATGAGTTTAAACACCCTAGTAGCCTTGTGCGGCTACCTTAATCGTAAGTATCATATACAAACCCCTATGAGGAATTTATGTAATCATGCACATATTATCAGTATAATTATGCTATCCCTGTGTTGCCAACTGAACTGCATATCGTTTTCCGCTAATACTCTGGTAAATGTGAAATTAAAATAAGGGCGTGACAGATCAAACTTCAGGGATCAAAAGTTATATTAACCCAAAGTAAAAATATATCATAAGTTGAGGCTTTTAAAATGCTTTATGGGATTGGGATATATCTAGAGCAAAAAGGAGTTAACAAACTATTGGACCACAAATATCAATCCTTGAAGTAATTACCTAAAAACTGTGAAAACTTTGAAACTGACATATGATCTTAAATTAAGATTTGAAAGGTCATAAAACTAAGTAGAAGAGGAGGTGATGAGAAAGAGAGAAAGCATAGGATTGGAGAGAAGAAGAATTGTGGGTTATTTTGGTCTTTACACAATTGAAATTTATTAACCAAATGTCCTACGGGCCTTCACTAAAAATTAGAGATTTCAAAGGACTTTTGGGTTGTATTTTATCTTGTTTGGGACTTAAGTGCAATTTTCTCTTTTTAATTCTGCTTTTTTTAATTTAATTTTTTTGGGGACCCGATTTCTGCTCTTCGCTTCCATCCATCCATCCATAAATTCTTGTGAGAACTTTCTAGAACCGCCATAATTATCTCCCTTCCCCCTCTCTCTCTCTCCCCCTTCTCTTTCTCTCTGTTCTGGTTTCGGTTTGTGCTTTCTATTCCGAGAAACAAGGTTGCAGTGTGAAGTTCGTTACCTTGATCTGTGGTTTATCTTGAGTTATTTCTATCTATGGCTCCACTGCCGGTGGATCACAAAGGGGAGTACTCGGCCGGTGAGTCTCAGAGGTCCATTCCGACGCCTTTTTTAACCAAAACTTATCGCCTTGTTGACGATCACACCATAGACGATGTTATATCCTGGAACGAAGATGGATCCAGTTTCATCGTTTGGAATCCTACTGTTTTCGCCAGAGATTTGCTTCCTAAATATTTTAAGCACAACAATTTCTCTAGCTTCGTCCGCCAACTTAACACCTATGTAATTACTATTCTAATTCTCTCTTTGATTCAATCCTTTACGTATCTTTTTAGGATTTTTTTTTCTAATTCTGTGTCTTGTATAAATTTTCAGGGATTCAGAAAAGTAGTTACCGATCGGTGGGAATTCACAAACGAGTGTTTTCGCAGAGGCAAGAAACAACTTCTGAGCGAAATTCAGCGTCGGAAAATCTCATCGCCTTCGGCAACACCAGCTGGTGCAACTACGATAGCGTCAGTTCGAGGGACGCCACCATTGACGGCAACACCAACGGCGAAGCCTATCATATCGCCTTCTAACTCAGGGGAAGAACAGGTCATTTCCTCGAATTCATCGCCGACCGGAGCTCCGGCTGAACTCTTAAACGAGAACGAGAGGCTGAGAAAAGAAAACGTTCAGCTGAGCAAGCAATTAGCCGAGATGAGATCTCTGTGTAACAACATATTCAATCTAATGTCAAAATACGCAAATAACCAAAATATCAGTTTGCAATGTACAGCGAGTGACTTCACGGTTGTGAAGCCGCTCGATTTGATGCCGGCTGCGCAGAACTCCGGTCACTTGGACACGGTGGCGATGGTGGAAGATGAAAGGAATCCGAAGCTGTTTGGGGTGG
This sequence comes from Inga oerstediana, assembly GCA_963210345.1. Taxonomy (NCBI): domain Eukaryota; kingdom Viridiplantae; phylum Streptophyta; class Magnoliopsida; order Fabales; family Fabaceae; genus Inga; species Inga oerstediana. The sequence continues at coordinate 37,407,405 of OY723401.1, read as the reverse complement.
CGATCGGTACGAAGCGATCACGGGGAGGGGGAGGGGGAGGCGGTGGTGATCCGGTGCTAACCTTGCACAGAGCGGGGCCCACAGAGATGAAATCAGAGCCGTTAAGTTGCCAGAGGCGTCGAGATAATCAGGAAGCGCCGTGGCTGAATCAATGCCATAACGCGAATCAGAGGGTTTGTAATTAACACGTGGCATTCCCATCCAATGCACGTGACTTTCACGGCACGCGCCGAACGGGCCACGTGCGCGTTGTATTGGGGAGGATGGGACGGATTCTTGAAGCTTCTCAGAGATTGCATGCAACAACACTCTAATCTCTGTCCAAGAAGGAAATCTTTTTGCTATTTTCATTTGACTTTTTTAGGCATCGAATTGTACCGAGACAGCTGTACACTTAGGTTTGTTCTAGTCCTGATATTTCCCCTTACTTTCTATGGCTTGTCTTTTTTTGTTAAATTATTGATATTAATATTTGTAGAATGACCATCATGGTTGAACTATGATGCAGCAAGATATAGTGCTATTAAAGTATGTGTACTTTTTCTTTATGCTCTGGAAAACATAGATATTTGGACTTCATAATGTGACGCAATAATGGAAGTGGGAAATTTGATCACGCACTATTATTTGGGCATCACGCACTATTATTTGGGCATCACGCACTATTGTTTGGGTCAATGTTTTTTTTTTAAAAAAAAAGAAACACAGAAATACTTACATTTTGAATGATTCTAGAAGGAGTCAAGAATAATAAAGGGTGTTGGATGGCACGTGCACCTCACATTTAAAATAAGAAAAACAAAATCAAGTATATATGTGATGTACCTAGCTCATTTATTAATATCTCTATTTCAATGGGTAATTGAAATAACATTTAAAGGTCACATAAAAGCCGATGTGGGTGTGTGTTGATAACAAATTTTAACAATAAAATCATGAGCACTAAATGCAAAAGAACACTTTAAAAAAGCGAAACCAAAAAAGCACCATTATGCAATAAAAAGCAGTTATTCATGAGCTGAATTATAATGTAATAATGTTATATAGACTTATACTGCATCAGAAGAAGTAGAAATAATTTTTTATATTTTTGTCACCAAGTAGAAGTAGAACTAGAAGAACGATAGAGTAATTAATGTGTAGTTCTAGGGAGGTAATATAATTACTGATAAATTCCTTAAGCTATTAATATATTATGATCTATTATCATTTTCTGTATTAGATATGTTCATATTTGTTGTGAGATTTTTTAGTGGCTATATTATTTTTGTGGAATTGCATATAATTCTCCCCTGAAAGATAAAAGAGCCAGAATATTGAGGCCAAATGAAACAAAACTCGATGACCAAGATGCGCATTGTAGATGGAGTTGAATTTTCTACTTAGCTAGGCTTTGTTGAGTCTGAGAAGATAAGGCCCTAGCTGCCTCGTGGTAGCTGTTTAATCAAATTTTCTCCAAAAATCAATTTAATTTTTATATTAAAAATACAGAAGCTAAGAATATCTTACCACTCAAATTTGGATTCTCAGCCCTGTTATCTTCCTTCACTTTCGTCTCTCTTCTTGTCTTAATACTCTTAATTTTCAATATATGATATATTTATCTAATTTGATTAGATTAAAAAAAATATACTTAGTTAATATAACATGTATTTTCTAAAATACTCTAGTTATCTTTCTCAATTCCCTCGTTCACTTTCCCTATTGATTATGCTTAAGAGAGTGTTAATAGGAGTAAATTAGAAAAAAAAATCACAAATACAAAAATTATGTTTTATATTTAGAATCAAAATCAGCTCTCCAAATATATTTTATATTAAGGACTAGAGGGAATATCTAAATTGAAATTTGAGCTGTTTTGATTTGATAAGATATGAAACCATTTTTCAAAGTTTTTTTTTAAATTTAAAAAAATTGAAAAACTTTAAACTATCGTGACTGAAATTTGTTAGTTTGAATTTATTTATTTATTTTTAATAATTTTATATAATATAAATTTTTGACTGCTCAAATGGTCATATCAATCAAGGATGAGAGTAGATAGGAAGTAGAGCCGGTAAAAAGGGTCGGTCTGGCCCTATAAGGCTGGCCTTTCATGAGTTAGGACCTAAAAGGGCCGGCCCTTTTAGGTCTAACTCAAGAAAAACAATCATTTTTTTATGCTCGGCCCGTAAGCATAAAGGCCAGGGTCGAAGCTGTTTTAAGAATCTTTTATTATTTTTTCAGCTTTGTTTTAAAGAAATAAAATTACAATAATGAAAGTCTTAATTTAACATATAAATGTTATCAAAATTAATGTGTAAATGGTATGCGTCATGCAACAAATAAACACAGTCATTAAATCATAATCAAATATAAAATATTGTTCACATACCACAATTACAAATAATTAATGAGAAGACTTAACAAAACTAAAAATACTTCTTATAAATATGTCTTGAAATATTTAAATAGTCAACAAATAAACAACACAAGATATAACAAAACAATCACTAGAAAATAGGTCAAAAAATTCAAAATTGGTAAGAGTACTTATGAAATAAAAAATATCTTTTATAAGTTTTTAATTTTTAGGATTCTTAATACAAGATATTGTTATGAAACTTAATTCTAAAAAAGAATAATAACAATTAAATATTTGCAACATCATTAATAAAGTATAAAAGATTAATAATTTTATTATCATATAAATAATTTTAAAAAACTAAAAAACATACGAGTCTAAAAGAACCGGCCCTTTTAGGCCCTCGGCCCTACAAAACTGACCATTTTAAGCCCACTTTCACTTTTAAGACAAAAATCTTAAACACATCCCTTATAAATTCAAAACCTAAACTGGTTTGTTCTTTCGGCTCTAATAGGAAGCAGGGCAGAAGTGAATTGGGAAGGCATTAAAAAATCGAAATCCAAAATTCAAAACATAGAAGTGACAAGATAAATTGGCCACCAAAACAGAGCTATCATAAGCAATGTTTTGAAATCCAAACCGGCTGGTTCGGTCGGAAACCAGCAAATCCGGCATAGAATCGGGCCGGTTCAGTAATTTTTATTTTTAAAAAAATAAATTGATTTTTTTATTTTTCTTTAGAATAAAAAATAAATCAATTTTTTTTTATTTTTTTAGAATTTCATATTAATAAATTTAAAATATTCAATTTCTCACCGGTTTAATCTTGATTGACTCCGGTTTGATTCCGGTCTAACCCACTAACCCTTGACCTAATACCCCGACTGGTCCTATGACCAGACCGGGTTTCAGAACCTTGATCATGAGTCATGATTTTAATTATGATCTACCTTATCCAAGTTGATTTGCTTTTGATTTTTCCTTTTTAGTGATTGTTGGGATCACGTTTAGAATTCTTAAAAGTGTTTATTCACATAAATCAAGGTAAAACTCCTTTCACATACTTACCTTGTATATTATAAATTACAATTAAAAACCTATTTTTGAGGGCTACAATCACTATTCCAAATTAACACTTAAACTTTTGCCTTTTAGAAAACTCACCATCTACCTGGGAAAATGATTTTTGAAGCCTTTAATTTTATCCTTTATTTAACAATCCAATTTTGACTGGAATTTAAATTAATTATTCACTCTAATCTTAATTATATGACCTCAATAAATTAAATCATAACTGCATGTTCAAATTTTGCTGCTGACGTGATAGTGGACGGTTTTAAACTTAGAGGCATATTCTAACCGTGACGAGCTTATTGAAGCCTCCTCACTTAGTATTTGTTTGGAATAATGATTAGAATTTTTTTTAAAAAAAATTGTACTTATAATTTACAGTACATAAAATAAATATATAAGAGGAGTTTTGTCTCGATTTATTTAAATATAGACTTTTAAAGACTTTAAATGTGATCCCAAACAAACACTTATTTTTTTAAAAAGCAAAGGAAGGAAGGAAGGAAGGAAGGAAGGAAGAAAGACTCCCCACCTGGGCTGCTACGGGTTGATATTTAGAATGGAAAAGTGGGGCAGCAGTGAATTTTCTCAATCGATGGCCTAAAGAGGCTAGAGGAAAGTTCTTGGGATAGAGATGTGCGATATTAGAGATACCTCCGTTGCAATTGTTGAATTGTTGACCCCCGCACACAAATGAAAGAGCTGAAATTAATCAATTATTGAAATATTACTTCTCATTTAGTGTACGTAACATATATGCCAGCTGAGGCACATATCACTTACAATTTTAGCCCCAACTATTATTTTGACGGTAACTTTTATTAATCTGTTCATCGCAATTAAGCATTATAAATATGTGGATGCCTTTGTAAAATTATAATCTAACACTCCCTCGCATCCTTAATGTAAGACCCAATTAATTTTTTAAAGAGATTAATAAAACTTAATAAGTAACCGAATCATAGCATATGTTGTATATTATTTGATTATGTATCAGTTTATAAGTCAAATAAATTAGTTTGATATAAAAATGATAAATATAAATACTTCAAAGTAATTTATTCAGTTTCCTTAATCTCTCAAAAAAAAAAATCAACTGTATGTCAATAAAGAATGTCGACCCACCTCTTCTAATATACTAAGCCTGTGTTTGGTATCACTTAATTTTAGACAATAAGTCACTTATTATGCAAGTCGAGATAAAACTCCTCTCATATACTTACCTCGTATACCGTGAATCACGATTTATAAACACTTATTATCTAAAAATAAGTTATTCCAAACAAGCACTAAATCAAATTTCTAATACTCATCCGGTCTTTAATAGAAAACATATTTATTTAATTTGATTAAATTAATGAAGTTAGTTAATATAACATATAATTTCTAAAAAACCCGAATCATCTTCCTTAATTTTCTCATTCCCTCTCCTCATTTATTATTGTTGATGAAGCATTAATAGGGGTAAATTAGAAAAATATTGATAAATATGTAAACTATATATTATATTTAAGATCAAGATCAACTCCCCAAATATGTCTTATATTAAGGATTGGAGGAGTATAATAAATATGTATTAATTTTTCTAAAATATCCTATGTAATCATATGTATTGGACCTACCTTGTTAGAAGCCCCTTTGTGCGTGGGAATACTTTGGGGGGAAATAATGAATTTGTGAGATAAAAACAATTGAGATATTATATTTGGGACAAAACCAAAGTCCTTATTTAGCTCTTGTATTTAAAACTGTAGAGAGTATTAGGGACTTGGCTTTCTTCCTCTATTCTTACCATCCTCTTCCTCTCCTTTTTTCACTTACTACTCATCTCAATTTTTAAATTGAAATTTGAGTAGTTTAGATTTAATATTTTTTTTAAAAAAATTTAGTGCAATTTTAAATTATCATAACTAACATTTAACGGTTTTTTAGTTTATGTAGTTATTTATTTAATAATTTGATATTTTATTAGCAATTTTATAAAATATTAAATTTAAACTGCTCAAATTTTAATTTAAAGGTTGAGATGAGTGGCAAGGAGAAGAGGAGGGGAAGATGATGGTAAGAGAAGAGAAGAGAAGTCAAGTCTGATTTGTCCAGCATGGAAAGGCCATAAATTGGCATATACAATTTCCAGCATTAATATAATTATCAAATACTATTTTGATTCTATTTATAAGTAACTTCCAACATATTTCACACTAACTAAGGAAAATCTTAAATTTAATTAACTATTTCTTAAAATTTAATAACTTTCCAATTTTACCCCTAATTTAATAGACAATGTACCCTATAAAAATAAAATGAACATAATAATAAATAAATAGTAAAATTAAAGATTCATATGAAAAATTTAATAATATTACTTTTAAATAAGACTAGAATAACCATTTTCACTCTGATCTATACTAACCAATGTATGGAAAATCGGACCGGACCGACCGGTTCAGACCGAAAACCGGTGAACCGGTCACTGGTCCGGTCCGAGTGAGGGGAAAAAACCGGTGAACCGGTGAACCCGGTCTGAACCGGGGTGAACCGGCCTGATCCAGACTAGTCACGGTTTGATCTTTTTTTTTTTTTTAACTTTTTTACACTCCAAATGAAGTCATTTTGGCTTTTTTTTTAAAAAAAAAAAATTTCCTAACAGTTTTTTATTTATAAGGAGCTTTAAAAGGATTGTGGAATACTTTTAGCATTGGTTGGGGAAAAATCCTTATATATTTAATGATATTTTTGTAGGTATTAGGTTCATGAGGTTATATTGGATTATTAGTTGAAAAATAACTCTCATATAATTTTTTGAAAGGTATGTATGAACATTTAAATTATATATATTTTTTAAATTGACCCCGGTCTGACCCCCGGGTTGACCACGGTCTGAACCACTAACCCTTAACCCAATACCTCGACCGGTTCAATACCCAATCCGATTTTCAATACCTTGATACTAACTACGTATCTATTCAAGCATGCATAAAATTTTACATCCATCACCTTCCACGGTGAGTTAGAGGGTATAGGTTTCTACTCAAATATATGAATATCATCCCCACACGCGCGCGCGCACATGTGTATAAAAACTTACACACAAAAGATGGTAGATGAAGCAACCATAAAGAGGCGAGGGTCGCGTGCGCGCATATATATATATATATATGAAATTACTGTAGAAGCTACACAATGAAATCCAGGTCTAAGCGACGGCAAAAAAAAAGGAAAAAAGAAAAAAAGAAAAAAGAAACCCAGGTCTAAGAGCTATAGTTTAAGACCCATAAAGAGCTTTCTTCAAATCCTCCGTACGAGTTACATTGTTGAATATCCACCTCTTCTTTAGGTTGATTTGAGATCTTAACTGTGATACTGATGTATGAGTGTTGAAATTTGTACCAGTGAAAGGGAGAATAATTATCATAAAGTATAAAATAAAAGATTTAATTGCTCAAAAGTCTAATAATAATTAAAGAATATGTAATAATAAGTTTCAAATAATAGATTCATACTTTTCATTTGTTATTTGGACTTTTTGATTATTAAATTTTTTCTTCAGGACCTCATAGTAAGTCTCCCAAGGTAACATCTACTCTCTCCGATCCTAATTATAAGACAAAGTTGATTTTTTTAAAGAAATTAAGGAAGCCAATTAAATTACTTTAGAGTATTTATATTTATATTTTTTTCTAGGTTAATATAACTTTTGGTCCCTGAAGTTTGATCTAATTTTGGTTTTGGTCCCTCAAGTTTGAAATATGTGATTTTGGTCCCTGAAGTTTCACCCGTTTTTGGTTTTGGTCCCTGAAGTTTGAAATCGGTGGTTTTGGTCCCTGAAGTTTCACCCGATTTTGGTTTTGGTCCCTCAAGTTTGAAAAGGACTTGGCGACCCAATTAAAAAACCCGACCCGACCCAGAAAACAAAACAAGTCCTTTTCAAACTTGAGGGACCAAAACCAAAATCGGGTGAAACTTCAGGGACCAAAACCACCGATTTCAAACTTCAGGGACCAAAACCAAAATTGGGTGAAACTTCAGGGACTAAAACCACAGATTTCAAACTTGAGGGACCAAAACCAAAATTGGATCAAACTTTAGAAACCAAAAGTTATATTAACCCTTTTTTTCTCCAAACTAATTAATTTGACTAATAAACTAATATATAATCTAAGGATACTAAAAATATAAATACTCTAAAGTAATTTAATTGGCTTCCTTAATTTCTCCAAAAAAATCAACTTTATCTTATAATTAGGACCGAAGGGAGTATAATATAATGGAGGAATTATCATGAGGTTCCAAGTAAGGAATTTAATTACCAAAAAACTTTAATAACAAATGATATACTGTCATTTTTCACCTAAAACTTGTTTTTGTAGGCTCATCAGTTATTATTAAGATTTCTTAATAATTAAATATCTTTCCTGAGAGCTCGTAATAATTTCACTTGATATAATTTGAGATCAGAACTGTGATGTACGAGTTTTGGGCCGGGTTGGGTGGGGACTTGTCTAATTTTGTCCCTGTTATCAGTGTGACAATCTGCTAGAAGAAGATCAGATGAAGGGGAAGAAATATACACCAATGACAATGATAAATAACTCCACACCTAACCAAGTCGAACCGGAATCTATTTGGTCCGGCTTGATTTTGTCTTGGGGTTAGTCCAAGACCAAATCATTATGGGTTCATGTTCTGAACGCACAATGTTCTAATTAGATCCGTCACCGGTTTAGTAGTCAACTCGGTCTAGCCCAATCTATGGTTGACCCCAACCTAAACATTCAAATTAAAAAAGCAAACAAATAAAAAAAAAAAACTATTATGATGGAATAGTTCTTTTAACAGATTTCTAAAATCATAATATTGTAAAAGACAATAGTCATCTTTTATATTTTATAATGTTACTTTTTTTTTAATTATAACTTGGTCTCCTCAATTTAATTATTAAGAATATAAATTTTAGATTTGGGATGATAATTATCAAGAATATCCATAATAATTTTATTATGCATAAATTATTTTTTAAAAATATTTTTAAAATTTTGGCTAAAGTATACTTGTAGTCCTTTAAGTTTACATGAGGGCTACTTTTGGTCCTTTAAATTTATAAAGTATACTTTTTATCCTATAATTCTAACACTGTTAATGTTGTTAACGGAAAATGGTGACTTAACAAATTCAAGTGATAACTATGTAAGCTTAAGTGATTATTGTGTAATTAAAAGCCATTCATCTTAAATTTAAAATAAAAAAAAAATATTTAAAAAGCGTAATATGTAACCCCCTGCCTTAATAAACGTAATTATGATTCGATAATACGTGATTAAATAGATTAGAGATCAATGGATAGTTTAGAATTCATTTTAAACTCCCACATTGGGGTAGGATTTTTCACAAGTTTATTTTTTCCCAAAACTTCTTCTCTATCCTGGTCTCACGTTCAAATATCGAATATAATTATCTGTGCAATTATATCACAATCATATATCAGAGTGTATAACAAAATCCTGGCAACCCCTGAGTTTCATACATATACTAAGGGTTTACAAATCCCAACTAGGGGATTACATGACCAAAATCAAGCGTAATATTTACATATCACAATATACAGTAATCCCAAGTCCAGAGATAGATAATCAACAACCAAAACAAATAATCCCTAAGAAGTCCTATCCGCTCTTGGTTATCCGATGCTCCTTGGAGCCACTTGCCCTGTCTGAAATGTTAGTCAATGGAAAGAATGAGATTCAAAAGAATCCCAATAGTAACAAATCACTCATACCACACATAATCACATAACATGTAAGAAGATCATCACACAATGTAGCAATATAAACACAGCCCACAAGCTGTCACAGATATATGTTGCCACACTGGCATACACATAATGCATTGCCTCTCTGACAACGCACAAAGCCACTCTGGCTTTCATATTGCCTCTCTGGCATCTGCATAGCCGCTCTGGCTTGCACAAATCACATTGCCTTTCTAGCTTTCACAATACAATGCTAAATCAAACATACAATGTATCATACACAGTATAAGAGAAGGAGTCACTACCTTGATCTTTCCTGACGTTCTCTGGCACAGTGGGCTCACGGGTATAGAAAATGTCAAATCCTATAACCAAGATTAAAGACAGTGAATTAATTTCTTTTCCAAGTTCTTAATTTCATAATACTTGAAGTTGGTTGTCATTTGAACTTCTTATGTGGTTATTAGAAGCCTATACCTATGCCTAAAGGGTTGGGAGCAACTATACCAAAAACCACCTTTTAAATATGAAAAATGATGATTTTTGGGTGTTTGCTGTGGCCCACAAATCCACTGGCCGTGGCCAATGGATGCACCGAAAGTTATGGGCAGCGGTCCATAACCTTTGGCCGCGGCCAAGAAAATTCTGTTTATTGACTGAACTTTCAAAAATCATAACTAATTTCAGAAAAATCGAAATGAGGTGATTCTAAAGCCAAATGAAAGATATTTAAATCCTCTTCATAGGAAAAATATTAGCCATAACCAGAAATCACCAAAATAATTCAGAATCACACAAAATCCACTACTGCCCCAAAACAGTGTTTAGTTTCAATCCCAAACTTTGGACAATCATATCTCCTAGTTCCCAAATGAAATGACACAAATTATATATCCATTTTAAAGCTTGGGATGTGAAATTTAAGACTGGAAAGTTTCAAAATTTTCTGACATCATTAGGTCATTCAAAATGCCAATACAAACAGACTGCCTTGAATAGACTCTCAATGGACAACATTTCAGTTTTGCACCAATGGTTCCCAAATTCATATCAAATACCATTCCCACATAAATTTGCACAAGGAATCTATTGAAATCATCAAAACAACGTAATTCAACCTCCATTGACATGTTACACAATGACCACCACATGTCTTACCAAGAACTCAATTAAACCACCATATTGCAAACCAATCCAAACCAACATTTCAAATCAATTTCAAATTCTCAAAGACACACTATGACACCAATTTCACACTAAAAAGTAACCAATTCACACATTTCGAAATTAGGGCAAAATCAGGGCAAAAAGTCAAAATCCTCAAAGCTAAACCAATGACCACAATAAATATGTCAAAAGGTTCCAAAGGCTTACCTTAACTTCTTCCCAAGACTAATTCTTCAATTTTTCCACTTTCAAATTTCCTCAAGCTTCCCAACACCACAAATCAAAAATTTGAAACCATAGGAATGAAGCTCTTGACACTATGATCAATATTAATGAAGAACACTTGAGTATTTAGAGACACATACTCACCCAAAACTCAAGCTTTTCCTTTCTCTTTCTTGCTCAAGGTTGGACGGCCATGGAAGAGAAGAGAGAGATGAGAGGATGAAGATGAAGTCAGATTTTTGAGGGAGAGGGAGCTCTTAGCCGAATTTGGAGAAGAGGAGAGAGGGAAAATAGGTTAAAAAGTTGACTTTATCCAATGGTCTCACACTTGGACACTTGGCAACATCTTGGCCCTCCTTTCCTAATGATTGAACCATATTTTTATATGAATTTTCCATGATTAATTTGGGATTTTAATGTATTTTCTGGGACATTATTGCATTATTAAGCACTAATTTTAGTTAAGGACAATTATTTTGAATTAATGGGAATTAGGTGCAAAATGGTTAAAACTCATTAATTATTATTCTTTTATATTGTCCCTTGAACTTTTGATACCACCTTGTGCTTAATTTTGCATTGTAGGTATTAAAGAAAGAAATTAAAAATTTTTGGAGGTTCAAATTATTAGGCCAAGTTGAAAGAAAAAAAAAAGGAAACAGAAGCAAGGTGGGCCGCAAGGAAATCACAGGCCCAAGAAGAGAAGAGAGGGGAGCTGCGGACTTGGAGCAGCTGGGAGACCCCAAAAGACAAGGAAAAGAGACAAAAACGCAGCTGGGCCGAAGAGAAAAAAAAACAAAGAGGGAACAAGCCCATGGAGCTGAAGCCAAGCCCAGAATAGATATAAGAAAAAAAAAATAAAAAAATAGAAAGCATAGGCCCAATGAAACAGATCAGACCTGAGAGTGATCTGGGAACAGAAACGGGCAACCCGGTGGACATGCAATCTAGATATGCATATACCCGACTGAGGACCCGATACGGAGATGCAGCTGAGAGTGATATAGAGTGGTGAGGCGCCGCATTGGAGAGCATCGAGAATCACCTGGTCATCATCATCGGATCATCATTCATCTTCTTGTGTCGCCGGCGGCACAAGCTTCTCCTCTTTACCATTGCCGCCGGCGACCACCTTGAACCAGAGCCGAGGCGAGCTTTAGAGTGAGGCCAGAACAGAGCTTAGTGGAGGGAGCAGTAAGATGAGAGCTGAGAGAGAGCTAGAGACCTCCTTCTTCGAACTCTCATATCCACCACCGTCGCACCTTTCCTATTTCACCCCTTCCGTTCACCACCGTCCTGCACACCGACCACCACTGCCTCACCAACATCGACCATTGCACTTCACAGTGCTGAGAGCGAGGAGAAAACCAGGGAGCACCGTGGGACCAAAGACCATCGACCTTCACTCTCTTTCTCAGCCCTGCCGTGAATTAATTTGCTCTACTTCTGAATTCATTGCATTCGTGGCTCCTCTGCTCTGCCTTTGGTTCAAATTCTGCCACCAAGCTTTCTTGATTTAATTAATTAGTGTTTCATATGGCTGGATGTTTGAATCCGAGAATGATTATATTACTTGAACCCATGGCTATGAGTGGCTGATTCCCTTAGCTCTTGGGGATGAATTGGAGATGACTTGAGCTCACATGTGCTTCAAAGGGGAGTTTAGTTTATCTATAGCTCATTGTATTTGTGATTTCTTAGGTTTAAGAATTCATTTATATATTGAGACTATAATTTTAATTATGTTTTATTTTATGGATTGAGTTGTTGTGATTTGGAATTTGTAATGAGGATTTGTGCTCATCAATATATATGGTTATATATATGTTTATCTATGATTCTATTGCTTTCTATCTATTTAACATGGTATTGTTGAATAGTTTGATTGAATTGGAATTGTAGTTGAACCTAAATGCATTGCTTATTCTATAGTCACTCTCTAAGGGGTTTTAATAATGCTTAAATAAATGAGTTCATGAGTTTAAGCATTAGACTCAATGGTAATTGGGGTTTGATATATTAGAAAACTTAGAGAAACTCATTACACTAAGAGGGCTTAATAGCATTTCAAGGGTAGGGGTTCCTCTCTTATGATGCTAGACTCAATGGTAATTGAGGTTTGGTATATTAGAAGCTTAGTGTATTAATTCCCCAAATATTTTAATTTAGCAAGGATAGTCATTGAAAATCATTTCCAAAAGCATCTTCATCATTTGCATTCTTAACCCATTTCCATTCCATATCAATTTTATTCCGAAAATCCAAAAATATTAGTTTTAAAAGCATTTTTAGTTTAATTGCAACTTAGTTGTTAGATAAAAAAAAGTTAAAAACCATTTTTAACTCATTTCATGTCAATCATTGCACTTAGTTTCTAGGTAATTAATAAAAGGCTATTCGAGAGACGATCCGGGTTTGCACCCTATATTGCAATCCTTGGTTATTTTTGAAGAGGTTACCAAGGCAAAAAGCCGAAAAAGCCTATTTCTTCACCTAACCTCACATAACACATGCACAAACACAACTCCTCTCATACTCATGAATCCTAACCATTGATCTCCAATTACCTTATGAGTTTCCTCTTCGGTAACGGACCAATTGGTCTGTAACTTTCCAAATTTTACCATTTTACCCATAGTTATGGCAATTGCACTCACATAACCTCCAAACTTATCCATATCACTTTAATAACACCAATATGCGCCTTCCCCTATTTTAAAACCTATTTAAACATTAATTCCATACTTAAACATAAATACAGGGATTAGGCATTGGTTAAAACACATTCATATTGAATTCAACAATAATTACATCATAGTGAACATAATTAGCCCTCAATCTCAAATTGGGTCATTACATAATCAACCAGCCAATATCAAAACTAGTAAATGAAAGATCCAATCTCATCTATGCAAATCACCCCTGTTGGAATGAGTCTAAAATGCTTAATCACAATTGACTTTGAAAAAGCCGATCGGAAGGGGTGCCCACTTCATACTTGCCTTCCTGGGAGCTAGGGTAATTGTAGGAGTTTTCAAGCATTCCGACCAGCATTCACAAAAGGCTTTGTTAGCTAATTCAATAACTAAGACCGAGTTAGGATTAACACCATTGAAGACTTTCTCATTACATTATTTTCAAATAATCCAAAGCATCCAGCACACCAAAGCAATACTCGCATCATCCAACCTAGCTTTTTCATCTGTAACTTTTAACCACCATGCATCACAGTTTACAATTGTGTGAGTATCAAATTTTCCCCCAAGACAGGATCCAAACCAAATGCATCGAGTCCATGGACAAGAGAAGAACAAATGATCTATAGTTTCATCATCATTACCACAAAAAGGACATACCGGGGATAGACCTCTCTTGCATTTGAATAGAGAATGGTTGGTAGCTATAACCTTGCTCAAAATTTGCCATGCAATATGGATCTTAATACATTAAATTAAAATACCAACATCTTAATATTGGATATTTTTCCAATGGGCAGCATCGATAACATTGGACAAGAGATCTATTGGACTTGGATGGCTTCTGTTTGCTTTCGCCTACTTGTAATCGAGTTTAACCGTGTACTTTCCATTAGATGTAGGTTGCCAAATAAGCTTACCATTGTTGGGGAGTGTTATTAAAGAAATTGCAGAGAGCACATTAGGTGGGACTAGATCCTGAATAGGAGCTTGATTCCTGCAACCTTCCGTGATTAGATCACTTACCAGCCCTTATTTGACTATGGACTCTATTGAATTCCCAGGTCTATAAGGTAAAATAACATTTGGCATCTATAGGTCACCCCATATTTTTATTGAAGAACCAATGCCTATATCCCAAATGAGATCTTTCTTCATAAAATCCTGTCCCTCAAGAATACTTGACCAGCATCAAGATGCCTTGTATCCTTTAACCGCATCCAAGAAGACATCCTTTGGAAGATATATACTTTTTAGAACCCTAACCCACAAGGCAGTCGGATTTTCCAACAATCTCTAGCTTGTCTTTGCTAGTAAGGCATCATTCATAATAACAAAATCCCAAAAGCCCATACCACCATCAGATTTACCCATTGTAAGAGCCTTCCAAGCTTTCTAATGGGTTTTCATTCCAGCTGAGTTACCATCCCACCAAAAGTTTGATATGATACTATTCAGATCCTTACACATTTTTAGGGGAAATTTGAAGCAATTTATTGAATAAATAGTGATCGCATTTATAGGAAAAATAGAGGGAGAGAGATCTGGCGTACCGGGGTGAATCCATGTTCCAATCCGGGTCAAAACTCCAATGCTTTATAATTGTGCCCACACAATTATTAGACTACGAGAGCCTAATTGTGATTTACACAGCAGATCACTAGAACCAAAAAGATGGTAGGGGAGAAGAGATTTCCAGAAAGCTCAATGGCGGGGTGAATTGTAATTGAGGAGGCATACCCTATAGTGGTTTATGGAGGCCACTAATTACGAAACGTGTGCACTCCTTCTTGCCCTCCAAGACAACAATTAAATTAATTGATTCTCAATTAATTTCCTAATTATGGTGATTTGTTCCTCAATTAACAATCCCATAATTAATACTGATTTATTCCCTAATCTGCAATTAATGTTGATTTTATTCTTATTTGATTAGGCTACTTATATCCTAATCAAATAGTCCGGCTCATTAAGGGCGGACTTGGACCTAAAGTCCAACATCTCCCACTCGCACTTGATGGGCCTCCATTGTGCGTGCGTTACTCTTTCTTGTTTCATACTTGGCGTCTGCCGTAACTGCGTGGGCAAAAACGTCTTTAAGATTTGGTGCTTGTGATACTAAAAATCCCTTATACCGGATCAGCATACAAGGACACCCTTTATATATAACCGTAAGCTATATATTCATCGCTTCATATGCCCCAGATTCTCCCATACATATTACTCATGGCATATCTAATTCCACGCACATAGTATCCGCACTTACTAGCTACACATAGAACTAGTAAGGGGTCGACCATAGATACTAGTACATCTTATGTATCTAGGAGTAAATTTTCCTTTTTGACTAAACATCAGTCCATCTTGACTTGGTCGCTTTCCTAGTTTTCACTCGTCTGACCGAATTGAGTATGATCATAGAGCTTAAGCTAAATTAGCTGTCACCAAACCAAGCTTTCATGATGCCGCCTAAGTCTTAAGGGCATCGTGGAAGGATTCTTCTTTCCAGGGACTCACACTGTAGTGAACTAGGGATCTTTCATCTACATCCTATGTTACAGTCTAACTCTCAAGCACATGCAGTATGAATCGCATGCTACAGTGAACGGTTTGTGGTGTATGTCAATTTCTTTCTCTTTCACCGTATAGACATCAGTTCCAAAATGTACTCATCATTCAAACCAGAACTTTCTTTTTCACAATATCTCTTTTACAATCTCATTTGTGAAAAAAGAGTTCTTTGCCTGGCTACAAGTCTGTATTCATAATCTGATCCATTTTATATGTATATGTACACATATAGATCTCATCTCAGTCTAACTAGGGTGACTCAAACATAAAGATTCTTCTTAACCATCTCATGGTAATCATTTGCTCGTTTTACCCTCTCATGCCTCCACAAAACATGGGAAGATGGTTGATCGTGTGAGTGAACCAACCTCTTCTGACTTGTACAACATACAAACTTGTATACCTTATACGTATTTACTCGTAACATACTATTTCTTTTATCTTTATATAAAATAAGTTCATGACCTTACATTTTATTTACGCCCTAAGATTTTCACTAACTCAATGAAAATCAAGCTATGGGCTCAATAAGGGGATCTACCAACATTCTGTCAATAGAAGGTCATTGAATTTTCGCTTTCCCTCTTTGAAAGCATATCTCTTATGGAGATATATCAAAAAGTATGTTTCGCCTTGCTGTGATACTTAGGACCCTCATCATAAGATGCTATCGTTTGGATCCTTCTATCCACCATTCATTCCCAATCTCTCATAGGAACTACTTTAGCCATATGGCACTTTGAATGATAGTAGAACACGCTTTGTGTTCTATTTCCATGGATAACAGGAAAAATACTTTGTATATTTCCTTACTCCATCACCATTTGCCTAGGTCTTGTATTGGAGTATCCTTTTAAAAGAAAGTTGTTGTCTTGACAACTTAATCCATGGTTGTTCTCATAATCCATTTCACAACAGGACCAAAAAACAACTTCCAAGTCTAACCAAAAACCTTTTTTTGTCTTATATACATCAATGTGCACATAACCAACCATAGTCTTACATGGGACTTTATCCACCTTTTCTATATTGGATTTCTCATAAGACATGTAACCTCTTTAGGTTTATTCCCTTGACTTCATGGGTGTCTATGGGTTTGCAGTTTGACATCCTAAGATGTCTAAAGATTACACTTGTACATGTCTTAGGTGGAAAAAACTGTATCTTTCTTGCGCAACCTCTGTTTACCTTGTTATTCAAGATATTTGTTGAACCCATGACTTTCTCAACTCAGAATTTAAGAATTCTCTTATCCTTTATTCCTTTGACTCCCTTGACACTTGTTTCATATGTCATTTGACAAAGGATGACTTCACAAAGAATCATCACTAGACCGTTTGGGACTCGTGTAGTATTCTTCTATTATTTCTAAGTTGGTGAGGCTTTTACCTTGTGAAAACCTCATACACTACTATTTGGGTGATTGTTTCTATGAAGCTCTTAAGCTACTTCATGTAGAGTTTATCATCCAATTTCCAAAAAAAATTCAAATTGAAAGCGGTCTTTACATCATCTTGATGTAATTTCAGGACTAAGCTTGTTGTCATAGCCAAAATTCAGAGTTAAAATGCACAACGGACAACCTTTCATTGTAGTACCCCTTAGCCACTAAGTGTTTTAGGTTTTATATGCCCCCAACAGATTTGAGAACCTACTTGTTCCCAGTCACCTCTTGGCTATGTGACAAATTGCTCAAACATGTACTTGGCTCAAAGAGAATCCAAATCCTCTTGCATAACACTTTGCAATTCTTCTTAGCAGGTCCTTCTAGTGTCTTTCAAACACTTATAGGTAGTTGTCATCACCTTCTAAATGATGAAGAGAGCATTTAATCCATTAGGGAATCTATCCCCTTATAGTCATTCGCTAGATGACAATTTGCTCCGAGGTGAATTTCATAGGATTCTTTTCCTATGTATGAGTGAGGTAATCCTCTTACCTCTTACCTCTTTCATTGTGAAACGGTTTCAATCCTCCCGCTCGGATAAGTGAACTTAGGAACACTTGGTTATTCCTTGTTACTTGTGAACCTCTTAAAGAGATTCAATATGATTAATGCTCCTTTCCTGCTAGAAAATCTGAGTTTTATGAACGTTATGTTCTATGGTTTTCTCTCAGTCACTGAACTGCCATCATTTTCACTAATGAAGACATGTCTTGTCAAATTATCATGTCATCTCACAAAGAGATATCTTGTATACCTTAGCCCCAATCTTCCTTACTCATAGGAAGAATTATGAATATAAAGTTGATGACCCTTATGGTTTTAACGAGCTTGGGCCTGGTCTAAGGCTTATCCACGATTCATAGGGTAAAGTCATGACTGACATAGAGGGCATTTGGTTAAGTGTGAATATAATAGCTATAAGTCTACATACCAATATATGGCTGATAGCCTCACTTATGCCATTATGTTCACAACCATATCAAGGAGAGGTTTATCTCTCCATTTCAACAACTCTATTATGTTGAAGGGTTCTAGGTATTGATAGTTGCCAAACAATGCCTTTCTTGTACACAAAATTGCTTGAACTAATTACATAGGTGTCCTAAACCCTTGTTAGTTAAAAAGGTCTTATCCTTTAGTTTAACTGATTCCTGACTAGTTCAGCCATTATCTAACAGCTTCACACTTGCCAAAAATCATGTAAACATTACTGTATTTTGAGTAAACGTCCGCAACGTTAATGAAACACCAAGCTTTGCATTTTGCCCTCACGTTCACTGGTTCACTAACGTCATATTTTGCCAATTGTAGTGGATTTTCTCAAAAAAATGTTTCTTTGTCTTTCTTGCCAGGTAGAATAAGTTCTCAACTTATTCATAAGGGTATTAACCCTTTAGCACACATTTACCAAATACTCTTTTGCTAGTTTGATCATTCCCTTTGATTAATGTGTACATATGGCAAGAAATGGAATCTTTTATCCCTAAAAAGAAATATCAAAATCCAACGAAAGATTTGAGAATCATAGCCCCATCGATCCTTAACTAAAGAGATAGCAAAGATGTGATTAGTCAGTTGCAATTGTATGGAGTGGATCAGTGTGGTTTAACTGTGCAGAGTTAATGTGCAAGTTGCAATCCCTTGATTCTATCTCTTTGTTGCTTTGCATTTAACATGAAGCCATATGCTTCTCTGAAATATCCACAAGTGGATCGATACTTTTACAACCCTTAAGGATTATTAATGTAGCTTTTCTGACTAATAGATCTTGGATCCTTCAGTCTTTCACACTTAGGTTCAATGTGGCGAATCACATTGTTGAAGGTCACAATATACATATCAGGGGCAATATTTACTTTCGTATATGCCCACTCACTAGAAGACGTGGCTCACTCCTACTTACTGGGAGACATAGCTTCCTCCCACTCATTGGGAGACGTCTTATCACAACATACACTTGTTGTTTGTTAGAAAGAACTTGGCATTTAGTTTGTGTTAAGTTCTTAGTTTGACATCTGCCTCAAGTATTGCCTAAAAGCCATGTTATGACTTAGTACACTATGTTAAAACTTAACTTAGTTTTAACTTTATGCAAAAAGATCACCTATTCCACTATCTTCCAACACTATCCACACGGCTTGGATAAGGTTACATTGCTCGTACCATCATAAGTTTGAGCAATGTTGTTCTTTCTATGCTTGATAGCATAAACCTTTTGTATCCTTCAGTTGCTTTAGCCTCTAAATGCTAAAGACTAGTTGGTAGGATGTCCCTGACATCTCATTCTTCCTGAATGAAAGAGAGATTTGAGAGTTTCTAACTCCACAGATATCTCTATTGTGCTTGTCTTCATAAGCTCAGTTAAATAGACTTGGTCATAATTGGTCACTTAGACGATTATGGTATACAAATCATATTTGTTCAAGTAAGACAAAGGATAATTAAATAATAAGTTCACTATTTTCATGTTCAGAAGAAAACTATGTTGACTCCTATCCCAATCATGCTAGTTAGCCCATCACCCTTTTAACCATAGTCTTCCTCGAACACATTCCCCTTTGGATTTCTAGACGTATTCCAGAAACCCCAACTCAATAAAAAATGGTTATTCAAAGAAGATAATACAATATCATCTAATCAACATGAATGTTCATGAAAACAAGAAGAGAATATGCTTAATTCAATTCTAAAAACATAGAATTTAATCATAAATTCAATGATAAAGAACATTCAAAAACTTTTTGCCTCATTTTGTTGTCTCTTAACTAGGTTCTCCTTCTCATAGGCCCTTCTGACCATATGAAGTCATGTGGCATCTAGCTACAATGTCCAGCTCCTCTTTACCATGTTTACATCCACTTACTTGGGTGTAAATGCAGCATACCTCCCACTTGATGAGATGATTCTCACATCTCTATCTGTCTTATCCTTTGTCAAACATTTGTGATAAAGGGTTGACTTTTAAAAGTCATTGCTTCAATCCCAATTCAATCAACGTGGTTAAAAGCATGGGAAGACTTATTATTATTCTATAATCTTAAGTTGCTGCAGTTTTCAGGTATTTAATCTCTAAGAGTTTGAGTCAAGGTTGGATAGGATTTTATATTCAAAAACTCATTTGAATAATCCCTCACTTTTAAAAAATATTTCAGCATTAACCTCATGTTGCAGCTGAAAATACTCTTAATAATTAAGCCAACCTATCCCAAAAATAATAGAATCATTATTGACTCAATTTTAATACTTTTGGGAATCTCTAAAGTGCACATAAGCACATTTTTGACTCAAAAAACATCCAAACGTACTTCAAATATATGTAAATTATATATCAAATTGAAGCTCTCAAATTTAGGGATTTTTATAAACAAACCGCATCTCAATCGGAGGTTCCATACGCCCATACTCACCCCTAGAAGGTGTCTGGATTGAAAAATCTTGAAAAATTGGAAAATTCCAATGAAGGCCACTCTCGGCGATGGCGCATGACATCCACGTGCTGTTTTACGGCTATCCACAGGCAACACGCGCCGGTTCCCAAGAATCCACACGCAGTCCTTTCTCCGACGGTGCTTGCCACGTGTCAAACGGAGGCCCCAGTGGGCCCACGCGCCATATGTCAGGGGTTTTTTCAATGGTCAACTTATGACCGTTGAATGGTCAACAGTCAATGCTTGACCGAGACCTGTTGATGTGTCGCTGACGTGGCGATAACGTGTTTCAGTCAACAGATGATGTGGCCACGTTGATCGATACTGACATGGCTCCGAACATTGCTGTAGCGACCACTCATTGGGCCACATGGCTTGGGTTGACCAATGATGTGGTGTTGACTGCCATATCATCATCTTCAACATCTAGCCAGGTCAAACAAACCCGGTTGGAGCTCCAGCTGGTCATTGCGACCCGTAAACTTCAGAAAGCCATATCTCCCTCGTTTTAGCATCGTTTTTCGTGTTCTTGGTGTCGTTGGAATCATAGTTCAGCGAACTACAAATCCATGGCATTTATTTGATCTTAAAACCTCTATTTCATTGATCAAATTGTGGCTAAATTTGTGGCGACGTCAAGCGATCTGCCAACTTCTTTTCTTCGTTTCTCCCTCATCCGGACTTAGTTTGACACATTCTAAGCATCGTTGGAATTGTCTCTGAGATTTACACATCCATGGCTTCGTTTAGGGCAAAAACACTCAGTTTCAAAAACCCCATTTTTTCTCGACATTGATGGCGTTGCGTAACGTGATCTGGATATGTGTCCTCTACATTTCAAAAACTTTCCTAGCTTTTGAGGGTTAAATTCTCTTGTTTTTGGTTCCACATAGGTTCCAAAAATGTCAACCATTAAGAAATCCAAGATGTGAGGAGAAGACGAAGGAATCGAAGCTTTGACATGAAGTGTGTGTGTGTGTGTGTGTGTGTGTGTGTGTGTAATTAGAGGAGTAGATAATCTTCGACTAGCACGCATTCAACATATATTCATAACACCCAGCGAAATATATATCACGCCTAAAGCTTTAAAATATGCAGAAGCAATATATATACATATATATATGTTCACGTTTTTGGTTCCACACAGACACACATATATATACATATGGAGGCAGAGACAGAAACATCAAAGAAACTTGTTTATATAATTTAGAATGATATTTGCAAGTTTCCTAACAAATTCAATTAACACATATGTCTCAAAAATCAAATGCTCTCAGCAACGCCAGATATAAAGATCATATTTTCTCATATGATTGCACAGCGGAAATACATCTCATATTGACACCCAAAAATCATGCCCAGAATTATGATTTTACGTAGTGGAAAATAATATGCATGATGAAACATATGAATAATTATATTACAAAAATTATGCACATAGAATAATCACAGCCACAGGATCAACAGGCTCTGACACCAATGTAGGGAAAATAGAGGGAGAGAGATCTGGCGTACCGGGGCGAATCCATGTTCAGATCCGGGTCAAAACTCCAATGCTCCATAATTGTGCCCACACAATTATTAGACTACTAAAGACTAATTGTGATTTACACAGCAGATCACCAGAACTAGAAAGATGGTAGGGGAGAAGAGATTGTCAGAAAGCTTAATGGCGGGGTGAATTGCAATTGAGGAGGCACACCCTATTTATAGTGGTTTATGGAAGCCACTAATTAGGAAATGTGTGCACTCCTTCTTGCCCTCCAAGACAGCAATTAAATTAATTGATTCTCAATTAATTTCCTAATTATGGTGATTTGTTCCTCAATTAACAATCCCATAATTAACATTAATTTATTCCCCAATCTGCAATTAATTTTGATTTTATTCTTATTTGATTAGGCTACTTATATCTTAATCAAATAATCCAGCCCATCAAGGACGGACTTGGACCCGAAGTCCAACAGCATTGATGACAAACTTAATCATTACTTTCCTTCCCGCATAAGATAGAGTTGATTTGCACCATCCTTGTACCTTGTGGCGAACTCTCTCTGATGTAAGCAAAAGCTTGGTATTTAGTTTTGCCCCATAAACTTGGAATACCAAGGTATTTTACAAGATCGTTTGTGGCTTCAATACCCAGGATCTGCACCACCCTTACTTTAACATCAATAGGAGTGTTTGCAGAGAAGTAGATGCTAGATTTATCAAGATTAGCAACCTGGTTGGATGTACTACAATAACATTTGAGAAGTTGAGCAAGTTTAATTTGTAGCAATTCGTCTCACTAGCATTCATAAAGAACAAAGCATCATCCGCAAAAAAACAATGAGAGAGTTCCGGACAAGAATTGCTGAGTTTAATTGCTTTTAACTCTTTACTCTGCTGCCCTTTACTAATCATAATACTCAATAGCTCCGCAATTGAGAATAAATAAATAGGGAGAAAGTGTGGATCCCCTGGCAAAGGCCTCTTTGTAGTGTAAAAGTATCAATCTTCTCCCTTGAAACACAAAGGTTGAATCTGATCGAGCTCACACAACGCATAATTAAATTCACCTATTCAGAACAGAAGCCAAATTTCAGCTGGACAACCTCCAAGAAATCCTATTCCACCCTATCATAGGCCTTACTCACATACCCATTTTTAAGGTAAATTCAAACTTTTTTACCAGTTTTCTTTCTCCTTAAGTAATGGTAGACTTCATGGGCTATAATTATATTATCATGAATAGCTCTCCCAGGTACAAAGGCACTTTGATTCTCAGAAATACATTCATCAAGATAAGGCCTCACACGGTTTGCAATAATCTTAGAGATTATTTTGTTTGAAAAACTGCAAAGCCAATAGGACGAAATTGAGAAACATGTTTTGGCTTATCCAATTTAGGAATCAGAGTAATATTGGTATCATTTAACTCATGAATAAGTGAATTACCAGCAAAGAAACCTTGCACCATCAGAACCAAGGGCTTTGGAACCCCCAAGACTGAAAGCAGCGACCTGAATTTCCTCGGAGCTAATTGGTAATAGTAAAATCTGGTTCATTTGACTAGTCACCTTTGGTTCAATGTATTGAACAGCATCCTCGAAAGATCTCAGTCCACTAGAAACAAAAAGGCTCGGGAAGAAGCGAGAGATATTTGCAGCTATTTGTCAGTTTATTTAGTTTAATAATCTAAATATATTATAGTAAAAATTAAAACTTAAATGTGTTTTATCAGCTACACAGTCATCACTTGAGTTTGCTGCGTCACAATAAGTATACCTCATATAAAACTTAATAGATTAAAAGAATACTTTAACCAATTTTTTATTTTGTACAAACAGTGAATTTTTTAATCATAAAAATAGAACTTAAAAAACATTATTATTTGATAAATAAGTTTTTTTTTATGTTTTTCGTTTTAAATAACAAAATTATTATTATTGAGTGAAGATAATGAAATTAAAATTAACAGATATAACATTATCTATATTTTATGTATTTGAATAAGAGATATTATGGGTGCATATATATATGTGTGTGCGCGCGCGCACGCTTGAAAAGTCTCTTGCAAGTGGGATGTTTACTTCAAGCTCAGTAACACTAATAACTGTGGACGTGCCATTTCTATTACCATCTTCTCACTTTCAACACTTGTTGCTAGCTCCTCCGATCAAACTTGGAATCCCTCAATTGCAGTTGCAAGCACTTTGTGAAGCAATGACTCTTATCCTCCAACAAAATCATGTTGATTTTCCCAATTGATTTCCTATCTATTGCAAGTTGGTTAAACCATCACACATAAAAATAATTACCCAAACTAGAAATGTTTGTTGGACTCGATAATACTTTTGAGAGATGTCTGTATATTGTTTTGATACTTTTGTTTTATCAATTTAAATGCATAGTTATATTTTATATAAAAAAAAAAGTGTGAAAAGTCACTGGGAACAAAACTTAGATCCATCATTTACTTATGTGGATTAGGTACAATTCTCTCATCAAATCTTATCATGTGAAATTTTTTAGTGATAAAAATTTACCATAATAAAATTTTAAAATTTTATTAAAACATTATTAATAATAAGAATCACACATGAAAATATTTAATTAGAGAATTAAAACTAATTAGGAATATAAGTAAATCAACCTAAGTTTTTATGTCTAAATATATAAGAGGGCTTAAAACTAAAGCTCTTCTATTAGCTAGAATATTTTGGGTAGAAAGCTCTTATGTCAAACCAGATTTATCCATCAAATAGACATGTTTGTCCATTAATAGGGCTGTTCAACGTCCGGGCCGGGATCAGGATTACCATGCCTGAAGCCCGTCCTGGTAAGAGGATAAGACTGGAAATTGCTTCTAGTCCCGGGATAGTCCCAGTACCACTGGAATCAGGACGGCACCAGGAAAGGGATAGGAATACGCGGTT
The DNA here is from genome assembly GCA_963210345.1 of Inga oerstediana. Classification (NCBI taxonomy): domain Eukaryota; kingdom Viridiplantae; phylum Streptophyta; class Magnoliopsida; order Fabales; family Fabaceae; genus Inga; species Inga oerstediana. Next base: position 37,382,280 of record OY723401.1, on the reverse strand, counting down.
TGACAAAAAAGTAGCATCAAATGACTAATTTTTTTTCATAAGATCCTGATGTGACTACAAGTCCGTTTTATTCCAAGCATCACCGAAATTAATCCCACCGAAAATATATGATATTCAATCAATAAAAACAACCAGAAACCTTATTCAAAGTCTCACCTGAAGAAGGGAATATGCAAAGTAACGTTGAAAGAAAAGAACAGCAATTTAAAAGAAAAGAACATCAAAGGTAAGGTCCAGAAAGTAAAAAAATTTGAATATGAAGCAGAAGTTGGTCCGTTATATCAGATACCTCACTACCATTAATTTATATGAAATATATACAAGAAACGAGAGGAAAACAACTTACACAAGGGAAACTTCGCTGAAAAGTTTTGTATTTTATATAAATATTGATTATAATTGGAACTATTCATTCTGTGCACTCAAGTTGCCACTAAAGCATAGGAAAGAACCGTCTGGAGGTTGTAGTGGAAGAGACTGATTACCCTATAGCAGAAGGAAAGTGCTAAGCATATTCCTTTTCCTTTGGATTCAAGGTGGCTTTATATACCTTGGAACCTAGCTAAGTGGGAAAGAGAATAATATCTTACTACACGTATGTGGACGTTGTGGGTTTTTATATATATATATATATATATATATAAACTTTTTTAATTATTTAAAAATTTATAATTACTTACAAAATAAGCATTTAGAATTTCAATTGATGATAATCAAGAGAAAGTTGAACTATATCTTTCACTCTAATGAATTACTTTTATTTTCTAATCCACAACATAAGGCACTTCCAACTAATTCAGCCAAATTAGAAAATAAAAATTTAACTCGTTAAATTTATCTTAAATTGAAAAAAAAAAAAAATCAACTTTACTTATATCAAAAGAGATTTTAAATAGGTTAAAAAAATAAAATGAGTCACATTTAAACATTAATTACACGAACAAAGTTGGTAAATAAACATTAATTATTATACATGTGACTTGTTGCAAAAAAAAAAAAAAAATCTTTTAGAGTAACTTATGTACATCGTGGATCAGAGGGAGTAGATGTTAACAAATCAAAGAAAGGCTTGTGTAATAATTTAATTACTTGAAGCTAATTGAGTGGAAGCTAGCATGAGCTTCATTATTAATCAAAGTAGTCAAACTCGGTGAGTTTAAATAAATTCGTAATAAAGACGTTAAATCAATTGTAAGCTAATACAAGTCCAAAACACTAACACAACTTTCAGAGTGAGTAGACAAAATTTTGTAAACTAGAAATACCAAAATGGTAAACAGCTAGCAAAAGTTCAAGGACGAGTTTATGGATTGATTTTGTAAACTAGGAATGCAATAATGGTAAATTTTGATCAGTCAACCCGCCAGTTTAACAATCATATTAGTAGGGATTAGTATAGTGCCCAATGGCCTGGTATGCCAGCCAGAGCCCAGCCAAAAAATGCTCATGAACTCAACCCCAAAAAATGACCCAAAAAAGGTTTGGGCATTGTCGCGCAGGGTTGGGCATCGGGCAAGGAATGATGCCCTGCCCATTTAGCACTACCCAAAAATATATATACAATTTTATTTAAAATATATATTATTCAATTTATAATTACAAATTTTTTGCCTTGCTTTTAGTGGATCATAAATGCTATTTAATTATTGTTGAAATATGACTATTGTTTTAAGGGTTTTGACAATAATTTGAATTTCATGACTCAAGTTGTAGACTTATTTATTTATGATAATGTCTTTGTTTTTTTTTTTTACTCATTACCTTATCATTTTTTAGTTCTTTGTTTGTTGTTGAGATTATGATATAATCAAGCTTGGGCCCTTTTATTAACGTACAGCGGCACCGGTTTAACAAAAAAAAAAAATATCAATAATGTTTATTATGTTATTTTTTGTTATAGAATTATGGGATGATGATATTTGAACTTTGGTAGGAAAGCTCGCCCTGCCCAGCTCCCAATTGCCCAACCCAAAATTACTAGGGTTTTTACGTGGCAGGGCCCTGCAACCTTTTCAGCTGGGCATTGAGTATAGGCCCTGCCCTGCCCATGCACTCCCCTTTATATTAGTCAGGGCGAAGGTGTAAATTTAACAATGAACAATTTCGCTATGAACAAATATGGGCATTTTTAAGACAAATAAAGACATTTACAAGATAAATATGTGAATGACCAGGGAGTTAAAAAATTTTGGTCATTCACATATTTTTCTTGTAAATATCTTTACTTATCTTAAAAATGCTCATATTTATCTTATAAATGCTCTTATGAAAAAATACTGTAAGAGCATTATCATCTTTTCACTAAAAAAAAATTATTTTTATTTTGACCTAAGGGAGTGCAATGAAATTTTATAATCTTTTAGGGGTTAACTGAAATAAAATTCTTTTCATGGCATCTAAGTAATATTTTCCCATTAAAAATTTAAAATAATATAGAGAAAAGACTAGTGAGACCCATAGTATAAAAAGTAACAAAAGTTATGTCTTCTTAAGGACATTGTTATATCCGATCCCAATAAATTATTTACGTCTACTTTTACACCCAAAAATAGATAATTCTTATGGGTGCTCATAACAAAATTTTTCATTATTAAATTTGCACCATCGCCCTATTAGTTATAGGAAGAATAATCTAAACCTTCCAATTTCATGAAATGGAGATAGGATATTGAGGTAATCATATTCCACCCGGTAGTGTTTATGTGAAAATTACAGAACTTTTTTTTTCCGTTTTTGCCACGAGAACAACCTGGGGTATCTATATTATTGATTAATATGAATTTAAAAGGCATCAAATTCTAAAAAAAGACGTTCTTTTTCTTTTTATCAATACATGAAGACGTCTAAAACTGTATATCCACACAAGCGAAGGGCCATGTTCGCTTTCGCTTTTAGCTGTCTTTATAGTTCCTCCACTTAAGTGTACAGTACTGAAATTAGACATGATCAGGAGTGTTTTTCCTAATAATAGAGCGTATGAACCAGAACATTACCTCTTATAGAAAAGGCTGAATTCTCATTGGCGAATCATATATTATAGTGGGAAAAAAGAAAGTATTATATATTCTTCGTGGAGCCAGTGAGGCACAAACACGTATGTTAGACTCCCCCAATAATATGTACGGAAATCCATAAGCATGGCTTTGAAGCTACCTTTTATTGGGATCTCTAAGAACAAACAACTCACCATCACGAATATAATCTTAGCCCCTTTATGTATACCATAATCTTGGTAAACTTGTCGGCTGAATATATCTCATCAACCCCAACTTGACAACTTTAACGTACTACTGATACTTTCTGGGTGTGTGTGTCAAAGATCATGACGGATCCAGATGCTCCAAGTCCCAGCGATCCATATTTAAGGGAACATCTTCACTGGTTTGTGTTATATATATCCAAATTGCTTTAGCTTTAATTAAGCTTGTGGTAGTGTTCGTACATTGATCACTCTCGAGTGGATGATCTGATCAACAAGTTTATTGTTTGGTATGGAATTCCAGGATGGTGACGGACATTCCTGGTACCACTGGTGTAACTTATGGTCAGTTTTTCTATCACCTTGAACTTCATTTACAACGTTTAGTTTATTTGAATCCTTACGCATAATGATATGGCGTGTCAAATATGCATAATTTCATATACGCACACACACAAAGGCAGAAAGGTTGTGGAGTATGAGAGCCCAAGGCCTGTGGTGGGGATTCACAGGTACGTGTTGGTGCTGTTCAAGCAGAGAGGGAGACAGACAGTGGGGCCTCCAGCTTCAAGGGACAATCCTTCTCTTTTGAAAATGGCCTTGGCCTTCCTGTTGCTGCTGTTTACCTCAATTCCAAGAGAGAGACTTCTGGAAGAAGAAGATCTTAATTATATATTAAATGAATCCATCTCATGTTTAATCAATATATATATATATATATATATTAGTGAGAGTCGTGCTGATCAGATAGTTATGAATAGTACGACTTCTATAATCTCAGACTCTCTGCAAATCTGCAATGGTCACCACTACAAAAAAAAAAAAAAAAGTATTTTGTAGCGGTGACATTGTAGCGATTACAATTAACCGCTACAAATATTAACATTTGTAGCGGTTAAAACCTAAACCGCTACAAATTTATAGCAGCAAGCTACGCGCCAAGTGGTGCGATAGATTAACAACATTTTTTGTAGCGGTTAAGTATCAAAAACCGCTACAAATATGGCGTGCATTTCCCAACAAAACTTGTAGCAGTTACTAAATAATAACCGCTACAAAGTTGCCGCCATTTGGCGCGACCAAAACACATCAACAGTGTAATGGTTTAACCAATTAAACCGCTACAAAATGCGAAAGGTCGTCTATTTGTAGCGGTTATAAAGTATAATCGCTATAGAATTTCAGAGGTCTCTAACTTTGTAGCGGTTTTGTACCATAACCGCTACAAAACTTCAAACGTTTTTGTAATTTGTAGCGGTTATTATAGAACCGCTATAAAATTTAGCCGCCCTAGCTTATTTGTAGCGGTTGGTGTAGTGGTTAATTCAAGAACCACTACAAATGCTGCCTCTATATAAGGCCGCCGCCCCCTGCACTCTTCCATTTGGCCATTTTGTTTCCTGAAGTTTCTCTGAGTGTTTTCTTTTTATATTTGAGCGTTTAGACGTCTGTAAAAGAGTTTTTGCTGTAGTATTTCTCATTATTTGTACTTGAGGTACAGAGACAATACGTATTTTATTTGTATTTTTATTTTTATTATATTTTTACATAATAATGTGACTAAAATGTTTCTTTTTTGAATTTTTGTAGTTGATATAGCTTCAAGACAGGATAGGGGGAAGGAGCTCAAGGTCCCCAGACCGATTTTGCGGGGTGGCAGCAGTAGAGCAGGGGGCAGAGGGAGGGGACAGCACGGAAGGAGGGCGACCGCGGCATTTCAGCCCATCCCCCCACAGGAGTTGGCCCTACCACAGGCACCGCAGACGATCCCACAAGAGACGACCGCAATAGAGGTGCCTGATTGGGGGAGGCAGATATTAGTGTCGAGGACTATGACGCAAACGAGGACTTCGACATACCGATTGGGATTAGAGAGATGGAGCAGTTCCTCAATAAGGAGGAGGCGCGGGAGTAGAACAACCCACGAGGTCGTCTTCGCGGTTTACTGAGTTTGAGGTGCAGGTCCAAGGTAAATAAAATTTTGTATTTAATAAATTATTTATTTAAATTTGAAATGTTAAATTTGAATTACAATTTATCTAATATGCGGTAAATTGTGCAGATGAGCAGGGGAACGTGTCCACGAGGAGGCTGGACATGGCCGGTCTGAACAGCATGGACCGGACACTACGAGTTGTAGTGCCGTGAAATGAGGGCACGGACCAGCCGATCGACAATGGGGGTCACCTGTTCAACCGCTTCCTGAACGACCTGGGCTCGAACTGGATGCGGTTCCCCCTTCACTTTAAGACATGGAGGCACGTTTCGAATGGGCTGAAGGACCTGGCTTGGAAGGAGGTGGTGCAGGTAATTAATAGTATTTAATTAATATTTTTTGTAATTAATGCTATTTAATTAATATTTTTTAATAGGATTTTTGTAATTATTGATATTTAAATAATTTTTTTACAGATGTGGTTTGCCGTCCGGGCCAACCGGAAGAGGTATACCCTGGTGAAGATGGGTGACGGCTGGAGGAACAGGAGGAACCGTCTCTTCCACAGTGTGGATAAGGATGGGACGATGCCTCTGGATCAGCTGATCAAGAGCGTCCCGTCGAATGACTGGATGAGTTTCGTCCAGTTCAGGAAGAGCGCTGAGGGGCAGGTAATGTATTTATAAGATTATTTATATATAATTTTGTAATTGTTAATTATTAAATTATAATTTAAATTTAATTAATTTTAATTTGAACTTTATTAATTTTAAATGTTTTATATTGTTTTAATACATTTAATATTGTTTTTTTTCATGCGCTTTCTCAGAGGAACACTAGGTGCCATGGGCAGCAGACGATCCACCACACAGTAGGATCGAAGACCTTTGCTGTCACTTACAGCGAGCTGGTAACTTTTCATAATATCACTGACTTTTAATTGGTTATTTCATAATACTAATTCAATTTTGTAATTCTTTTAGGAGAGGAAGGCACAGCTGGAGAACTGTCAGACGGACTATGGGGAGTTGTTCTCTATCACACACAGACACCATGTCGGGACTCCGACTTCTCAGCAGGTAGAGGCAGCCATTGTAAGTAATTTCATTATTATAATTTTTATAAAACCAACATAATAATTAAAAATTCTAATAAGTAATTGTTTCATAAAATGGCAGGAGCGGATGCAGCAGTCGTAGGCTGAGCTGCGAGAGACCTAGGCCGAGGAGTCACAGGGGCAGTGGACCAAACGGCTCCTTTGAAGGCGGGTCTGGATTAGGCTAAGCACCTCGGAAGTGTGCGGGGGATGGGGATAGGCATCAGACCTAGCATGGTCTATGGCAGGAGCGCCGCCTCTGAGGCTGGCAGCTCTAGAGGGGTCAGACATCCGAGGGACGAGTCTGTTGAGCAGCTGCGGTCAGATTTGAAGCTGACACATGCTACAGTGGCTCAGTAGTAGCAGCAGATGTAGCAGCAGGCTGATCTCATCTACGCTCAGTAGACGTAGTGGCGTGATATTACGAATAACATGCTCGAGCGATCGTGGAGTCGCCTGTTCCAAGACGAGCAGTATCCACAGGTTCCCCATGTTCCTATGTACGTCGTCCATACTACTACTACTCCTCCTCCTGTTGATGATGATGGTGTGGTTATTATATTGGAAGCCGTTTTATAATATAACCGCTACAATTATATATATATATATATATATATATTTTAGTTTTTGAAATATAGTTCCATATTTGTAGCAGTTAATGCAAAAACCGCTACAAATGTAAAGACATGTGCGCGGCAAAATTCAAAATTGAAAAGTTGAGTATTAGTAGCGGTTATTTATATAACAGCTACAAATACTCAACTTTTCAATTTTGAATTTCCCTCTACTTTTTGCAAATTTGTAGCAGTTACTTATATATTACCGCTACAAATGTATATTAGTAGCGGTTTTTCTTATAACTGCTACAAGTTTAAAACTAATTCTTCAATTTAATTTTCAACGGCTTGAAAATTAGTAGCGGTTATTAACCGCTACCAAATATTAAACGTTGGAAATTTAAAATATAAGGTTCTAAGCACTCGTCATTCTTTATTCACTCATCTTCTTCACTATACTTTCTTCTCTCTCACTAGTAGTTATGGATAAGTCATGAATTAGATTGCCACGTAATTCTCTAGAATATTTGTACAGATTAAACAATTTCTTGGAGTTCGTATTCACTCACGCCAGCTGTAACGGCAAGATCGTCTATCCGTGTCGAAGATGCAAGTTCAAGAAGTGGCATGCATGAAATGTTGTTAAGGAACATTTGCTTCTGAAGCCTTTCCTAGAGGACCATACGTTCTGGGCAGTTTATGGTGAGAAAGCCAGCATTAGATATAATGATGCTCTTCCTCGAAGTTTGCAAGTAGGAGTTCAACTAGATGAAGATGATCCTATGAATGATGTTGTGCGTGATGCATTTGGATTTCAAGGCAACAACTTCAACGAAGAAGTGCACGGTTCTGAGCCGGTGTTCATGAGGAATGAAGTAGCTCGGGATTTTTTTAGCTTGATGGATGAATCAGATCATCCTTTATATCAAGGTTGTCGAAAATATTCTAAATTATCTTTCTTGATCAAATTGTATCATATCAAGTGTTTGTGTGGAATCACAGATAAAGGAATGTCGATGTTGCTCAAATTATTACAGGATGCATTCCTCGACGCTGAGATTCCCACAACATTCTACTAGGCGAAGAAGATTATCAACAGGTTGGGGTTGAACTATCAAAAGATTGATGCATGCCCCCAACGATTGTATGCTGTATTGGGGAGACGATTCTAGTAGGGAGACTTGTAAGAGATGCCACACATCGAGGTACAAGATAATTCGGAAGGGGAAAAAGCAGAAGAGGAAATCTGCAAAGATTCTCAGGTACTTCCCTTTGAAACCTCGCCTACAAAGATTATTTATGTCATCTAAAACTGTAGAGCACATGAGGTGGCATGCGGTTGATAAGAATGAAGACGAAAAATTAAGACATCCTCGAGATGCAGACGCTTGGAAAACGTTTGACAATGACTTTCCAGATTTCGCGACTGACCCTAGAAATGTTTAGCTTGCTTTGGCGACCGACGGTTAAAACCGCTACTAATAACCATTTTTAACCGCTACTAAATCACCTTTTTTTGTAGTTTCAGAGCTAAGCAGAAAATCTAGTTATCTTATATATATATGGTATAATCATGTGAGAAATTAAAGTTGTTCTGTGGTCATGGAGATCACTCACATTTGATTTTGTTCCTCAATGTAGGAAAACAGAAAGAGAAATTGCAATCCAAGGAGATAATGGCTAGTAGACTCTTATGGGTGTGTGTTATCAGGTAGAGTCCACTATATAATGAGGCATATTTGTGAGACCAAATTTTTCTTCTTTTTTTTGGATACTTCAACCATAGAAATATTTACGGCCAACACTTCAATATAAAAAAGGATAGAGAAGAATATGTGTAGTAAGCTGATGATTTGAGATTACTAAGATTCTTAGGCAAAAAGAAAGATCCCTATGAAGCTCAACATCCGTCAAGATCCTGGCTTTGAATGACATTAATTAATTAATTCTTCAAGTAACTGCCATTAGAGTAAATTTAATTTGTGTGGCTAATTTGGTAGGAAAAGTAGGATTCTCAGTGTCATTCAAATAAGATAAAAATGTGAGATTTGATCTAAGAAGATTCAATCTTTTATAATTCAGGTTAGGAGCAAATAATTGATTTTTAGAAGATATTTTATTAAAAGATAAAATAGTTTTAGCACATTTGAAAGGCAAGGTCAAGTGAACGCACGGATTGGCAAAAGAAAAAGGGAAAAAAGGAAGAAAAAGCCTCTCAAAGCAAGTTGACATTGTTAAAGTTCCACCACTAGCACCCCCCACCTTTGGGTTGGGACCCAAGTAGGAACTGATGGGTAGTTGGTTTCACGTATTCACTGGGGACTTGCACTGTTTTTGAAGGCTGTTTTCAAGGGACTCAACTTGCATGGAATCTTTTTGTGAAGGTTAGGTCATTCTTGGATCAGATGCGAAGAACCTTATTGATATGTTGAAGAATATAATGGACGTAACAACAAAATGTGCAACCTTCTAATGTTCATGCAAATTCAGAATCTAATAATTAATGGATTATTGGGATCGAGCTGGAACTACAATTCATCTCAACAGATCAAAACCATCTTGCTGATACTTTAGCTATAGTGATGGTTTATCAAGTTCCACCTTACAGGATTCTTGTCCCGCCTTGTGTGGTTGTTAGTTGCTAATGATCGAGTGTTTGACTGTTTGGAGTACAATGACTTGTATGTTTTCTTGGGGCTTTAGCATTCTTTTGTTTAAAAAAAAACTATCATTGACAAGTGAAAGAATAACCATTGGCAAGTAAAAGAACTATCATTGACAAGTTATGAGACTTTTATGATATTATTCTTTTTAATTGGGACCTTGGTGTGATTTCTCAAAGTAAAAACACCCCATGTGTCTAATTAATTCTCTTGGTGCACCAAAAATAAAAAGCTATCCAACTCAATTAATTTTTTGTATACTATTCTTATCAGCAGAAGACAGTTCAAATTTTGTCCCACCCGTGTAGTCGCCACCTCTCAATGCTTTTAAACATTTTAAATATAGATACTAAATAAATGCAATCAAGATGTTTTAAATACATTTTTTTTCATAAGATTAAGAAGTTTTTTTTTTTCCCTCACAGTTATAGTTTCTATCTTCTTTACAATCAATTTCTAGACCTCTTAGAAACACAAGGTGGGTATATTTCATTTGCATTTGTCAGAGGAAAATGGTAATGTTTGGATGGAGAAAAAAAGTAAGTGGGAGTAGAGGGCAGACATAAGATATAAATAAGATCCACATATTTTCTCTCAATTTTTTCGTTATAAATAGTGAGATTTTACAGAGAAACATCCTAAGAGAGGAGAAAACATGATACTTGCATCTTTTCTATGAGCATTTTCTTTTAATTAGAGGGCTAAACATTAACTGTCTGAAGTTATAAATGAAATTGAATCTACAACCTACTTACATTTAAGCTTTCTTGTTATTAAACCATAGTTATAGAGCCCGGACCAGATCGAGCAGTTCAGACCGGAAATCAGCCGATAAACCGGTCCGGTTCAACATTTTTTAAAATTTATCTTTAAAAATCAATTTTTTTATTTTTAGAATTTCATATTAATAACTCTAAAATCTTCAATTTCACATTGGTTTGGTCCTAGGTTAGCTCCAGTTTGACTTCGGTATAACCCAGTGACCCTTGACCCAATACCCCAGCCGATTCAGTGGCCGGTCCAAGTTTAATAGCCTTGTATTAAACTACAAGGTCATTGTCCTATGTGTAATTTTATCATCATAAAATTAGTCCCTCTCTTCTATTAATTAAAATGCATATTTATCTCATACAGCACCATTCAGCTGGTAAGAAAAATTTAAGGGCTACATAAAACTCAAAAGATAGAACATCCAAAGCGCAACTCCCTCGTCGGTGGGTTGAGCAAACGAATGGCAAGGCCACGGACAGCGGTCGAAGGGTCAGACTTTCTCTCACCGAGCAAGGTAGTTTCATTTCTCAAAACGTCGCGGCACTTGGGAAGCATCACCTGGTGGCAGTCTCTAAACCTTCCAAGCCATCCTTAAAAAGGCTGAAAAATGGCCAACACGGTAGATCTAAGCTAAGACAAATGGTAAGCACCCTACTCTTGGATTGGGGTGAACCCAAGCCCCTTTCTAAAATTCAAAGGGTAAAAAAAACAAGAACATCCAAAGCCCAACAATTGTCAAGAAGAACAAGGTAAAAGTCAAACATAAGAAGCAACTATTACATATTGCAATACAGAAAACAAAGGCATATGTGATGTGGGGCCAAACAAAAGGATACAAGAAAAAGGCAACGTGAGCAAATTGTTAATACAAAAAGAGCTGAGACACAAAAAGTCGCAGGTCAACGAGTCAATACCCGAACCACCATACACCCGCTCGCACCCTATCCCAACCCCTTTCTCCTCCTTCGCGGTTCGTTCTTGACTCCAAACCTCCATTTTCGCGACCTTCCTCCTCCTTCCCTAATCATTCTCTCTATATTCCCATCTACTTAAATCACCCTCTCTCCATTAATCTCTTCATGTTTCAGTTCACAAACAAAAAAAAGGAAACTACACAAAACACAAATGTTCATTCTTCATCATGCAACTGGCAGTGCGCTTTTGATCTTCTGAATAGTGCAGGCAATGAGGTTGTTCACCGTCTCCACGGACTCCACCGTGAGTTTTGCCGTCGGCAGGCTGTTTACCAGAATCTGGAACCCCACTGTGAGAAGGCTTCCCTGGCGGTCACCGCCTCTGTCGGGGCTGTTGCCACCTTTGAGTAGACCGCTGCCAAAGCTGGTGTGGTGGCCGTCAGGGAGGATGGCGAACCCTGAGGGCAAGAGGGCGACATAGGCGGAGTCTCCGCCGCTCATTACCACGTTCAAGGATTGAACGTCGACCGGAGCATACACTACCACCGAGCACGATGGGTCCGTCCATGTCTCTTGTAGAATTACCATATTGCTTTCGTTGGGATTCACAGCCTGCAAAGGCAACAAAGAAAACGTTCAATGAAACAAAATGAACGTGAATTTATTACCAAAAAGAAAATTGAATATGTGAATTTTACGTTGTTAAATTTTTCTGATTTTATAAATGTCATTTAAGATTAAGCTGGATTATGAACAATAGTTTTAATATAATTATTCATTAAATTCTACTTCAAATTACAGTTTGATTTTAACTTGCTTTAAATTAATCTCTATTAACCTAAACAAATAAACATATGTACACTACATTCAAATATGCCTAAAGAAAACTACGAAAGGGTTCCAGAAAGAAAAAATAAGCACAGATGAAAAGAGTAACCTTTAGTTTCATTATTTCAACTAAAAAAGCAATATGGATCCAAGTTATTGAAAAATAATTTGGCTTTATAGAACGTGTGTGTTGTTAAAAACTAATATAAATTATATTGAAATTACACAACTATTTTTTCATTTTAAAAATGCAAATTTTAATTTAACTTTAAATTAGTCTCCATTAATCTAAACAAACAAACAAACAAACAAACATATTTATATATCCACTAATAATTTTATCATCATAAATTCAAAATTAATATCTTATTCCATTTTCCATTCTACCCCCTTTCATTTTCAGATACTTACTTGTACTTGCCAAAATTTTAAGTTCAAACCAAAGTCAATATATAGACAAACAGTGCAATAAAAGAGGGTGGCGAGAATTCAGTTATCCTCACATATAGGAAGGTCAAAGATGCAATGAAAACAGTAAGAAAAAGAACACAACTTACGCTGGTACGAAGGAGAGAGACACAATTTCCAGAACCTTGACCTTTGGCAATATGGACCATCTCCTGCATGGGTCCCCCATTCGACAAAATGTCCCACTCGCTCCTCAGCCGTTCATCACGCAGGAAATTGAACAGGCTCTCCCGGGACACTGGGATCCAAACAGAAGTAGCCGCGCTCAGCACGATCCCAGGAGGCTCCCCGGGGTCATCCACATTCTTCCTCGTCATCACCTTCATGTCATCGCCGAGCGAGCCAATGTGGAGACCGTCCCACTTGCGCGCCGACGATAAACAAACCCCGGAACAGAAGTTATTGGTCATGCGCTGCGCCAGCTTCAACAAGCTTCTCCTACCAGCTTGGCTTAATGCTGCTAATATAAATAATGTTGTTATTATCAACGACCAAAAGGATACGAAGTTTTATTAAATTAAGGAAACGTGTTACACGTGTACCTGTATGGTCCTCACTGGGTATAGAAGAGGACATGAGGATTGCCAAGCATTCACATTGCCTCTGAAGGGTGGCAATCCACCTATGAGCGCCAAAGGCGAAGCCGGAATTCACCAACGGCAGGTACAGTTGGTGAACGACGCTTTCATCGTATTGTGTATGTTCAACCCATGTAACCTGCAACAGTACAACTCTCATCCAGTCATTGTTTTATGTTAGGTACTCCAGAAAAACAATATGGTCTTACCGCAAGCTGAAGTTTAGGCCTTGTTTGGTGTAATATAATACAACTCCTTTTCTATTGCACCCAAAAAAAATGCGCACACATTATCCATTACTCATTCCAGCCCTAAACGTATGAGCTAATTGAGGGGTTTATTTTGATTCTAAATAAAAGACCTCAATCCATTTTATCTCCCAATTTTATAATTTTTTTCACAAACCATCCAAATTAAGTGCACATAGTAAGAATGTTTCCATCAAGAGGTACAATGCAAAGAATGATTAAAGAGGGTAATTTAGGAAAATCAACACATAATTTTTTAAAAATAACTAATTTCCTTAATCTCTGCAAATTAATTATCTAACTCATATATAAAAGACAAGAGCGAGCATATCTTTTGTCATTATCATTCAACAATATATGTCATTTGCTACTACCTTTTTATTCAGAGATAAAATAAGCATTCTCATCTTCGAAATCACTTCTTTTTTCCATCTCATTTTCCTTTCTATTTCATTCATTCTATTATACGGCATCAAATTGACTCCGTTCAATTCAGAATTTCACAAGTGGCAAGGATCTGATTTAGTAAATAGAGGATGCAATATCATGTCTTAAGACTAAAGCTAATTCAGGCTTAAACTGTTAATCATGAAAGAGAAGTGCTCATCTTTTCATCACAAAAGTACAACAAATGCTACAAATTTACCCGACACAGGAAATACAATCCCACCTACAAACTTTCCTTTTTCTTATAACTTAGCTTGTACCTTGAAGATCATCATGCCCGTGATGTCGAGTTATTATGTTTGTTATTTTAGTGAGACAGTTTTGACCAAACGTTGAGATGCATAATCTCATTCCGAACTATACGAATAGAAAGCAATACTAGTTTGGAAAGTAATCAATAATAATCAACGCAATATATTAAATCCATATGGAATCACATTATTCACAAAGCTAGAATAGTATGGCTCCTCTCAAAGTTCATCTAAAACGATATTCTAAATTAAGGATATGAAGTGATGCAATGAAAGACCTAAATCCACACTTAACAACATATGAAACCATGGCCGTTAAATTAATAAAGTCGGCTGAGAAATCATAATGTTAAGCCAAAACTAAAGTAGATGTTAAAAACTGATTTTTTAAAAGACAAAAAAAGAAAAATATTGATTCCAAACAAAGTTGACAGGATAATTATCAAAAAGCTTTATTTGAGTTTATTGTGGAAAGTTTTTAATAAGATTAGGTCTAATCATCTTCCAATGGAGCAGATTGCAATGTAAGTATAACCTGGCACTATTATCTTATAAGTCCAGGTTACTGAATCCAAGTCATTGTGGAAGCATCAATTATATTGTTTATGATAGAAAAAAGATTGAAGAACCCAACATTTGTTAAAACTTATATGCACTAATAGTAATGAATACTATAAGATGCCGAGACAGAAATGTAGCTTCAAATTATTTCTAAACCAAATAAAGCAGCAAAACTTGAGCACAGACAGAAAGCAACCCAAACTTCGAAATTATAACATAATTTAACTAAGGATTCATCTTTTCCAACAGGACACCAGTAAAAATCCACAGAAATAATATATCTAAACTACATGAAAATCTGAGTATTGTAACTGCAGTGAAATCACTTCACAACTTAAGTAAAACATCGGTTATTATTGAACCAACCCATCAATCGTGATGGTGATTAATAACACTTGGACATTTAAGCAAGCAAGGATAACATAGCACACAAAAAGAAATAAAAGTATTAAGAGCATCGATTGGTTACCTTGGAGTAACCATTGGGCATATCTTGCACGACACAGCCCGAAGGAAGCCTCCTACAGCTCACGTACGGGTGGCCATTGATAGAACTATGGCCAATCTCAACCGAAACATCAACTACGGCCCACACACCTTCCGTATGCTGCTTGCAAAACCGGAGAAATCTCAATTGACGCACAGGGACGAGCGGCGAAAGCAATTGAACCTCAGCATGCATCTAACAAGGGACATGATCTTATCAGTTCCAGCCATATATATATGGCGAAGCACACAAATGATAGGACTCAAAAACATACCACTTGCAAAGCACCATTTCTGCTTCCACCCATACCATTTGATATTACATCAACGGTTGCAGCTCTAGCGATCAATGAGGGAAACATCTCTGCCCACCGGTTCTAATTGAAACGAATAATTAATTAAGATAATATATCCAACTAACTTCAAAAATTCCAGACCAAATCAAGTTGTTCTACCAGATGACTAGTATCAAGTATAAAATGCAGTACAGCTCAACCAGAGGTAATTAATTAGTCAGAAAATTCGCTAACAAATGCTTAAATTCAATCAATTTATTTCAGTAAAGGTAAAAATTTGCCATACTGCATCCATCAATGTCTCCATGAGGGCTAGACTGTTTATGATGACTATCCCAGTTTCTCTTGTAGCTTCGGATACAAAACCAGCTGGTTTTGGGCCAATACAAGGAGAAATTATCCTTTCATACTCCTCATGGTCCAGTATCTCTCTCTCACCATCCAAACACTTAATCCAGAGAGGGCTATCTGCCTGAGCCATCTTCATCAATTCCTCCATAGCAGACAGGGCAAGATTGATGAGCATAGACCTATCAACCTGAATTTCGCCTCCCATCATTCCCATTGGCAATCTAATTCGGGGCATTGCCGAAGGTGTGCCCAAAATACCTTCCCCTAAGTCAAGCCCCATTGGCAAGGAAGAGCCTAGAGTGCTTGAGCTGCCAATTTCGCTCCTTCCTATAGCGAGTTCAAGGCCCGAATTCGAACCCATAACAGCCGTGGGGCTGGCCTGGGATGAGATTGGCCTACCCAGGAATTTGTTCGCCAAGGCACATATTCGATTCAATTCATCCTTTAGCCGGGCATTTTCAATTCTGAGATGATGGTCCTCAAACGAAATTTGGCCAGGAATTGCGGGGCCACCACACCTGTTACACATCGGGTTGGCCATGGCTTCCTTTATCATATTATTCTCAGCCCGGAGTTTCTCATTCTCTTGTCTCAGAATTATATTCTCATGGCGTTCCAATTGAGTCTAATTCAAGAAGCAAAAGTCCATATCAGTACACAATATCTGCAAATCCTATCAACTTAAGAATACAATAACAATGCTAATTACCTTCATTTGAGTTCTTCTATTTTGAAACCAGAACTTGATCTGTTTATTCTCCAAGCCAAGCCTCTTACTAAGTTCCATCCTCTGCTTCTCATCAGGATGAGGACACTCCTTGAAAAATCTAAAACAATGTAAAGGAAAAAAAGGAAAGAAAAAACCCATCATTACCTAAGATGTTATACATATAAATCACTAACTAGTGAATATAAAAAATTGCAGAAAAATCCACGAAGGCATATTACGCTTCAAGCTCTTGAATTTGATGAGGAGTGTGTCTGTGATATTTCTTTCTTCTCTTAGACTGATCATCATCACCGCCGCCACCGGCATCCTGATCGTCGCCGGAAACTCCTTCGAAATTATCACTCCCAGACCGACTCTCATACTCATCATCCCTCATCCTACCCATCAAACTATGATCAAATTCCCCAATAAGGCCCATGTCACCATGGCCCTCCATTTTCCGTTGCTGCAGAATCAAATCATCAGAACCGACAACAACAATATTGAACAATCCAAAGAACAAATGTAAATCAATCAATTTTCTACTTCATAATATATATATATATATATATAGAGAGAGAGAGAGAGAGACGAAACAGATGAAGCATACAGTTGAAATAGGAACAGAAGGAAGAGGTGGCTCAACAATGGAACCACTGGGGATATAGAGATTGTGTGGAGAAATATCAACCACAACTCTTGCACTCCCACAGCTGTAGTTTCTACTATTGCTCCTAATTAAACCCTCAAACCCCATAAAAAAATAAAAACGAAAAAGGGCAGAAAAGAAAAGAAAAGAAAAATGGAAGGACCCTTTGTCTTCCCCCAAAGCTTTGGGAATCAAAATCTGAGTGTTTTTCTCTCTAACCCTCCTTCTTTCTTCTTCTTCTTCTCCTAGGTTTGTTTCGAAATTGTCCCTATCAAAGCTTTTGACCTCCAAACAAGATTTAATTTTGCTGAAAATCAAAATGCGACGAATGGGGTTTCTTTATCTTCTTCACAAGTGTAGACAGAACCAAAAAGGTCTTAGCTTGTCAACGCCATCATGCATGTCTCCAAAAATTAATCTCTTAGAAGGAAGAAGACAAGAACAAGAGAAGCCCCATATTTCTGATCCTTTGTTCACACCTGCCTCCTAGCTTTGTGAAAGCTATAAACAGTGAATGGAAGAATTAAACAAAAACCCATAAAGAAGTAAACTTCTTTTTGGGGTTTTTTTTTTAATTGGAAAATTCTAAAAAACTACATTGTAAATATAAAAAGGATAAATCAAAATATTGAAAATGAGAAAAGATAAATTAAGCGGGTGTCAGATGATGTAAGGAATCTGTCCTATTAAAATCTCGGCCAAATGACGAAAATGCCCTTCAACCCTCAGTCACAATAACAATATAGGAGTTGTTAATGGCGAATGCAGAGTTGTTAATAGTGAGGTAGGTGTTGTTATTAGCCCTGAAATTTGTTAATTGAGAAAGAAAAAATTAGAGTTGTTAATTTCAAATCCCGAGTTATTAATTAAGAGATGAGTGTTGCTATTGACCCTGAAACTTATAAAGTGTGAAAGAAGAAATTGGAGTTGGTAATATCGAATCCGGAGTTGTTAATACTGAGATATGTGTTGTTATTGGCCCTGAAACTTTTAAAGTGTGAAAGAAAAAATTGGAGTTGTTAATGTCGAATCCGATGTTGTTAATTAAGATATAGTTGTTGTTATTGGCCCTGAAATTTGTTAATTATGAAAGAAGAAATTGGAGTTGTTAGTTAAGATATAGGTGTTGTTATTGACCTTGAAACTTGTTAATTGTCAAAGAAGAATTGAAGTTGTTAATGTCGAATCCAAAGTTATTAATTACGAGGAGTGGGGGATGAAGTGTGAAAAAAGATATTGGAGTTGTTAATATCGAATCCAGAGCTATTAATTAAGATATAGATATTGTTATTGGCCCTGAAACTTGTTAATTGTAAAAGAAGGATTGAAGTTGTTAATTACAAGGATTATGTTGTTATTTTAAAATGGGGATGAAGTATTGAAGGGCATTTTCGTCATTTGGCCGAGATTTCAAAAGGACAGATTCCTCACATCATCTGACACCCATCTAATTCTTTTTTTTTTCATTTTCAATGTACTGATTTATTCATTTTATATTTTCAATATAGTTTTTTGAAATTTTTTCTTTTTTTTTTTAAGTGCGTGACGCAATTGACTTATACCTTGTCCATTTTGAAGAGTTCCAAAGAGAAGGGATATATATTAAAAAAATCTGAGGAAAAAGGAAAAAGGAAAAAGGATTATACTCCTATTAGGACTTGCAATATCCTTATGTTCACATTTCCCCACTTCGCTTGACTTTTCAAGGGAATCATATCAAATCTAAGCAAAAAAGAGAGACAATTCAGGACCATTTTCTTTCTCTCTCTTCAGTGATGATGCAAGTGAGCAATGGAGAAAAGGTAGATGGAATAGAAACCAAACCGGGTACGGAGAAAACGATCCCTTTAATTTGACAGCGATGAACGGTTAAAAGCGTAAAAAGGCCAAAATCGTCTCTTTGGTTGCGAACCCAAGAAAACTAGAAAAGTTGCCCTCTCTCTCTTTCTCTTCTCTCTCTCTCTCTCTCTGTGAATTCTGCGGATGCGAAAAGGACACAGAGAAAAGTTTGAAATGAAGATTTGAAGTTATAATATAAAAAGGGGTTGGATGGGAAGACAATGGTTAAAAAATAGCGGAGCTGACTAACAACGCGACGACACCAGAAAGTCAATGTCCTTCTGCCTTCTTTTCATGGTTGGTAAGTACATGTTATTGTAATTATTATTACAAACAAATATTATATTACTATTCTATTATTATTTTAAAGGGCTAAGGACTGCTCAAAAATTTTGAATTTGACAGAAAAAAGAGATATATAATATATGAATTTTCAGGATAAATTTATATCTTAATAAAAATAATATTGATGATATATGAACTGTCAGCTTAACATATTTAATTAACTGATTGTTAAAATTAATTGAGATAGTAACAAGATATAAAACCTGTGACACAGCATAAAATTGCACCTTAACTCTGTTTTAAAAGAATCTCAATTCTTTTTAGAAAATAAAAAAATGGGATCACAGTTCACTGCCTCTTTGCACTGCGGTATTTTTTTTTTATTACTGCGTGATAATGATAGTGATAACGATAATTGGGCTTGTCATACGAGGAATTTCCAAAAAACATAAGTCTTTGAACGGTGTGATATTGTGTTTACAATATAAATAAAATAATAACAATAATAACAAAGCATATTATTCATGTAATATGAATAAGCATGGGATGACCATATAACCATATACTCCCCAAGTCCTATTTCTAACAGTGAGACAAAAGCAGTTTGCAAAAAACAAAAAGAAGGAACGTATCATCTTTATGTTTTTCTCCTTTTTTTTTTTTCTAAATTTAATCTCCATCCTTAATAAAAAAATGGATGGTTTAAATATAATATTTTATAAAACTATTATTGTAATGACAAAAAAAAAATAGAAGACTGTTATTATAATAGTTCATAAATTAATTTCCTTTTCAATGTTTTCTATACTTCACATATGAACTGTATTTTAACAGTTTAATTTATATAATTATATTTATAGTAATAATTTTATAAAATTTTAAATTTAAACCATTCATTTTTTTTACATACGGAGAAAGGAAGGGATTTATGAGTCACATCATTAATTATTTTATATGAATGTTTGATTTTAATCTTCATTTATAATTTTTCTTAATTCCAGTGAAAATGCGTTGGAAATTATTTATTAATAATGCTAGAGGAGATGAGTACGTATATAACTCAAATAAATAATTTATTTTTTTTAAGGAATTTTCTTTTAGAAAGAGGGCTTCTTTTTGTCATCATGTTAGAGTGTCTTCTTACATCTGAAAATTGAAATTAATCTCTTTTAAAACATAGAAGATAATTAAAAGGCAAATTCATTTTAGGAAAAATTCCAGAAAAATACATTTAAAAAATGAGAAAAGATAAATTGGTGCAGTGAATTAATAAAATCCCAAGTCAGAACTGAAGTAGGAATTTGAGATTTTCAATTCTTACCAAAGGACCAAATTACCTTTAGTTTAGTTGTGGAACATAAAAGGGAAGTCATTAATGTGAAATAAATTCTTGTTAATATAGATATAGATGTTGTTATTGAACCCTGAAATTTACGCCCTCAAAATTATCCTTGATTTTTGGGATATGAAGTTGTAAAACATAAAAGTAAAGTTGTTAATGTAAAATATTAAAATATGACATTGTTAATATAGATTTAGATATTATTATTGACCTATGAAACTTATGTCCTCAAAATTATCCCTGATTTTTGGAATATAAATTGTAAAACATGAAAGTAAAGTCGTTAATGTAAAATATAATATTGTTAATATAAATACAAATCTTGTTATTGACTCCTAAAACTTGTAAATTGAACTAAGGACATTTTAATCATTTATTTAGAATTGGAAATCCTAGATTGCTACTTTAGTTCTAACTTAAAATTTGATAAATTCGTAGTATTAATTTGACTAAACATGAAAGTTACAAAAAAAAAAATTAAGGATAAAATGATGGAATGAAATTTAGGACAAAACTTAGGTCCATTTACTTATAGTTATATCTATTAGGTTTAAATCTCTAATTAAATTTGACATGTCAAAAAAAATCTCTAATTAAATCTTGCCATGTATGATTTTTGTTATTAAGAAAATTCCATATGGAAAAATTGGAAATTTGACCCAATAAATATTTTTTTTGGGCCAAAACCCTATATATATATATATATATATATTTGCCAGCAAAAAGGCTGCTTTCATTAAACTTAACCAGCCATGAGCCATTACAATAACAGTATACAGCAAACACTTAAAGGTCTTACAGATATCATTAAAAGAAAAACACACAGCATTAAACTAAGATAAAAACAGTCTTCAATAACAGAACTAGCCATTATCAAAAGCAGCATTTCCATGATCCGATTCAATCAACTTCTTCAACCTTGACAAAGATAAGCAAAGCCATTCAACTGGACTCAACCTCTTCAATGAAATTTTGACAGCCCAATCAACCAATAAATTTGCTTTCTTAAATTCCATACTAAAGAGTGGTTTCTAATAAATCTTCTTAAACTAAGGATGTTCTCTATCACAATATCGCCCATGGAATTTGCCCGAATAAATATAAACAAATGGAACTAAGTTTTGTAAAACGAAATTATTATCAACATAAAAATAAATTAGCATGCTCATAAAATTAATTTATTAAATCCAATCAGTTAATACAAGATAACAAAAGAAATTATTATAGGAAAATTAATTTAATTTCATATGCATTATTTTGTGAAATGAATTAACGAGGTGCGAAATTAGTCACAATATTTAAAATTAAATAGATAAATTAAAAAGTAACATAAAATTAAATGGCTAAAAACAGAATTTTAACTTGATTTATTAAATGTTAAGGTGCAAATTCACCAAAAAAAATTTCACTCAGGTTCAATGTTATCTCAAAAATTTGTTTTGCGTTCAAGGTTGCCTCGAAAGGCTGGAAGTATTAAGATAAATCAAGGTTACTCTTTGCCGTTAAAAATATTAATAGTCAACGTCAATTTTTTAATGGATTTAGTCAATATTGGTATGTTTTGAAACTTCAAATAGCCAATAAAGGTTGGTCCAATTGGTAAAGAGGTTGAATCATAACCACAAGGTTGTGTGTTTGAATTTTGCCAATGTGAGGATCTTATTGGTAGGGGATCTGTAAGTATCTTTGTAAGGGCTCTTTGAGTCTGGAAGCATGCCTTAACCCTGATGAGCCCCCAGAACCTAACCCACTTAAACTTTTATTAAAAAAATAAATTTCAAGATAATATTGAACAAAAAAAATTTAGATAACAACATCACTCAATTGAAAACCTTGGAAAAGAAATTTACATCTTAACATAGGCTGTGTTTGGAAACACGTTTTGGGGGTAAATAAGTCCTTATTACGCAAGCCGAGATAAAACTCCTCTTACAAACTTACCTCGTATACCGTGAATCACGATTTATAAACACTTATTATCCAAAAATAAGCTATTCCAAACGAACCCATATCTATTAACTGACTAGGGATTGAGCGGAGAAAAGTAAAAAGTCAAGGAAGACCATGGGCCCACAAAAAATGAATAAATTGAGGTGGGTCCCAGACTCCCAACTCCTCACAAACAATTTAATTGATTCATTTGTAAGCATTTATGAAAATTCAACCATTCGGGATGGAATGCGAAAAGGGCAAATTATATCCCACAGCGTTTTGGGGAAAATTCCTATAAAATATATTTGAAATAGAGAAATATCAAATTAGTGTGTCGAAATTATAAAATCTTAGATTAGTGTTATGTCAGTATGGATGAAGAATATGAGATTTTAAAATCTCGACGAAAAGATGAATGTGCCCTTCAACAGTCCCCCTCTCTCAGCTCGGAATAACAACACTGCATTTCACACATGGTATGCAAAACCAAACCAGATCGGCCGGTTCAGATCGGAAACCGGTGAACCGATCTTCAGACCAGTTTTGTTGAGAGTTAGAGAACCGGTTCAATTGACCTCATTGACCCGGGGGTCAACTCGGGGTAATTTGGTGTGAACCGGGTTGCCCCCTTTTTTATTTTTTTAATTTATTTTTTACTTTTTTATGCTCCAAACTACGTCGTTTTGGCTTTTTTTTTAAAAGAAAAATTATTTTCCTAAAATTTTTTTGGTTGGAGAAAAATCCTTATATAATTAATGATATTTTTATGGGTATTAGGTTTATGAAGTTATATTGAACTATTGGTTAGAAAAAAACTTTTATATAATTTTTTGAATAGTATGTATAAACATTTAAATTACATATATATTTTTTTAATTGACTCTAGTCTGACTCCCGGGTTAACCCCCGTCTGAACCACTGACCCTTAACCCAGTATCTCAACCGGTTCACTGTCCGGTCCAGTTTTCAGTACCTTGATTCTACATTAACAACTATGATTTATTCTTTCACATCTTCGTATCTCAAAATATAGTATTGTTAATGTAAAATATGGTGTTGTTAATAAAGAAAAAGGTATTGTTATTGACCCTGAAACTTAAATTATAAAGTTGTGAAATAAGAAAGTAGAATTGTTAATGTAGAATACGATGTTGTTAATATAGAAACCGATATTGTTATTGCAAACAAAAAAGTCAAGTTGTTAATGTACAATACGGTGTTGTTAATAATGAGACCGGTATTGTTATTGTGAAAGTAGTAAACAGAATTGTTAATGTAGAATGAGTTGATGTTAATCAAGAGTGAAATGTTGTTATTCCGAGCTGAGAGAGGGGCACAACTGAAGGGCACATTTATCTTTTCATTGAGATTTCAAAATCTTAGATTCCTCCTCCATACTAACACAACACTGACCTAAGATTTTACAATTTCAACACACTGATTTAAAATTTCCCTATTTCTAAGATAGTTTTTTGGGATTTTCCTTAGCGTTTGGTTATAATAAGATATAGAGCAATCTTTTTATTTATTTTTATTGTTTACGTGTATTATTATTTATTAGTGTTGGCAAGAAAACAGTTACGTATATTTCTACTACTTGTTGATAATTGGAGTACTTTTTTAACTTGTTTTTTTATTATCCAAAAAGCCAGAAAAATAAAAAGACCAACAAATAATAATAATAATAATATGTCACTCAACAATCAAGTTAGGGGAGACTTTCAGTTAGCCTACAGGGATGTGACTTTATTTTAGTTAACTTCCAAGACATTTTTAAATTTTACTGCACCCCATTGAATTATATTGTTGGAGGGGCTTGATTATCCCAAAAGTTCTTGATTATCATATTAGAAAGTTACATTTTTCAGCTCATAACTAACTTCATATTGGAATGCTTTCCTCACTGATCCATCCCGCAACTGGCGAAAAGGATCTATCGTTGGAGAGGTTGGATCTCTAAAAAATCTAAGAATAAGAGATGAAGAAGAAAGTAGTGTATAATGTCTTCAATGCGTGGGTAGCATTTTCCTTTATCCTCAATTCACCCCCACCTACTCATATCTAATAGGGTGTAATTTGGACTGACAGACGGATTTCCTGCAGGATATAATAAAGATCCTTGAATATAGATCACACTCTTAATACTCAAATAAGACAACAATGTATTTTATAAAATGATAATTTAACTTTGTTTTTAAGTGTACTCAAGGATAATGGCAATTAATTTAATTTCTTGTTGTGCGATCTTTGATATATGATGTTGTATGCATGTCACAAATAAAATAATGGTGTAAAGTATTTACAAACCATGAAGTGATGTTTTGAACTAGTGTCTCTTGAAACGATACATTTTTAATTAAAAGTCATAACCATATGTTAGATTCATGAATCCTCATAAACCAACATATATTCAATAACTAATGATTATTTAAAATAACTCTTTCATGAAGGATTACACATTTATAATATGTAGAATTTTTTAAAAAACCAATACAACATTCTACTAAATAGTAGTTATCACATCTTTTTATAGGTGTCTTCAGAAACTAAAAAAACATGACATTAGTGACCTTTAGTATTATAACTCCATACACAACTTTTCAGATAAATTTCTTAATTTATAAGGACACAATTTTTCAAAAAACACAAATATTCATATTAAAATGTTCCAACATCTATTATACCAACAAACTGGTAGCAACATCACCTGAATTTTCTTTCAAAACCACAGTCTAAATCAATTTTAAGTTTATACATGAATATAAAGAGTATTTATTGTTCATCCATAAAATTAATTTCTTTCATTTCATTTTTTTGCATTTACTTGTTTTTTTTTCTTCCAATTTTTTGCATTTACTTGCCAGATGATGGGTTGATATAATTGCGGAGATGTCGGGATTCGGAAATGAGATGCCGACGACCGAATAATAAATTATTTGTTGAAAATTGCGGATCATGACTCTAGATTCCTCCCCTCGTTTTTCACCAGTTTCGCGGGCAACATTCCCCGTCGTCAACGTCTTTTGACCACAACTATGAAAGCATATATAATGATTTTTTAAATAATAATAATATAATAATAATAATCTCTCTTACAATACAGAGAAAAAATAATAATCCTTCTCCAAACTTTGGCCCAAAACAACTAAATTTATTTTATATATAAAATTTAAAAATCAAACTGCATACACTTGTATTAACATGAAGTACTAACGGGTAGTAGGTTAATTTCATTAAAAAGCTGTCTAAAACAATTTGTAAAATTAATAAGCATATAATCTAAACAATGAATATTAAAAGTCTTTTGATTGAGATTTTGGGATGTTTCTTGACCTTTGGTTTGATGCTCTTAATCTCATAATCACTGCATCAAAGATTATATTTTGGTTTTTGAATAGCTCAAAATGGAGAAACGAGATGAAGAAATCATCAAGTTTCATCACGAGTTTAATACTGAATCAATTCAGATCAATCAAATCGTTAAACTATATCTTGAAGGGTATTCACATACTACCAGTACTAAATAAAATATCTCTTTTGTAGCGCAACTAACATAAAAACCAGAGCTAATACTTAGTATGTTTGGCAACAACAAAAATAAACATGAAATATAACATCTCTTTTGTGTGCATTTTTGAGTTAGCTTTTGAGATTTTACGATTTATGAGGTGAGTATATAAGAAGAGTTTTGTCTCATCTTGTGAAAAAAGACTTCTAAAACTATAATTTTGTAGTTTTTCAAATATTCACACCGCTTGTTAATAATTTGATTTTTTTGATCAATTAATAATACGGTTGATTCTTCAAATTTTATGGAATGCGTGGCTTCATGGTCCAGTACACGCGCATCCATACATATAAATACGATGACTAGTCATTTTGAACCTGATGGCACTCTGTGCTATTATTATTATTATTGTTGTTATTGTTATTATTATTATTAAAAAGAGGTAAAAGATGAGAAAGATACCAAATCCAGATCTGGCCCGAATGGGTATGTTGCGTTTTAACCTTGCTCTGCAAAACAACAATCCTAAGTAGGCAACAAAGACTAATCTAATTGATAAAGGGGTTAGCTCATAACTATAAGATTGTGAGTTTAAATCCCATCAGTCACAACTGTGAAGGATTTGTTGGTGTTTATTTTGACGTTTTCATGCGCAAAAGGGCTTAAACAGTGGAAAAAAAAGGAGATGAATAATGGAAAAGCTAAAATGGGTGTTTGGTTCAGCGATGAGATTTGAGGTAAAAAAAGTCAAAAGTTGGAAAAAGTAATAAACATCAAAATGGAGTTTATTGGAGCTTATGTGCGTGTGTGTAAAATAATATTGATAGGAGTATTTTCATATCTTTGGGGATCAAAAAGGCACTCAAAATCACTTCTAATCACAAAACTTTTTTTCATGAAAAATGTTCTAAATAATTTTCTCTTTCTTTAGATAGTAATCTTCTGCTAATTAAAGAATACTTTGGAATAAGAGTTTAGGCAAGTTTTGAGTTTTGTCAATATATGACTGTAGAAATGTAGAGAATAATTAATAATTAATTTTAATTAGTTTAGATTTATTATTTAGTTATTTTATGATTTTATAATCAATTTATTTTATAAACATCTCATAAATTAATTTCTATATGGTGTTTTTACAGATTAAATTTAGTTTAAATAATTTATTTGAATTATTGGAGGTATTATTGAGGTTTTAATAGGTATATTTTGTTAAATTTTGAACTATGTGAAAATATGAGTTAGGATTTAATATTTAAATTAGAGTTTGATATAATTTATAAAATTTAAGCTTGAGATGCACAATAGAAAATACTTTTAGAGTGTACCAATTTAAATTAGAGTTTGATATAATTTTATTAAAATTGTACTATTGCCAAATTTTCAAAGTTAATTTTTGAGAAAATTGTGAAAAAATTCCTCTGTGTGTAGATATCTTTCTAGGTTCCATTTGGTAATTAAGTTGCCAATGAGGACTTTTTCACAATTATCTCTTCATTTTTTCATTTTTCATAATTTTTACAATTTTTCCTCTTAAATAATACAAAAGCCACTTATATAAAAGCTAAACTAAATATTATTCACTTTTACATAAGTTACTTATTCAATCGTCAATCCAAACACTCATCATTTACTCAATCTAACTTTTTTCCAATTTTAATATTCTATAAATCTAAGTAAAAATAAGTCACTTATCCAAACGCCAATCCAAACACATCTTTTGTTGGTGGGCGATATATAAGTACCTCTTTAAGGGCTCTTTGAATTTGGAGGCATGCTCTAACTTCTTTAAACTTAGAGGTATGCCCTGATAAATCCTAGGATCCAACACAGCTAAATTTTTTTTAAAGAAAAAATACAACAATCTTGAGTACACCAAAAGAAACCCTCGGGCTTCTTTCAAATACAGTGCATAATTAATCAGGTTCTTGCGCATTGACCCAATACAATTTAGGTCAGGCTCTGATTGGGTCTCGTTGTATTGTGTTCCATTATAAAATTGGGTCCCATCGGCCCAAAGTTAGGGGCCCCCGTTTGGGTAATCGGTTCTACAAATTTAGAATGTGACGCGCTATATTACGTAACAAAAGTGCTATATTATACTTGAGGCTGAAGAGTGGGCTATTCTTAGAGGTCTCAAGCTAGTCTGGGACTTGGGATACAAGAAGCTTATACTTGAATCAGACTCCAAGAACCTAATTGACTAGCTGTTACACCCAACACCAATCCTATATGAAGCATGGTGTTTCTTCAAATTCAGAATACCATAAATTTCGATTGGCAAGTGCAGCTTCAACATATTTCCAGAGAGATCAAGAATGTTGCTGATAGACTTGCAAACGATGGCTTATCAATTTCAAGCATCTTGGCTGTATGTCCCGCTGATATTAGGACATTAGTTCAGAACGAGTCTATGGGACTTGGTTCCCCCTAGTTAATTTTAATTTTCTAAGTGCTTCACCCTCTTTTGTACCAAAAAAAAAAGTGTCATATTATGTGACAAAAGTCACCGATGTGAGGACATTGTTGGTGGGTGATCTATACGTACTTCTGTAAGCCCTCTTTGAGTCGGGAGACATGCTCTGGCCCTAGTGAGCCCCCAAGACCTAAATTACCTAAACTTTTATGTACAAAAAAAAAGTTGTACTTAAACCATTAAGTGTTAGGTCTAACAAAATAGGCTAATATCTTATAACATAGCGGACTAAAGTGTAAATTCTATATGGGAGATGAACACGCATTTAGTATCTAATAATGCTTCAAATAAAAATACTTTCAATATGAAGATACTTGGAAGAAAACAAAAGGTTGTAATCTATCCACCCCTCCTCTTTCTCTATTCCTTGTCTTTTCATCCTCCTAAAGAATCTTGGACAGTAGCAAGAGAAGGCATAGCCCCATAGAAGGGGCATTGTTTTAGTCAAACCCCAAAAAATCTGAAACTTCACTGCATTCCTTAGGTCAAAATGAAATTATGTTTTGTTAGTGAAAAGACAATGATACGAATTTTCTTATTTGTCTTGTAAATGGCCAAAATATTTTTAACTTTATGGGTTCTTTTAAATCCCTTTATTCATTTTGTAAATGTCTTTATTCGTCTTGTAAACACCCTTATTTGTCTTATAAATTGTAATATCCTGGATTGTAATTAATATTAATTGAGTGCTTTTGAAGTATGTGTTGTGTAATGTGATGTAAATATGCTTAGTGATGGTTTAATGAGTATAGAAATAATCGGGGGTAAAATGGTAAATTTACCGACGACTGGTTAGTTACCGATGAGGAAACTCCTTAGTAATAAAGACCAATGGCTAGGATTGAAAGAACAAGAGGTGGAATCAAGTGTGGATGGGAATATGTGAGTTCATGTAAGGGTGAAGAGAGATCATGACAAGTGGCAAACTATGGACCATGGGATTGAAGTCAAAGATTCAACTCCTTTCTCTTCCCTCCCACTCTTTGTAATATCCCAAAATGTACTCAAGGGCTAAATGTACAGAATAGATGGTGGGATTAATGACAGAATTACCTCTAGAAATTTTGTTACGACTTTAGTCAATTTTCACATGCAAAAAAATTGGCAATTGAATATTATATTGCAAGTGGATATGTTATAAGATCATCATCTCCTTCAAAGGGCCATGACTTACGTAAGATATAAGGAGACAATATAGGTTATTAATATATGACATGTGAAGGCAATTTGACCAAGTTGTAAAAGGTGGTGACTAAGTCAACAATTTCAACTAAAGAAGTAATATTTGAAGAGTTGGAATTATGATTGATTCAAGAAGCTCTTTTGGCTATTCCAAGGGCTACAATTCGTATGGCATGAGGAGGAAAAGAAAATATGTTGAATTGGTCAAATATTGCAACTAAAGTAATGTATTTGAAGAGGCAAAATTTATGATAAATCAAGGAGTATTTGTTTTTGCTCTTTAAGAGCTATTTTCGGTGACAATAAAGAGAGAAAGAGAAGCACATGAAAGACCAAGTAAGGAGATGAAGACTTGGTCAATAATTGTAGGCCAAGCATAAGATGATATCTTGAATACAAAGGCAAAACATTTCGGTCAAAAAGGGAGGAGGAAGGAAAGAGAAAACTGAAGCAAATTTACCCTTAGTTAATTCACCATAAGTATATAACCAAGTGAAGTAATTTTCACCACATCTTTTATCTACTTTTGCACCATATTTTCGTTTGGACTTTGAGAGATAAGAGGGGCCAAAAATCTGATCATTAAGTCACATATTTCCTCTCTCCTCAAGTCGGTTACAGCAGCAAAAATGTAGAGGAAGAAAAGCAAGGTTTTAAGGTGAGCTTAATCTTGATTTTTCACCTTCTTAACCTCATCTATGGCTCAAGTGACCTTCATGAAACTTGTTCCTCTCTTCCTTAGCTTCATTTCTATGGTTTTTTTTTTTGAAGAGGAGGAGTTTTCAGCCACCTTGCAAGAACAAAAGTTGAGGAATCAAGAAAAGAACACAAGAAGAAGCAAGAGGTGAGTAAGAGCATTATGTAGATGTATATGATGCTTTAATTGGCTGAGTTGTGGTGGGCTATTATGACAGCTCTAATTTCATTTTTTAGGGTATATTAGGGGTCATGAAGCTTTCATCCTATGTATGTGCTTATATGTTGGTTTGGAGGCAAATGAGCTAAGCTTAGTGATTAGATAGTGAAGTGGTTATTTGTTGTGAAATACCCTAAAATTCTGCCAAAACAGGACATGGGGAATGAGTGGGAATTTGTTCATTTTGATGTTACCATTGTGTTCTACACGAAAAATTATGTGGGAATAGGTTTGGTTGTTGATTTTGAAGCCATTGGACACATTGGTTGAAAATTGGAAAAACTGTCAAGTGTAACTCTGTGCAGGGTAGTCATTTTGTAGGGACCTTTTGAATGGGCAATTGGTGTCTAAAAATTATGAAACTTTCCAATCTTAAAGTTCACATTCCAAGCTTCAAAATGGACATATAACTTGTGTCATTTCGTTTTTTGGGCTGGGAGTTCTGATTGCCCAAAGTTTGATGTCGAAACTGGACCTAATTCTGGAGCAGTGTGGAATGTTGTGTAATTCTGGAATTGTGTGGTGATTTATGGTAGTGATTCATATTTTTCCTATGAAGAGGACTTCAAGAGCTTTCAATAGGCTTTGGGATCACCTCATTTTGATTTTTCTAGAATTAGTTATGATTTTTCAAAGATGTTGGAAAATTCTGGCAGATTGGTCACCTATGCGAAAATTGAAGATTTTATGGCATAATGTAATATTGTGGAACTTTGAGGTTAGAAATTAGCCTTTTAGGTTAATTGACCACTTTAGCTCCTTAGTTGACTTGATTAATTGACCATAGTGATAATCAACTTAAGTATTATAGAGATAAAACTTGGGAAAGAGATTGACGGGTTGTCCCTAACTTGGTTTACAGGATTTGATATTTGCCGTCCTCGTGAGCCCGCTGTGCCAAGAAACGTCGGGAAAGGATCAGGTAGTGACTCTCTCTCTTATACTATGTGTAATGCTCTGTATGTGTGTGTTATCACTGTTCTGTGATGAATCTTTGATGCTGCTGCGGTTACAGCTGGTGATAGCTGTCGTTATTGTGATTACAGCGTAAGCTGTCGTGATGTTGATTACAGCAAGAGCTGTCATATTGTGTATACAGCCGTGAGTGCTGTCGTTTGTGGTGAAAACCATGTATCTTTGAGATTGTTGCTGCTGTTGCTGTTCGTGATTTATGTACATGCTTTGTGTTTATGCATTGTGTGAGTGGTTTGTTACTACTGAGATTCTTTCGAATCTCATTCTTTCCTATGACTAACATTTCAGACAGGGTGATGAACCCATGTCGTGTGAGTTCACAAAATAAAACTAGGTTTAAAAATGTAGCGTAGTAGCTAAACCTAGGTCGTTCTTGTGAGGAGATTAATTTCCAATTTTCTAAGTAGTAAAGTGATAAAAAGCCTTAAAGTTGTGAGAAATCCTTTTGAGAATTTGATTTTAAAACTAATGAAGTAATCAAGCTAAAGCAATATTTTTGTATTTTTCGGTTTTCAAGACAAAGAAGCAAAAGGAATTGAAATTAACACTAATGATAAAGTAAAGTTAATAAACTAGAATAATGATGAAATGGGATTCCCTTGAGTTGGGGTTTTAGTCTTCTTTGCTTGCTAATGATATGAATTCCACAATATGAGTCAAGAGGATGGAACTAAGTTACCACTAGCTCCATACTTGCAATAATCATTTAATTCATTCTACCGAAGCAATTAAATGAATACCACCAAATAATTCAAACTCAAGGAGATGAATAATCAACTTCCAATTCTAGCTTGTAATTACCATTACAACAATTCAAAACATTCAGTTTAATCATTTAAATCCACTTAACCAAGTTGGAATAAACAATTCAACCTACTCATAATATGAATCATACAAAGCTTGATTAATCAACTCCTAGCTCAACAACCAAGTTTATTCACTTGGCATAACAATCTAGATCACAATTACATACTTAACCAAGCTACATAATTATGAACTAAAAAGAGAGCTTAAAGGAATTCCATTGAAGTTTAGAAACTCAAACCATTACCCAACTCAAGGAAATCACCAAAGCTTAGCTACACATGGAGGAGGAGAATGAAGCTTGATGGAAAAATGAGCAGTTAGCCATTGAGAATAAAGACAAAGCACCGAACAATTCTCTAATTAAAACACCGAACAGCTCCTTCCTTTCTTTTGTCCAGACATGCTTTCTTCAATTCCCATTTCTTCAATTCAATTCGGTGCCTCTTTCCCTCTCATACACAGCCACCGAACCTCCCTCATTCGCTGCTGCTCTTCATGCTTTTTCTCCCTTTCACACACGCACACAGCCTCATCCTCTCCATTCCATGCATCCTAGTCCACAATGTCGGCTGCCTCCCTTTTATCCAGCGGCATGTAATCCTCTAACCCCAGCCACCACAATGGACTTTTCCTCTCCTCTTCTCCAATGCCTCACGCCTCCATCTCTTTATTTCATTGTGTGCTCTCCCCTTTTACGCCTTTTTTTTTCTTTTATTTGCTGCTGCCTCCCTTCTTTTTCTACGTCAGCCCTCCTCCTTCCCTTTTTCATCTCATTCGCTGATGCCTCCAATTCACGTGGTCCCCCCTCTCATCTTATGCACAGCCCAAAAACCTTCTCAATTCTCATCTCTACATTCTTTTTAATTCCATATTCGGTCCAGCACATTCGGTCCAGCTGCCACCTCTTCCTTTCAATTCCTTATTTTCGGTCAGCCCATCATCTTCACGCCAATTCTCATTCTTCCATTCCCTTTGGTCCATCTTTATTCAAATAAAGCCCTTACTTGTTTCTTTCCCATGCTTCTTAGTTCAGCCCAAAAACAGCACCACCTCCTTTCTTTACAATTATCTCAAGGTTAAATAAGTTGTGCCATGTCGTCATCTACAAAATTATATTCACAAAGGTAATATCTTTTATTCACAATTAAAGAATAATGGGAATAACAAATATTAATTAAAAATATAACAATTTAACCACTTTAATTCCCAAATTATTCTTCCATTAAAGTCTCACATTAACACTTGATTATGCCCAAAATATTCAATTAAAGTCCCACAAAAGCCTAAGATTAATTAATAAAAATATATAAATATTGAGCTCTATCACAGGGCGTGTGGCTCAAAGGAAAAGCGGCCAACCCAGAGCAATTAGGACCCTTGGGGGTATATAGTTGAATTGGAAACGTTGGTTATATATTTTGAACTAGGGATTACTGTATATTTTGAATCAGGAACACTACATTCGATTTTAGTTGTGTAATCCCCTAGTGTATACTTATATACCTTCAGGTTTTTATGTATAGAACCCGGGAGTTGCCGGGGATGCGGATATACACTCTGATATGATTGAATGTATATTAACTGCACAGGTAATTATATTCGAATATTGAAATTGAGACCAGGATGGGAAAAAGAGTTTTGAAAGTTTTGTAAAATTTTTTTACTGTGAGACAGAAAGTTTAAAATGAGGTTAAAGCATCCAATGGTCTCTAATCCGATTTAAATATGTGTTATCGAATTATAATTACGTGTTTAAAGTAAGGGGGTTACACTCTCAAAGTTAGTTGTGTGTGTGTATGGAACAAAGAGAAATTGTTTCATCTTCATCTCTCATCCTCCTTCATTTTCGCTGGGCTAGCCAAGAAAGAGAAAGAGGAAAAGCTTAAGTTTTGGTAAGTAGATGCTTGTATATGCTCAAACACTCTTCATTGATGTTGTTCATGAGATTGAGAGCTTGACTTCTATGGTTTCAGAATTTCCATTGGTGGTCTTTGAAGAATTGTGGAATTTGAGAAGTTGAGGAATCAAGGGTTTGATCTTGGCAAGTTAAGAAGGTAAGCATTAGTGACCTTTTGGTATAAATGTTATGGCTTTTGGTTTAGTTTAGCAAATTCTGGATTTATGCCCTGATTTCTTGCGATTTCAGAAGGTATGAATTAAGTGATGTAGTGTAGTGGAAAAGATGCCAAATAGTGTATGGGTGTTAATGGTTTTGGATGGGATTTGAAAAGAAGAAGTTGGCAAATGGTAGTTTTGAGTTGTTTTGTGAGTTAGAGTTGAGATTTTGTTGTTTGAGTGAAAGTTTGGTTGCTTTGGGTTACCAATGGGTTCTTTGTGTTAAAATAGGTAAGAATGAGTATTGGTATAAGTTTAGGAACCATTGGAGCTTAATTGGTCAATTCTGGAAAACCATATCAGTTGCTGCGATTTTGGCATCTGATAGACATCACTCGAGTGAGGGAGGAACTTACTCGAGCACGATGTGAAATTCTAGGTATCTTGGGAAGGTCTTCAGGCAGAAACCGCGAGCACACTTCCTGACTTGCGAGTGAGATATGATTCTGCTCGAGTGAGCATGGGCATGCTCGAGTGAGGGAGTAAGTTTAAGACCTGGGAGTTTATGGTTGCTCTTAGGTAGTCACTCGCTGGGTCTCACTTCCTGGTGCTCGAGTACACCTGAGGTCATTGCTCGAGTACAT
Organism: Inga oerstediana; assembly: GCA_963210345.1. Taxonomy (NCBI): domain Eukaryota; kingdom Viridiplantae; phylum Streptophyta; class Magnoliopsida; order Fabales; family Fabaceae; genus Inga; species Inga oerstediana. Next base: position 37,347,314 of record OY723401.1, on the reverse strand, counting down.
CCTCTTGTGCTCGAGTGAGAGTGTATGATGTATCAAGGTTTGCTCTCGGGCAAACACTTTCTGTGTTTCACTCGCTGGTGCTCGAGTGCTGATGGGGGTGTCACTCGAGTGAAACTCCTTTCACTCGAGTGAGCCAGCCCCAAAATTCAGAAATTCTTCCTGGAAGGAGGGTCTTCGGGGTAGTTTCTTCTAACCCTTTAGGCATATGTTTAGACCTAAAATAGTCACCTAAAGAGTCTAAATGATAACCAACTTAAAGTACTATAGAAATAAGAACTTGGGAAAGAGATTGACGGGTTGTCCCTAACTTGGTTTATAGGATTTGATATTTGCCATCCTCGTGAGCCCGTAGTGCCAAGAAATATCGGGAAAGGATCAAGTAGTGACTCTCTCTCTTATACTATGTGTAATGCTCTGTATGTGTGTGTTATCACTGTTTTGTGGTGATCTTTGATGCTACTGCGGTTACAGCTGGTGATAGCTATCATTTACAGTGCAAGCTGTCGTTTACAGCGCAAGCTGTCGGGTAGTGATTACAGCGTAAGTTGTCGTTATTATGATTACAGCGAGAGCTGTCATATTGTGTATACAGCCGTGAGTGCTGTCGTTTATGACAAAAACCATGTATCTTTGAGTTGCTGCTTCTGTTGCTGGTTGTGATTTGTATACATGCTTTGTGTTTATGCTTTGCGTGAGTGATTTGTTACTACTGGGATTCTCTTGAATCTCATTCTTTCCAATGACTAATATTTCAGATAGGGCATGTGGCTCGAAGGGGAAGCGGCCAACCCGGAGCGGTTAGGACCCTTAGGCGTATATATTTGAGTTAGAGATGTTGGTTATACATTTTAAACATGGGATTACTGTATATTTTGAGATGCGAATTCTAGATTTGATTTTTGGTTGTGTAATCCCCTGGGGGAGACTTGCTAACCCTCATATTATATATGTATAGAACCCGGGAGTTGCCGGGGATTTGGTTATACACTCTGACATGAATGAATGTATATTAACTGCACAGGTAATTATATTCAAAAATTGAAATTGAGACGAGGATGGGAAAAGAATTTTTTAAAAAGATTTTGTGAAAATCCCACTGTGAGGCAGGAATTTAAAATGAGTTTAAATCATCCGATGGTCTCTATTCCGATTTAATTTTACATTATCGAATTATAATTACGTGTTTAAAAGCAGGGAGTTACATTTTGGTATCAGAGCTGTAGTTCCTGGCAAGGGTAGAGTTTGCTAGGATAGATCCCTTAGTTGGCTTTAGGGATAGAAGATCATCTATGAATGATTGTTGTGCATGCATATGTATGTTCTATTGATATGGATATATATGAGTCTTGTGAATATATGTGCATACTATCTCTGTTGAATTAATAGGGAAAGTTGTCTGTAGAATGAAGAAAACCAGAGGACACCCCAATATTCCGCGTGTATACCCAGAGGTGGAAGCTGTCAATGACAATCCACCAGATCCTTTGCAAGAATTAATAGGTCTAATCAAAGATCAGCGAGATATGATCACTGAGTTAAGAGAAGAGCTCAAAGCGGAGAAAGGAAAGAATAAAGCAGATCAAGGTCCGTCAGTTGAAGAGGAAACACAGGAAGAAACTCATAAATAAGAGACTGCCGAGGGATCAGCTCGACCACTAGAATCCCTACCTCGCGCTATTACGAATCAAGAATCACATGGGATGCCGATTAGAGAGGAAAGAGACCTTCAGTTTTGGGTTACCAGATTTTACAAGCATCTGCCTCCGGCGTTTAGAGGGAGGTTGATCCTCAAGCAGCCGAAGATTGGTTGGACAGGCTAGAGAAAATATTTGAGGTTCTTGGGTGCCCGGATGAGGTGAAGCCACGATTGGCTGTTTACAAACTCGAGGGGGATGCAGATCGTTGGTGGCGGAATATCGCCCTAACACTGAAGAGCAAAGAGATGCCATTGACTTGGGAATTGTTTCAACAAGAATTCAACGAGAAGTATTTTCCTAAATCGGTGAGACTCGGGAAGGAAACGGAATTCTTGAATATCAGACAAGGAGACATAGAGAGCTTTGATGATTACCTGTCCTGTTTTATTCGGTTGTCTCGGTACTCCTCCTACCTCCGGTACAAGGATGATGAAGAGTGGAGTTCGGATATGCTCATTCGTGGTCTGAGGTGAGAATTGGGGAAACGTCTATCTACCCACCAATTTACCAAGTTCAACAAGGCGGTTGAACAGTGCAGGATTACAGAGAATAATTTGAGAGAACTGTATCCTGCCAGAACTACTAGTCATCGCAATGAACCCAGTAAGGGTGCTACTTCACAGAAGCGAAAGGGGCAAGGATCTTCATCTGGGAGTGGTAAAAAGCCCTACCAGTCTGGGATCTGAGACCAGCAAAGAATTTCTTTCACACTGTGGATCTGTCGTCGTTGTAACCAACCACATCATGGTAAGACTTGTGATGGCAAGATAATATGCTTTAATTGTAAGCGTGTGGGGCATATTGTTGCTGAATGCAAAGAGCCACGACCAGATCAAAAACCAAAGACACAGGGTCGTGTATTCGCTATGACCCACGAGGAGGCTCGCAAATCTCCTAAGCTGTTTTTTATCTATGAGCGTGTGGGGCATTTAGCGGAGTGTTTTTTATCTCTATGTCTTATATTTTAATCATTACATCACAAGATTGTTTTCGAAAAAATGTTACAAATTCTTTATATAATAATTATAAATTAATAACTAACTTGCATATCACGGCAAAAAAAAAATAACTAACTTGCATATATTTTTTTAACCCTATGAATTAATTAATAGAACTTTATATTTATGATCAGAGGTACTAGAAAAAAGGCTTTTAAGATCAGTTGAAATTTGCTTTTTAAATTGGGTTTAGGTCTAATATTGTATCTACTCGTTTGAAAAGTCTGGAGCTATGCGACCGGTTAAAAAAAAAAAATGATATTTAGACCTGGCTTATAGTCCAGTCTAGAAAGTTGCAAGTTTAAGACCTATTTTTTTGGTTTAGGAGGTCTAAAAATGGTCTACTTTTAAGACCGACCGGGATACAAATCGGTTCATATAATCATACATTTTTGAATATTCCTTTATTATAACCAGTATAATAATGTTGTTTTAGACTTGTTATTACCATTATAGTTTTATATTTTTTTTATATATATCTAGTAGGTATATTAATGCCCTGCATTCAATAATCTATTTGTGGAGAGCCAACCTATAGACCCACAATTCTTATATATCGTTGAACAGTATACACAGATCAACAACATTCAACTCTTATGTTAATTTATGAAACAAATATAAAAAATCTTAAAAAGTAAAATCCTGCACAGATAATCAATGTACTCTAGTCATCATGTATTTATCAGTTAGTTATAAATACAAGTACATTATACTGGAATCATACACAGATGGTTAAATTACAATGGAAGAAGGAAAAACATACAACTAACTTTATTTGTTTTGAAGCCAAAGGAAGAGAGCTCAATGATGGGGCTGAAGACATATGAAATAATTCAAAGCATATAATGTATTTACTTTCTAAACACACTAAAGAGAACAAAACGAAATTTTCTGCAAGAATCTTAGTGATGAAACGAAACGTAACTCACCATTTATTTTTGGTATACAATATATTGTTATAAAAGAATTCTGCCCAACGCTCACGGACTTGCTCAATATCTTCCATTGGGAAGGGTTCGTCAAGAGTAAACATCTGAAACATTAAAGGCAAAGAAATTAATATGATAGATGTAACCGGGAAATATATTAAAAGTAGTGAACACATCTCAAAAAACACATACCTGTTTTTTAAGATCTGTGTCAGCAGAGACAACAATATTGTACATGTGTCTCATGACATAAAGGCCACATAAGTTGCTTCCTGGCGGTTGCTTATGGTACTATAAAAGAATGCACACCACATTAGCAAAATAATTCAAATCACAATATACAATGCAACAAATATGCATGTAATTACTTTTGGCACAATTCATCTAGGTGGAGCTGTTTCATTGGGTTTCCTATTAAGGTGATCAATGATCTACACCTTCTTCATAGACCTAATCATTATGAAAATGATAGTTAATAACCTATACATATGAATGACAAGGACCATAAGGTGCATAACAAAAGTCACTCGTTAAATAGTTCCTTATGAGAGTTGGACGGTGTGTTGTGAGTGGAGCATATGAAGATAATAGAATAACGTTTCCTCGACAATAACAACTATTGCTAGTGTTTACTATATGAAAAAAGATTAAAATTGTATTAATCAAAAATACAAAAAGCATTGTAATGCAAAAAAAAGTTTTTGGCTTACTCTTGCATGTATGGTGCCATTACCCAATCAGCTCTGCTGCGATCCACCCACTGTGATATGTAGGTGTGCCTTGAATCTTTGGTGTTAAGGTATAGGTGTGGGGAGATCTGCAATGGCCAAAGGAATGCAAACTTACTTGTTTTGCCTAATTTTGCAATAAGCCATACATGTATCTGCAAGCATGTTAGTCAATTACTTAGTAAGTTGCAATATTATAAATCTTTAAATTATATTTAATTTATTTTAGAAGATAATACTTACACGATCCATAGTTGAATGCAAGCACTAGTCAACTGATGTCCTTTGAAAAAAGGCTCATCAAATCATCCTTATCAATAAAACGATGCTGATTTAGACCATAAGCTTGGCCCACAATAAATGCATCTAGATGCACTTCTTTCGATTGGTAGTCATCATCAAAGCATAGAAGAGCCACACATTGCTTGAAAGTGTACTTGGGAGGTGGAATTATATCACAGGATTGAGGTTCGTCTAGGGATGAAGTGGTGACTGTAGCAGCAACATTTGACACAAGATGCTTTGGCCACATGAGGAAAGTATTCTTTGCCTCCCCAATAAAGTTCACATCGTTAATGGGGAATGGGACAGGAGCTTTTGCTACTATAACCTGAACAACCAACACTCTCACATTGTCATCTGTAAGTTCTTGGTTGTGGATGGTTGGCCTAAGGTTATGGATGTTGCCATGTGTTACTAGTCTTCTATTGGGATCCTGCAGAAATAGTTCATAAAAGTCATCTCCATCATCGCTAATAGGGCCCTCTGACAAATGGCCAGGAATGTAGCAACTCCCTCTATTGCTATGGAGAGCTGCTTGAGATTGTGTCTTCATGACAAGTGTTGGTTCCTGTCTGCTTGTTGTCATCAATGTGACAACCTTTTGTTTGAGAGCTTCTATTTTCTCATTGAATGAAGTTGCTGCCTCTGCCTTCACAGTGGTGATCAATGCATTGACCACCTTTGTAACATCCCAAATTTTTATTCATAACATTTAAATAATGGGAATTTACTCAAAATGAGATTTAATTTTTAAGGACTTAATCCTAAGATATAATTTTTTTTTAAAAAAGTAAAGTGCCTAAGTAGGGAAGAGTAAAGATACATGAAGTAATTTCTCACATAAAAGATGTTAGTTGTAACAATAACAAAAAATAAAAATAACTAAAAGAATTTCAAGAAAAACACTTAATGTTACAAAGGTAGAAGATACATAGATAAATAAATGGACGAATGAATAAATAGTCAATTAATTAGTGTGAGGACAGAAGCAAAGGATGAAATAAAGGATAATTTAAAAACAAAAGGGCCCAGGCCCATTATGAGTTAGAAACTCAAATTGATTTCTATACTCCCACCGCCTTCAGCATACACCATAACAATGTGTGTGTGTGTGAGTATTATAAGCTTCCCTACATAAAAAAACACGCAGAAGCTGTCTCTGCCTCTTCAATACTTTTCTTTTGCTGCGTATTCTCTCAGTAATGCTGAGTGAAGGAGTGAGAGAGGGTGAGAGAAAGAGAGAGGGGGTGTTAGTAGGAAGGAAAATAAGCTGGTTTCTATATGGTATTTTGGCAAGTGTTTTATGTGACATCCCACTTTTTCATTAATAAGACATAGATAATCTTATGAAAGAAACATTTAGTGGTAAAAATAATTTAATGAATAATAGTTTAAATAAGAAAGATAGAAATAAAGTAAATTTAAACATTAAAGTTAAATGAAGTCTAATAAAAGTATAATTAAGCAATTATTATTATTGAATTTCTTTAGAAAAGATAAAATAATAAAGTTAGTAGAGGTTAAATGAGAGTATTTAATTATAATTATAATTATGTGTGTATAAGTGAATAAATAATAAAATAAAAGAGACTAAGAAGTCTCATATTGACTAAATAAGAAGAAGAGGGAGCTCTTATAATATATATAGGAGTAGGGAGGTGGACTCAAAGTGCAACTTTTTTATTTTTGCATACAATCGGGGAATCCTCAATAAAATGCCATTTGTATTTTGATTAACCATTTTGATCGGGCTTAAATTTTGTCAACCCATCCAAGACATCTAATCATTCAATTTCAACATTTCGATTAGAAATTAATGAAATGGGTTATGAGTTACAAAGCTCAGAAGATGAATGAATTTTTGGAACGTGGAGAACAAACCCTAGAGGAAAGAATCAATGTTTCAAAATACGTTCACTGTTGGATCGCGCACAATTGTATGAGTTTGTTTAAGACATCCTGTTCAGAAAAACCAATGGTGGGATCTTTGATTTGGTGCCTAAGGTAAGAGTAATTTATCACTCATTGAATCTATTATTTGAAAAATAGGAACTATGTCATAAATTTAGGAATTTTCTTGATGTTCTAAAGGTTAAAATCCCAAATTGAGATCATAGAAATGTTAGACAAGGCTAGTCTAATACTCTAATGATCCTAATTCTCAAATCTAATATAGTTCTAATATAACATTTCCTACTCGTATGAAATTCTGAGCAACTCGATGGAGGAGAAATTATAAACATCAAGTATTGCTAAAAGGCTTTGCATTAATTAACTTTCTTGTTACTCTAGGCTTTAGATTAAGGATTTTTCTTGGTTGGAAATTAAAGAACACCAGGTAACGTAGTCCTATCTATCTTATTTATCGGTGCTGCTCGTGGTTTTTTCTGAAAAACTCCACAAGCTTAGAATGAGTAGAATGGGTGTAAACCTTGCTATTTTATGACAAATAACACCTTGTGGAACCTTTGTGTGAATCTTAGGACTGGATAGATTGATTTTTGGAATCATTAGAGACAATTATAGGTCTGGATGATTAAATTATACCTTTTTGGTATCTCTTTGATTCATGCCTTGCGAGTGGCCCTGTATGGGCATTGAACTACTGGTGCGATGTGTTTTTGAGTATGGTCTTGACAAATATATGTGTTATGTATGTGATGCATTCATACATTGTTGATTAACTGGATAAAAAATGTATGCCTGTGTTGGAACATATTGATTCTATATTATGAACTAGAATGTATGATCATGAAAACATGAAAACCCCTTAAGAATAATGTGATATAAATGGTGGAGTTAGTAAATAGGTTGTGATTGATAAAAACTGAATCCCATATGGCAGGCTGCTAGTTTGATTATTGTGCACCGCTAGCTACCATATATTTTACAGGGCAATATTCCTTGATATAACACTTCAGGGCCTTCTAGGCAGTATTCCTGAGGGCAGTAACTCTATTGGAGGAACCCATGGTCCCTTGTTTGCTCTATAGTACTTTAGCCAATTTACATCACACTTATGGAGAGCTTTTGAGAGTAACCCAAGAATATGGAAAGTACTTAGCCCAGGGGTTCGATCAGAGGAAATAAGGAGGATATAAGGATCGTTAGGGGTTAATGAAAGATAAAGAGTAATAATACATAATGACATTTTGTGAAACAATATGTTGTGTTGTAAGTAAATGTTCTCTCAGAATATGAATGAATATGATCATGTTCTTGATTAGTGTATCTGCTTGCCCTCTTGCTTATTATATCTGCTTGCCTTTTTACCTAATATATTTGCTTGACATCGTTGTATGTTAGTCCTACCTCACCTCACGAGTGGTTCTGGTAGGTAAGGTGGTGTAACCCCCTGCCTTAATAAGCGTAATTAAGATTCGATGTCACAGAATAAATTGGTTTAGAGACCGTCTAATAGTTGAAAACTCATTTCAACTCCCTCCCTTACGGTAGGGTCTTCACAAAATCTTTCAAAATTTCTTCCCTATCTTGGTCTCAAGTTCAAATATTGAATGTAATTACCTATGTAGTTATATCACATTTATACATATCAGAATGTACAGCAAAATTCCCGGCAACCTCCGGGTTCACATATCTATATTAAAGGTATCGAATTCCCATTTAGGGGATTACACAATCATATTCCAGGAACTATTTACATTCCCAAAAAATATATATTAATACCTACTTAAAATGATTAACCAACATTTCCAAGTTTGAATATCCCTACGAGATCCTAACCGCTCCTGGTCGTTCGCTTTTCCTTGGAGCCACTTGCCCTGTCTGAAATGTTAGTCAATGGAAAGAATGAGATTCAAGAGAATCCCAGTAGTAACAAGTCACTCATACAGTGTATAAACACATAGCATATACGATCATTTAAAGCAGCATCACAATGATATATGGCTTACGCCACATACGACAGCACTCATGGCTATAAACACTATGCGTTAGTTTCTGCTGCGATCTCAATGCAACAGCGTACGCTGTAATCACTATGCCAGCTTTTACTGTAATCTCAAAGCATCACAATGTATCACAATACATGACAAACACACATACAATGCTTTACACATAGTATAAGAGAAAAAGTCACTACCTTGTCCTTTCCTGACATTCTCCGGCACAGTGGGCTCGCGAGTATAGCAAATGTCAAATCCTATAACCCAATGTCAAGAGCGGCAGATTAAAACTCTATTCCAATTTATAACTTCCAAACAATTAAAGTTGGTTATCATTTGAACTCCTTAGGTGGCTATTAGAGGCTTAGATACATGCCTAAAAGATTAGGGAAAGATTGCTCGAAGACCATTTTTCAAAACTCAAAAAGTCATTTTTTTAAAGGGTTGGCCGCGGCCAGCCCACCCTTGGGCTGTGGCTAAAAGATGCATAGAAAGTTTTGGGTCGCGGCTAGCCATCTTGGGCCACGGCCAGAGTTAGGTCAGAAACTTTTAGCTGGCGGCCAGCCACCTTAGGCTGCGACTAAGAGCAAGTCAGTAAGTTTTGGGACGTGGCCAGCCCTTCATGGGCTATGGCCAGCCCCTCATTGATCCGCGGCCAGCAAATGGTCAGAAGGTTTTGGGTCGCGGCTAACCTCTTGGGCCGTGGCCAATATATGACCTAGACTCTTGGCTGATTTTCAAACCCTCAAAACTTTGTTCACAAAACTCAGAATGACTCATACTTTATATAAATGGAAAGCTTGCAATGTGAACTACAATCCTGGATAATTTCAAATCATTTATACACCATTTCCTAGGTCAAAAGACTATGTAAAGTCAGGTCCCTGCACAACATTTTAAACTTAGCAAATTTCCAGACTTAACCAATTTTCCAATTAGCTTCCAATGGTTCTAAATTTCAAATTAAACACTATTCTTATACAACTTTGCACAAAGAATCCATTGAAACCATCAAAACAACCAAATTCTATTCCCATTGACATGTTACTCAATGACCACAACATGTCACACCAAAACACAATCAAGTCACCACATTGCAAACCTTTCTAAACCAAAATTCCAAATCAATTTCAATGGCACAAAGACACACTATGACATCAATTTTACCACAATACACTAGCCTATCCATACATTTCAAAATTTACCAAAAAGCAAGGCAAAATCACAAATTCCCAAGACTCAACCAATAGTCACAATGAATACACCAAAATGTTTCAAATACTTACCTCAACTTCTTCCTAAAGCTAGTTCTTTGTTTTCCCAACTTTTAGTTTTTCTCAAGTTCTCAAACACTACTATTTAAAAATCTAAAACCATAGGAATAAAGCTCTTGTCACCATGAACAATATTTATGAAGGTGAGTTGAGCATTTAGGGACAATTTCTCACCTAAAATTCAAGCTCTTCCTTTCTCTTTCTTACTTAGCTTGGTCGACAATGAAGGAGAGAAGAGAGATGAGATGAGTCGATGAGGATGATGATGATGGAGGTCAGATTTTTAGGGTTGGGAGGCCTTTTGGTCGAATTTTGGAAGAGGGAGGAGAGAGGGAAAAAGTTTGACAAGTTGACCAAGCCTATGGCCCTCCAATTGCCATATGTCATTATCCTATTTTGCTTTCCATGAGCTCACATAAGCTTATTAACATAGGATTTCGCCTCTTACTCATTCAATCCTACTATTGATTCCAATAACATCTCTATGCACCCTCCCCTATATTTCAATCCATTTAAACATCAATACACATATAAGCATAAATATAGGGCTTAGGATTGATTAAAACACATTCACAATGAATTCTACAATAATTACATCACTTCTGAAGTAATTAGCCCTTAATCCTAAATTGGGTCATTACAATTCTTCCCCCGTAAAATAAGTTTTGTCCTCAAAATTTGTCAAGCAACTTGAGCCATAAACTCTGAATATCATCATACATATTGGCTTCCGCTTCCCAAGTCGCTTCTCTCTAGGTCATTCCCCTCCAGATCACCTTCACATATGGAATACTTAGATGTCTGAGCCGTCGTTCTTCTCAATCAATGATCTACTCTAGCTCTACCATATATGTGAAGCTGTCTTGTAATTTGACTTCTTCATACTCAACAATGTGAGATGGATCCATTTGGTATTTCTTCAGTTGGTAAACGTGAAACACATTGTGGAGCCTGCTCAAGTTTGGGGGTAGGGTTACTCAATTGGCAACAGGCCCAATCTAGTTAAAATTGCCATAATGAAGGTCAAAATGGGAAGAAAGAAATTTATTGGCCAAATAGTCAGCAATCAAAGAAGACATTGACTATTAACCAAAAGAGCAAGTGTGACTAAATGACTAATGTAATTAGTTAAGGCAAGTACATGGTTACTTGCTTTTGATGGAGCCATAGGGTTTTGATACTTGGCACCATTTGGACAAAGCAATGAAATTGAAAAGTCAAACAATTAATTTTCAAATCCTCCCTCTCTCTTCTCAATTTTGCTTAGAGGCATGGAGGGGGCTATAGATATTTCATTTCACACTTTTCACTCTCTCTCCAAGCTCTCTAAGTCAGCTGAAGGTGGAGGAGAAAAGAGAAAGAAGATTTTGTGAAGGTGAGTTCTTCCTCTTGAATTTTGACCTTGAAGATGACCTTTATTGCTCAAAACCTCTTCCCTATCCTTGTTCCTCTTGATGAGAGCTTCATTTGTATGGTTTTAGATTTTTAAAAGGAGGTGTTTTGTGTACTCAAGAAAAACTAGAGGTTGGAGAATTGAAGAGAAAACTAGAGAAAGTGGTAGAGGAGAGTAAAAGCAACCCTTTGATATATGACTTGTGATCATTGGTTGAAAACTTTGGCTTGTGGAATTTTGGCCTTTTTTGTGTATGTTAGGGTTTTAGAGAGTTCATGGTGTTTTGTGTTTTTAATGGTGTCTTGTGGTGTGTATTGGAAAATGGAACTAGTTTGGGGCTTGCATGGAAAGTTTGAAAATTTCTATATTTTGTGTTGAATTTCTGCATAAAATAGGACTTTTTAAAGAAGTCAGAATTTGATTGTTTTGATGTTTCTATTGGATTCTATGCAAAAAATTGTGTGGCGAGTAGCCCCGGTTGTGAATTTTGACCATTGAAAACATATGTTGAAAATTGGAAGTTTTGTCAATAAAAACTCTATGCAAGGCAGCTAGTTTGCATGGTAGTTTTGAATGAGTAAATTGTGTCTAAAAATTCTTAAACTTCTCAATCTAATAGTTGATATGTTAAGATTTAAATTGATACATAATGGATGTTATTTGGAGGTGTGTGCTGGAAGTTATGCATTGCCAAAGTTTGAGATTGAAACTGGAATTTATTCTGCAACAGTATGGAAATTCATTGAATTCTGTATTTTTGTGGTTGTAGATTGTAGTGATTCATATTTATTTTGTATAGGGGACTTAAAAAGCTTCAAGTAGGACTTGGAATCACTTCATTTTGATTTTTGTAGATTTAGTTATCATTTTTAGAAGTTCAGCCAATAAATAGGAATTTTCTTGGCCGCGGCTAAAAGGTTCTTGGGTGTGGCCCAAAGCTTCTGACCTATTTTTGACCGTAGCCAAAATGTTTCTTACAATTTCTTGGCCACAGCCAAAGCATCCTTAGCCGTGACCAACCTCCAATTTCAGCATCTTACATTTTTGAATGGCGGTAATGAGTCTAGCTCTTCCCAATCCTTTTAGTTTTTTGTTTGAGCTTCTCATAGCCACTAAAGGGACTCAAATGATAACCAATCCCAAGTGTTTTAGAGTTATTTAAAAATTAAAATAGGTAATAACTCATCGTCCTTAATTCTGATTTATAGGATTTGACATCTGCCTTGAGTGTAAGAAACCTGTGCCTGAGCAAGAGCGAAAAGAACAAGGTAGTGACTCTTTTTCTTATATCATGTATAATGTAATACCCTGAATTTTGAGATTTGATGGTAGAGAATAAGCCTGAAATAAGTAGACTGCTAAGACCCAATTTAGCAGGAGCCCAAATTTATTCCCTAATGATTCTTCTATTTTTGGGGTATTAAAGAAAGTAAAATGGTGAATTTTGGAGAATATGATATACGTTGTGATTTGAATGTGTTGTAGCCAGTGCCCAAGCCTTTTATTTAAGCTTAATTGTGTGACAAAGCTTAAAATGCATCATATGTGAAGGGTAGGGAGCATGGCATGAGGAAATAGGATATAAAATATGTTTGGTGGTGATTCAAGAGGAATTGCCATAATCAGGGGCAAAATGGTAAAGTTACTGACCAATTGGTCTGTTACCGAAGAGAAAACTCATTGGTAACTCAAGATCAATGGTTAGGATTGATTTGTGCAAGAGATCAAGGGGTGGAATCTCATATGTGTGGGCTTATGTGAGCTCGTGAGAGATGTGATAAGATTGTGACAAGTGTCACCACATGAGCCCTTGGATTGGGTCAAAGATTCAAACACTCATTCCTCTCTCCTCTCTTTGTGAAGTCGGCCAAGGGCCATTTGGGAGCCCAAAAATCTCCTCTCTCCTCTCTTTGTGAAGTCGGCCAAGGGCTATTTGGGAGCCCAAAAATCTGCTTCTCCATAATCTTTTCTCTCTCTTCTTGCCTCTATGGACGTTGAGCTCAAGGGAGGAAAAAGAAATAGAAAGGTGAGTTTTTGGTTAGTTTAAGGTCCTCTTATGCTCAAATCATCTTCTTTAATGTTGTTCATAATGATGAGAGCTTCATCTCTATGGTTTTAGATTTGTGAAAGAAGGTGTTTGAGAGCTTGAAGGAAATTGGAAAGATGAAGAATCAATGAGCAAGTTTGGGAAAGAGGAAGAGGTGAGTATTTAATGCCTTTTGATATAAGTTTTGTGACTTTTAGTTGAGTTTTGTAAATTATTGAATTTGCCTTGATTTGGTATAATTGTGGAATGATAGTGTATTATGGTAAAAATGGTTTCATATTGTGTTTTGATGCCATTGGGATTGATTTAGAACATTGTAAGTAAAAGTGGTGTAATTGGGTATTGTGTGTAATAAGTGTGACCAATATGGAAAATGTCATTGTGATGTGATTTTAAGTGTTATAAGGTTTCCAATGGGTTCCTTGTGTAAAATTATGTGGGAATAGTCTTGGATTAAAGTTTGGGACCATTGGAAACATATGTTGGAAGTTAGGGAAAATTCTGTCATCTGCTGCATTTTAGCTTCTGATAGAGCCTCACTCGAGTGAATAGGGGTGTTACTCGAGCGCAGCATCATATTCTTTCTTTTCCCTTTAGTTTTTGGTTGCACTTCTGTGCCAAAAAGCAAGAGTGTAAGTCCTCACCTGTGAGTGAAGTGGGTTATCACTCGAGTGCGGGGTGTCTCACTCGAGTGCATAGGTATTTTGCACTAAGGCCGCTTCTCAGATTAGCACTGCAGTCTATTTGTTAAGAGTGTGTGTTGGAACTCGCAAGTTTTGTATTGTCACTCGAGTACCAGAGCTAGTGCTCAAGTGCACTTCTGTTTTTGGGTTTTCTGTGCTCTCGGGTGAGCACTTCTTGTGCCTCACTTGGTGGGACTCGGGTGATTGTGGGGGTATCACTCGAGTATTGATCTTAATACTCGAGTGGAGTGATCATTTTTTGTCTCTGTCTGTGTTTTTGGTTAAGTACTCGTACGAGTGAGTTTTAATGCTCAAGTGCAAGTCATTTCATCACTCAAGTACTTTATCTATCACTCGAGTGCTGCAGCCAAAAATGGGATTTTGAGGTTTTGAAAAATGGTCTTTTGTCAAGTTTCTCCCAACCCTTTAGGAACATGTTTAGGATTTGAGTAGCCACCTAAAGGTCGTGAATGATAACCAACTTAAGCATTTGAAAGTTAAGGAATTGGAAAAGGGATTAACCCTATGTCCTTGCTTTGGTTATAGGGTTTAATGTTCGCCCTGATCATGAGTAGCCTGTGTCAGAGCATACGTAGAAAGAACAAGGGTAGGGAACTTACCTCTCCTGCATGTATTTGATATTTGTGTTGAGGTGTTGTTGCATGTTATTGTGTTGCATGATTATGTGTAATATATGTGAATGTTTGAAGCTATGTTTCTGTTTATACTATGGCCATAAGTATATTGTTTGAAACATTAAGCTTGCAAATATGTCATTGTGTGAGCATGAGTTATGTAATGCAAGTATGTCATGCATTATACATTTATCATACATGCATATTGATATTGTTTTCCCACTGAGATTCTCTTGAATCTCGCCCTCCCCTACCAACATTTTAGACAGGGTAGGTGGATCGAGAATGGAGCAAGCAATCAATGGCGGCGAGGACTTCCTTGGGTTGTAATTTTGGTAGTTGGTTATCATTGTAGTTGGGATAACTGTATATGTTTGGATATTTGGATGTGTGTATTTGAATGAGTATTTGGATTTGTATTTCAAAAGGATATTGTGTAATCCCTGTATGAGAACTTGTATATGGGCGAATGTGCCTAATATATACCCTTTAGTTAATGATTGAAACCCGAGGTTGCCGGGCATCTTGTTGTGCACTCTGATATTTATATGAATGTGATTTATCTTTGTGAAGTAATTGTATTCGAAATGTGATTGTGAGATCAGGTGTATTAGATTTCAAAGGCTATTTGTGAAAACTCTATCGTAAAGATGGGATATTAAATGAGATTTTTTAATCCGTTAGTTTCTAATTCATCTTAAACGCGTATTTTGGATCTAGTTACGGAGGGGGTTACATATAATGCTTTGTATGTATGTGCATATCATCTAATATGATGAATGTCATGAATTGTTGTGAATGTCACTAATTGCGACGAATGTCACGAACGTGAATGCTGCTATGAATGCTTATGTGAATGCTGCTTTGTGAGGATTGCCTATATGCTTTGTGTAATTATATATCATATGAGTGAAATGTTACTACTGAGATTCATATGAATCTCACTCTTTCTAATGACTAACCTACAGCTAGGGCAAGCATATCAAAGCAGGTAAAGAAGGGTGGTTAGTGCTCACGGCTAGAAGATGAGGGTTTTGTGTTGGTTATCAAACTTTTGGATAAATGTATATGATGTAAATATAAGTTCAATGTAGTAAAGGTTATGTATCTACCATAGACTTGTGAATTCATATGTCATCCTCAGTATGGGAACTAAGACAGGCGATCATGCCCTATAGACCCTATTAGTTAATTAATATAACCTGGAAATCCGTCAGGAAATGTTGTTAAATACTCTGATATTAATGAATGGAATAGAACCGAACAAGCCAAATAGATTTGAAAAGTGGAAGTGAGACTTTATTAAACAAGTTTTGGAAAAGTTTTGGAAAACCCACTTTAGTACAAGACCAAACCTGGTGCTGAGGTTGGGACCTCAAATGGGTTATTATTTATTCTCTGGTATCTAGATTAACTTTATGACACTTTTTTGAAATGTTTTCAAGGCTTCTAAGTAAGGGGGTTATAATAACCTTCCTAGTTACCCCTCATTAGTATTAACTTGATTTTGTTATTTTTGTTTTCTTTTAGCTTGACACACCTAAGGTGGTATGTATCCTTAGGTGGGGAAAATTGTAAGACCTTGTAGATAGGATAATAAAACAACTAGGAAGTTTTTGTGGCTAGTTTGATTGTTTTAATTATATTAAAGATCATGGTAATTTAAATATAAGCATGCCCTTCTCTTTTTAATTTTAGTTTTTAAGTGATTAAAGAAAAAAGTAATATGTAGCTTCACAGTTAATTCCTTATATTCTTGTGATGATCTATACAGGAGAGGAGAAAAGGTTTTAACTCACAAGATTCAATCAATTAGTACCAATTTTTGTATCAAGATGTTATAGCTTTAGAGAAAATAAGAAATATAGTTCTAAATCTCAATGGAATGATTTAAAAAATAAGGCAACCTGACAAGATAACATATTGTTAGAAAGGTTTTAAGATTTTTAAAAGTAATTAGAATATATATTTTATGCATATTGTTTGGATGACATAATACTCAAGGAACCCACCTCCACCTTAATATAAGGATGCTACCTTGAGGGAAATAACAGAACTAGTCTTGAGCAAAGCTAGGGATATGAAAATGTGTCTCAATGAAAGCATACATATGAGAGAATATAGAGTTTAAAAAAAAAGAGAAATGGCCTAGGATGCGAGGCCAATTGGACAACAATATAGATGATAATTATCCTTATATAATAGGTGGCTTTAGTAGCGAAGTAAAGCTAAGAATTTGTGAATAAAACTAGTTGTAGGGTAGATCTCATTCATAAAATGCGAATAAAGGAGAGTCCTTAGATCTCGTTGTAATGCCCCAAAATGTGTATAATGGCTCATGACTCCAAAAATGAATGTAATTAATGTTAGACAAACACTTTTGGAGAATTAAACATGAATTCTGACCCAAATTAGCAGCATAAAGTGCCCAAACCTAGTATTTAAGCTTAATTCTTGTGACAAATCCTAAGTTGAATTAAAAGTGGGGGGGGGGGGGGAGAGCGCATGACAAGAGATGAAGGGATAAAATAATGTGTTAAGTGGTAATTGGTCATTTAGTCAGCTACCGAAGAGGAAATTCACTATCAACTAAAAGAGTAAGAGGTGTGACTAAGTGGCTAATGAAATTAGTTAGAATAACTATATGGTTACATGCTTTTAATGGAGTCGCAAGATCATGACACTTGGCACCATAGGATGAGGTCAACATTTCAACACTCCTTCTCTTCTCTCTCTCTCCTTCAAGTGGCTAAGAGTATAGGGAGGCTAAAAATCTGATTATCATCATCTCTCACTCACTATCTCTCTCGTCCAAGGCAAAAAGAGGAAGGAGAAAGAAGAATCAAGGTAAAATGAGCTCTTCTACTTGAGTTTTGACCTTGTAGATGACTTCTAATGCTCAAAACCTCTTCTCGAATCTTTTTCCTCTTGATGAAAGCTTCAACCTATTATTTTATGATAAGTAAAATATTTGTATACTTATTTTCCCTTATATGATGTTTTGTTTGAGCTCAATTTAATGAATTTGGATGTAATTGATAAATAAATAATGATTTAGGCATAAAATAGAATTTCATGAAAAAAACACTAAATCAGACCCTTTTTTAGTTTTCAGGCAATATCTAGAGCTCTAGATATCTGATTGGGATATTCTTTACATGGATAAAAAGCTGAGAAAGAGTTCTACAACTTTTATGTTGAGACCAAACCCTAGTTCTATCTCCAAGAGCTGCGAATTTTGCTTGGAAGTTGAGGACGTGAATTGTTCAAGTCTGACCTGTGCCCACTAATTTGACCATAACTGGAGTTGCAAATAATGAAATGAGGAGTTTCCACTTGCGTCTTCAAGCTAAGATCCAGAGATACAACTTTCATGAAGATCAAAATGTGAAATTCCACCAACCATTTTATCTATCACATTTCACCTACCACTTCATCTTCCTTTTCACCTACTACTTCATCTACCATTTCACCTACGTTATTCTTCCCTATATATGCCATTATCTCCTTCCCATTTGACATACACCATTTCATATCCATTACTTTCCTCTCCTCTCTACATATATCATTTTAGAGTTAATTTCATGCATTGTATTTGCTTCTTGCATGCCTCCTACATGGAAGGCTTAGGTAGTCCTCCTTTATGGATGATATGGGTTGCCACCCACATGGAAGGTTTTACCTTATAAAGGGATGGCTAGATTTTCTCCATTTTTATGCGTCTTGTGGTTGTATTTTCATGTTTTATAATTTAATAATTAAGTTTATTACAATGTTTATGAAGTTTTCAATTTATTTTATTTTTGTTTTTAATTTCATCTTGCACTAAACTTTCATTTTCCTAGGGTGATGATGTAGCTTACTAATGACGGATTGAATCTTAACTTATTAGATCTAGTTTTAATTTTTCCTTCATGATTGATATTTAATTATTATTCATAATGTTTTTGATTGATTGACCATCTTTTGAATGATTTCAATATGCATGTTGAGACCTAAGGAGATGCATGTGTGTAGATCCTATAATGAAAAACTTTAACGTGCATATGAAATAGGAATATATTTATATGAGCTGTGTAGTCTTAATGAGTTTTATAAATCTTAATGTATGATTAATTGTTTGAATTCATATAGGAATATATTGGATTAGTAATTAATTATAGAATTGCTTGACTTTAGAAGAGGCTAGTACTTAAATAAGGGAAACTCGGCTATCAATAATGTAGAATAAATTGAACTATAATAGATAAGTGATTCAATCTGAAATTTGTTAAGTGAAATTTGACCCCCAGGGCTTTTTCTCATAGTTGCTTTCATATCATTTGTACTCATATTTAATCATCTTTTATTTCATACTCTCAATCACTAACAAATCGATCGACTGAATAGAATTAAAATTACCCATTTTGGTATTTAGTGATCAATCCTCATGGGAACGATACTCTACTCACTTCTGTATTACTTGATTACACAGTGTACACTTGCACTATTTAATAGACCATTTACACTCGTAACATTTTAGATTTTTAAGAGGAGGTGTTTTGTGGGCTCAAGAAAATCTAGAGGTTAGACAAGCAAAGAACTAACTAGAGGAGGTGATAGAGGTGAGCAAAAGCAACCCTTTGATATATGTATTGTGGTTATTGGTTGAGAACTTTGGGTTATGGAATTTTTGCCCTATTCTTGTGTATATTGGGATTTAGAGAGTTTATGATGTTTTGATGGTGTTAATGGTGTCTTGTGGTGTGTTTTGGACCATTGGAGTCATATGTTGAAAATTGGAAGTTTTGTCAACAAAAACCGTGTGCATGGTAACTAGTTTGCATGGCAGTTTTGAATGAGTAAATGGTATCTAAAAGTTCTAAAACTTTCCAGTTGAATAGAGGATGTGTCAAGCTTTAAAATGACATAAAATGGGTGTCATTTTGATTTGTGTGCTGCAAGTTATGCATTTCTAAAGGTTGAGGTTGAAACTGAAGTCTATTATATAATAGTATATAAATTTGTGGAATTCTATATTTTGTGGTTGTATATGGCAGTATTTCATATTTTTCCTATGTATAGGACTTAAACATCTTCAAGTAGGACTTGGAATCACTCCATTTCAATTTTTATAAATTTAGTTTTGATTTTTATAAGTTCAGCTAAGAAACAAGAATTTTCTTGGCCATGGTCAAAAGGTTCTTGGCCGTGGCCCAAGGTTCTTAGCTATAGCCAAAAAGTTTTTGACTATTTCTTGGCTGCGGCCAACCCTCAATTTCAGTATTTTGAACTTTTAAAAGCTGGTTTCTAGTCTAGCTTTACCCAACCTTTTTGGGCTTTTATTTGAGCTTCTTATAGCCACCTAAGGGACTCAAATGATAACCAACCTTAAGTGTTTTAGAGTTATTTAAACATTGAAATAGGGAATAACTCATCATCCTTAATTCTGATTCATAGGATTTGACATCTACCCTGAGCGTAAGAAACCTGTGCCCAAGCACGAACGAAAAGAATAAGGTAGTAACTCTTTCTGTTATATCATGTATAATGATTTGTATGTTTGTGCTTATCATTGAATTGTGACGAATGTGTATACAGCTGAGAAAGCTGTCATGAATGTGACTAATGTCATGAATATGATGAATGTCATGAATGTGTATACAACTATGAAAGCTATTGTGAATGTGATGAATGTCATGAATGTGTATATAGCTGTGAAAGCTATCGTGAATGTCACGAATTGTGACGAATGTCACGAATGTAGATGCTGCTATGTATGCTGCTGTGAATACTGCTTTGTGATAATTACTTATATGCTTTGATAATTATATATAATATGAGTGAAATGTTACTACTAAGATTCATATGAATCTCACTCTTTCTAATTACTAACCTACTACCAGGGCGAGCATATTGAAGGAAAAGAAGGTAACCAAGGGTGGCTAGTGCTCACAAGTAGGAGAATAGAACTTTGTGTTGGTTATCAATTTTTAGGATGATTTTATATGTTGTATATGATGTAAATGTAAGATCAATGTAGTAGAGGTAGTCAAATCTACCAAAGAATTGTATATTGGTTTGTAATCCTCGGTATGGGAACTAAAACAGACGATTATGCCCTGTAGACCTTACTAGTTTGAATATAACTCAAAAATCCATCAGAAAATTTTGTTGAGCACTCTGATATTTATGAATGGAAGAAAACCAAACAGGCCAAATAGTTTCGAAAAGTGGAAGTAAGACTGTATTAAATAGGTTTTAAAAAGTTTTTGAAAACCCACTTTATAATGGGACTAAATCCTATCTTAAAGTCAGAATCTCTAATGACTTTTAAATTATCCGATGGTCTCTCGTTTACTTTATGACACATTTTCAACATATATTCATAGCTGTCAAGTAAGAGGGTTACATTTTTGGTATTAGAGTAACAGTTCCTGGTAAGGGTAGGTTGTTGCTAGGGTAGGTGCAGGAGTATCTTGTCTTAGTGATGATTGTTAACCCATAATTGGTTGTAGTATACACATACATGTTCCTTTTAATTGCTGGTATATAAGTTTTAAGGAATATGTGTATACATTTAATGTGATATTGATATTGTGAATCATTTATAGAGTAAAAAGAAGCTATGGTTTGAACAAACATTAGACGGCTAGAACCGAAGGTGAAAGAGATAAATCACAACCCACTCGATCGTATACAATAAATGTTGGGTATATTAATGGAGCAGTGGAATATTATCCATGGACTAAGACAAGAGCTTTGAGAGGTGAAGGAAAAACAAGATGAAGATAGAGTCCAATCGGCACAAGATGAGACAAATCATGAAGAAACAACCGAGGGGACAACTCAACCTGAGGGGTCACAACAACATATTGAGCCGAATTAGGAGTCGTATGGGGTCCCAGCCTGAAATGAAAGAGATTTACAATTTTGGGTCTCTAAGTTCTGTAAGCATCTGCCTTTAGCGTTTAGGGGAAGATTTGATCCCCAAGTAGCTGAAGACTTGCTAGTCCAGTTGGAAAAGATTTTTGAGGTGTTAGAATGCCTGACTGAGGTGAGGGTGCGACTAGCTATTTACAAGCTAGAGGGAGACACTAATAGGTGGTGGCGGAATATTGCCATGACATTACGGACCTAGAATATGCCTTTGACCTGGGAGTTGTTCCAGGAAAATTTTAGTGACAAGTACTTTGCCAAGTCAGTTAGGCTCGAGAACTAATTAGAGTTCCTGTTTATAAAGCAGGGTGGTGAAGAGACTTTTGGTGATTACCTATTTCAATTCATTCGACTTGCCTGATACTCATCTTATCTGCGACGCATGGATGATGAGGAGTGGAGCTATGACTTGTTGATCTAAGGATTGAGGCGTGAATTGAGGAAATAGTTGGCCTTCAAATAGTTTACTGAATTCAATAAAGCTGTGGTGGAGTGCCGAATCATAGAGAACAATTTGAGAAATCTGTACCCAGGTAAGGGTGGTAGCGGTCATGGTGAGCATAGTAAGGGGAATTCTTCCCAGAAGCAGAAGGGTTAAGGGTCCTCATCTAAGGGTAGCGGTAAGAAGCCCTATCAACTTGAGGATCATGAGAACTAGAAACCTCCAGTGGCTTGCTTGGTCATGCTCTCATTATGGCAGGGCACATGTTGGCAGATTGTGTTCGGGGCAAGTAATTTGCCATAACTACAAGCAGCTATGACATATTGCTAGTGAATGCAAGTAGCCACTGGTAAAGCAAAAGCCCAAGAATTAGGGCAGGGTATTTGCTATGACACATGAAGAAGCACAAAATTCCCCTAACCCGATTCAATGTAAAATCCTTCTTATTGGTAGTTTACTGCAAGCTTTATTTGATTTGAGTACTAGTCATTCCTTCATTACCTATAACTTTATGAAGTGTCTGGGGTTGCATGTTCATAAACTGCCATTTGATTTGGTTGTGTTGACGTTGATGGGTGTCAAGGCTATAACTGCTGATGCTTGCTTGAATTGTGTGATAACTGTTGAGGGGCATAAGTCCACTGTTGACTTGATTTGCTTGCTGCTTTATCAATTAGAATATATATTGGGTTTTAATTGGTTGACAACGAATAATGTGTTGTTGGATTGCAAGAACAAGAGAATAGTTTATCCTACTTTGTAGAGGAATGACAATATGAGTGCTAATTTAAACTTCCTCTCAACGCTAAAGCTGAGAAATGCCTGGAGAAGGGGTGTCAAGGGTATATGGTATTCTTTTCCGTGCAGGGAGAAACAGAAGAAACTCTGGAAGGTATACTTGTGGTAAGATAGTTCCCTGAAGTATTTCCAAACAATCTTAGTGGATTGCCTTCGAAAATGGAAGTAGAATTTCCGATTGAAATTATGCCTAGAGCTGGTTCTATATCAAAGGCCCTATATAGAATGGCCCCAAATGATATAGTGAAGCTAAAGAAATAGATTGAAGAGTTACTTGAAAAAGGGTTCATTTGACCCAGTGTTTCACCGTGGGAAGCTACAGTATTATTTGTCAAGAAGAAAGATGGGAGTCTGAGGCTATGTGTAGATTACAGGGAATTGAGCAAGATAACTGTCAAGAACAAGTATCCACTATCAAGAATCGATGACCTTCTAGATCAACTGTCTGGTTCTTGTGTATTTTTAAAGATGATCTAAGGTCGGGTTATCATCAGCTGCGAGTGAAATAAGATGTACCAAAGATTGCTTTCAAGACTAAGTATGGGCACTATGAGTTTCTGGTAATGCCCTTCAGATTGACTAATACACCTGCTATAGCCATAGATTATATGAATAATATCTTTCGACAATACCTTTATCAATTCATGGTAGTTTTCATCGACAACATCCTTATATACTCCAAGAGTAACGAAGAGTACAAGCATCATTTAAGAATAGTACTGGAAATATTGCGTGAAAAGCAACTCTATACCAAATTGAGCAAGTGTGAGTTTTGGCTTTTGGAAGTAAAATTTTTGGGCCATGTTATCTCGTAAAAAGGGGTCTCGGTGGATTCTAGTAAATTGGAAATAGTGCTAAACTGGAAGAGGGCAGAAACTGTTGCCAAGATGAGCAGTTTTTTAGGTCTTGCTAGTTATTATCGAAGGTTTATTCAGAATTTCTCCTGGATCACCTTGTCAATTACCAAGCTCACGTGAAAGGATCAACCGTTTAAGTGGGATGATCGACATGAGAAGAGCTTCACTGAGCTGAAGGATAGGTTGATGATGGCACCAGTGTTGATTATATCTGATCCCATCTTGACTTATGTTGTATACAGTGATGTGAGTAAGTATGGATTGGGGTGTATCCTTATGCAATAGGGTAGAGTAGTGGCCTATACTTCCTGACAGCTGAAGCTTTATGAAATGAACTATCACCCATGATTTGGAGCTTTCGGTGATTGTGTTTGTATTAAAAATATGGCGACATTACCTGTATGGTGTGACGGTTGAACTGTACTGCAACCATAAGAGTCTCAAGTATTTGTATGATCATAAAGAATTGAATATGAGATAGCACAGGTAGATAGAGTTGTTGAAAGATTGCAACCTGGAGATTAAGTATCATCTGGGTAAAGCTAATGTTGTCGTGGATGCGCTTAGTCGGAAGGTGTTGCAAGTTACAGTAATGATGATATAAGAAAGGAAATTGATAGAAGATTTTTGGAATCTAACTCTCTCAAACCAAATCGTGTGTACTAGCTATGGTCTTATCTAAGGGGAGAGTGATTTGATGTCTGAGATTGAAGAGGCTCAAAGCTAGGATGAACGAGTGCAGTCCATCTGAACCATGATGGAATGAAAAGAGACTCGTGATTATGATTTGTCACCTAATGGATTAGTCCAATATCAGATAAGAATATATGTTCCACTAAAGGCTGACCTGAGGCAGAAAATCCTGGATGAGGCACACAAGAGTCGGTATACTCTTTACCCAAGAATGACCAAGATGTATCACGGTTTAAAGTCTATATGCTGGTGGCTGGGATTGAAGAGCGTTCTGACTAAATATGTGGCGCAATGCCTTACCTGCTAGAAAGTAAAGATTGAACATCAGAGGCTGCCAGGACTACTGCAGAGCCCTGAGATCGCAGAATGCAAGTGGGAAGGTGTGACCATGGACCTCGTTGTGGGATTTCCCAAGATTAGAAACTATGATGCGTCTGGGTGATTGTTGACTGATTCACGAAGTCGGCACACTTTATAGCAATCAATACTAGCTACTCTCCTGACAAATTGGCAGACATTTATATTCGGGAGATAGAGAGACTTAATGGCACGACGAAGAGCATTATTTTAGATAGAGATCTTCATTTCACTTCAAGATTATGGTGGGCTCTACATGAAGCTCTGGGTACGAAATTGAGGTTTAGTACTGCTTATCATCTACAGATAGATGGTAAGTTAGAAAGGACCATTTAGATGTTGGAAGACATGTTAAGTGTAACCCCTTACCCTATAAACAGTAATAATAATTCGAAAATTCGTGATTCAGATGAATTAGAGACCAACGGATGATAAAATTTCATTTTTTTGATCCTATCCTTGAGATAGGGTTTTACAAATTTCTTTTGAAATTGGTTTTGCTTGGTCTCCTATCCACATTTCGAATATAACTACCCTGTATAGTTAAATCACATTTATACATATCAGAGTGTGTAGCAAAAATCCTGGCAACCCTCGGGTTTCATTTATATATATGCTAAGGGTTTATAGCATTCCTTATAGGGGATTACACAAAATCATACCAATATTTACAAAATATATAGTGATCCCCAACCAAAATCGATAACTAACATTTCAAAATCAGATGACCCTATATAAGTCCTAGCCACCCTTGGTTGTGTCCTTTCCCTTGGAGCCACTTGCCCTGTCTGAAGGTTAGTTGATAGAAAGAATGAGATTCAAAAGAATCCAAGTAGTAACAAATCACTCATATAATACATAATCACAAAGCATGCAAAGACATCATCAAGCAGTATACCAGCATGAAACACAGCATACAAGCTGTCACATATACACATAATCACAGAGTCTCATCCCCCGTATCTCCACCACCCTGAAGGTACGGTCCTCCTACCAGAACTACCGATGGGCCGCAGGTGAAGGATTCACAAATAGCCTTTTGGCTTTCACATACGACTTCCACATAGTCACATAGTCTCATCCCCTGTATTTCACCGCCCCGCATGTACGGTCCTCCTACTGGAACCACCGATGAGCCTCAAGTGAAGAACTCATAAACAATGATAAATCAAAACATATAATGTATCACATATAGTATAAGAAAAAGCGTCACTACCTTGTTCTTTCCTGGTGTGCTCTGGCACAGTCTGTTCGCGAGCAGGGCAAATATCAAATCTTAAAAATCAAATCAAGGACGACAGGTTATTCTCTATTCCAAGTTTTTGATTCCACAAGACTTAAAGTTAGTTATCATTTGAACTCTTTAGGTGACTACTTGAAGCCTAAACATATGGCTAAAGGGTTGGGAAGAATTTGACCAAAACCCATTTTTGAAAGTAAAAACATTGATTTTTAACTCATGCACTCGAGTGATAGATGGTGCACTCAAGTGATGAGATAATTTACACTCGAGTGAGGACAACTCACTCGTGTGAGTGCTTTTTCGAGAGCAATAACTGAGACAGAACATAATCATAACACTCGAGTCCTGAACTCAACACTCGAGTGGTAGCCTCATACTCACCCGAGTCTTATAAAGTGTGGTCCAAAAAGTGACTACCCGAGAGCACATGAGAATCCTAAAGTAAGAAGTACACTCGAGCACTAGCTCTGGCACTCGAGTGATGGCATAACATTCGCTAGTGCTAGCACACACTCTTGAAAAATGGGTTGTGAGTGACAGCTTGAGATGTAAGTCCATAGTGTATAATACTCTTGCACTCGAATGAGACAAGGTTCACTCGAGTGATGATGCATATTACTCATAAGTGAGAAAAGACACCCTTGCATTCTGGCACCTAAGTGCAACCAAAAACTGAAGGAAAAGGGAAAATAGGATGCTGCACTCAAGTGACACCCTAGCGTACTCGAGTGAGGCTTATCAGAAGCCAAAACGCAGCAGATGACAGAATTTTCCAAACTTCCCATCAAAGTGTTCAATGGTTCCCAAAATTCACAAACAACCCCTTTCCACACAAATCCTCATAAGGAATCTATTGGTCATACTAAAACAACCAAATTTTCATTCTAACAAGTTTTTGTTTTAGACACCACATTCCCATATATTAACCAATTGCACTAATTTTCCTTCCAAAATTCCAAACTAACTCCATTGGTGCAACGACACAAGATCACACTAATTCCACCCCAATACACTACCAATTCATGCATTTCAAACTTGCATGAAAATCAGGGCAAAATTCACAAATCTTAAAACTTAACCAATGATCATAATAGTTAGGTTAGAATGCATCAAATACTCACCTCTTCTTCTTTCCAAGGTTGGTTTCTTGATTCCTCAACTTTCAACTTTCTTCAAGTACTCAAACACCACCTTTCAAAAATCTAAAATTATAACAATAAAGCTCTCATCTCTATGAACAAGATTATAAAAGATGAGTTGATCTAAAGAGGATATTAAATCACCCAAAATCTCACCTTTCACTTCCTCTTTCTTCCTTGATCTCAACTAGAATGGAGGTTAGATGAGAGAGAAATGTGATAGTGAGATTGAAGCAAATTTTTAAGCTCCAAGAGGCCTCTTTGGCCGACCTAGGGAGAGGAGAGGAGATAGGGAGTGAAGTTTGAAACTTTGACCATCATCCAAGGCTCATGAATTGCCACTTATCAAGATCTTGTTTCACCCTCCATGGACACACATGAACACTCACATATGCAATTCCATTCTCTTGCTTATTAAATCTTGACCATTGATCTTTAAATTACTAAGGAGTTTCCTCTTCGGTAATTGACCGATTGGTTGGTAACTTTCCTTTTTACCCATTTTGCCCTTGATAATGGCAATTCCTACTGAACCACCAACAAACACATTTATATCATTTGATTCTTCATTCATGCACCCTCCCCTACCCTTAAGGTTCATTTTAAGCTTTGTCACATAATTAAATTCAAATACAGGGTTTGGGTACTGATTGAAACATATTCTCCAAAAGTGTTTATTCAACAATAATTACATTTACCTTTGAAGTCATTAGCCCTTAAGCCTATTTTTAGGGCATTACATTGAGGGAAAGTGTATTGGATTTTAAAGGGAATTGGAATTAGTTCCTTCCACTTGTTGAGTTTGCTTACAACAATAGCCATCATGTGAGTATTTAGATGGCTCCATATGAAGCATTATATGAGACGACATGAAAATCACTTGTGTGCTGGACAGAGTTGTCTGAGAGAAGATTGTATGGACTTGATCTCGTTGATCAGACTATAGAGAAAATTTAAATTATCAGAAAGAGACTCCTAGCTACGCAAAGTCGACAGAAAAGCTATGCTGATAAAAGGAGAAGGCCTCTCAGGTTTCAAGTTGGAGATCACGTGTTCTTGAGAGTGTCTCCTGTGACAGTTATCGATGGAACAATCAAAAGAAAGAAGCTGAGCCTACGATCCATTAGTCCGTTTGAGATTCTTGTGAGAATCAGATCTGTAGCATACCGAATAGCCCTACCCCCAAACTTGAGCAGGCTCTATAACATGTTTCATGTCTCACAATTGAAGAAGTACTAACCAGATCCTATGCACATTATCGAGTGTGAAGATGTCGACATGCAAGACAACTTCACTTATGCAGTGGAGACATAATGAATCATTGATCGGTAAGAAAGATGGCTCAGACACTCAAGTATACCTTTTGTGAAGGTGGTTTGAAAGGGACTGTCTCAGAGGAAAGCAACCTGGGAAGCCGAAACAGATATACAAAGGCGTTATCTAAGTTTATGTCTCAAGATGTGTAACAAATTTTGGGGAAGAAATTTATTGTATGAGGGGAGAATTGTAATGCCCCAAAATATGTATAAGGGCTCATGACTCTAAAAGTGAATGTAATTAATGTTAGGCAAACACCTTTGGAGAATTAAATGTGAATTCTGACTCGAATCAGCAGCAGAAAGTGCCCAAACCCAGTATTTAAGCTTAATTCTTGTGATAAAGCCTAAGTTGAATTAAAATTGAAGGGGGGATGACACATGGAAAGAGATGAAGGGATCAAATAATGTGTTTAGTGCTAATCGGCTAATTAGTCAGCTACCAAAGAGGAAATTCACCATCAACTAAAAGAGTAAGATGTATGACTAAATGACTAATGGAATTAGTTAAAATAACTACATGATTACATGCTTTTAATGGAGTCACAAGATCATGACACTTGGCACTATAGGATGAGGTTAACATTTCAACGTTCCTTCTCTTCTGTCTCTTTTCTTCAAGTTGGCTAAGAGCATAGGGGGCTGAAAGTCTGATTACCATAATCTCTCACTCTCCCCCCAAGCTCTTTAGGTCATCTAAGGCAAGAGGAGGAAGGAGAAAGAAGAATCAAGGTAAAATGAGCCCTTCTACTTAAGTTTTGACCTTGTAGATGACTTCTAATACTCAAAGCCTCTTATCTAATCTTATTCTTCTTGATGAAAGCTTCAATCCTATGGTTTTAGATTTTCAAGAGGAGGTGTTTTGTGTGCTCAATAAAAAATAGAGGTTGGACAAGCAAAGAACTAACTAGAGGGGTTGATAGAGGTGAGCAAAAGTAACCCTTTGATATATGTATTATGGTTATTGTTTGAGAACTTTGGTTTATGGAATTTTTGCCCTATTCTTGTGTATATTGGGGTTTAGAGAGTTTATGATGTTTTGATGGTGTTAATGGTGTCTTATGATGTAATATCCCAATTTTTGATTAAGGGATTATTCTTCAAAAGTGAATGTGATTATTGTTAAACCGATACCTTTGGAGAATATGATATAAGTTGTGATTTAAATGTGTTACCACCAATGCCCAAACCCTATATATAAGCTTAATTGTGTGACAAAGCTTAAAATGCATTTAAGAGAAGGGGAGGGTGCATGATTGGTGTGACAGAATAAGAAAATGTATTTGGTGGTGATTTAAGGACAATTACCATAATCAGAGGCAAAATGGGGAAAGTTACTGGCCAATTGGTCAGTTACTAAAGAGGAAACTCATTGGTAACTTGAAGATCAATGGTTGTGATGAAATGTGCAAGAGATCAAAGGGTGGAATCCCATGTTTGTGTGCTCATGTGAACTCATGAGAGGTGTGGCAAGATCATGACAAGTAGAATCATGTGAGCTATTGGATTTGGTTAAAAGTTTAAACACTCTTCTTTCTCTCCTCTATCTCTTAAGTCGGTCAAGAGCTTTAGGGGAGCCAAAAATCTGGTGCTTTTCACTCTCTCTCTCTCTCTCTTTCTCGTTCTCTATTTTCGTTGAGCTTGAGAAGGAAAGAAAAAGGGAAAAGGTGAAATTTAGCCTTGTTGTTGGTCTCTAATGCTCAAATATTGTTCTTTAATATTGTTTATAGTGATGAGAGCTTCATTGCTATGGTTTTAGATTTGTGAAAGAAGTTGTTTGAGAGCTTGAAGAAATTGGAAAGATTGAGAAATCAAGAAACAAGCTTGAGAAAGAGGAAGGGGTGAGTAAGAGCTTCCTTTTGATATATTTATTGTGACTTTTGGGTAAGTTTTTAGAATTGTGAAAATTGACCTGATTTAGTGTAATGTGGAATGAATGAATTTGATAGTGTATTGTGGTAGAAATGGTGTCATAAGGTGTTTTGATGCCATTGAGATTGATTTGGAATAGTGGGAGCAAAAGTAATGAAATTGGGTAATGTGTAGTAATGTGGTGTTTAAGATAAAATTTGTACCTAGAATGTGATTTTGAGTGTTTTGAGGTTTCTAATGGGTTCCTTGTGTAAAATTATGTAGAAGTAGCTTTGGGCTAGAATTTTGGGACCATTGGAAACACATGTTGGAAGTTAGGGAAAATTCTGTCATCTGCTGCGTTCTGGCTTCTGATAGAGCCTCACTCGAGTGAACCGGGGTCTCACTTGAGTGCAGTATCATGTTTTCTCTTTTTCCTTCTGTTTTTAGTTGCATTTTCATGCCAAAAAGCAAGAGTGCATTTCCTCACATACGAGTAAAGTGGGTCCTCACTCGAGTGTCTCACTTAAGTGTATGGGTATTTTGCACTATGAGGCCGCTTCTCATGTTAGCTCTAGCAGTCCATTTGTCAAGAGTGTGTGTTAGCACTCGTAATTTTTAATGTGTCACTCGAGTATTCAAAGTCCTCACTCGAGTGCACTCTTCACTTCAAGGTTTCCTCTACTCTCGGGTGGTCACTTCCTATACCACACTTGTAGGACTCGAGTGAGCATAAGGCTATCACTCGAGTGTTGATCTTGATGCTTGAGTGCAATGAGCATTTCTTGTCTTTGTCTGTGCTTTCGGTCGAGCACTTGCACGAGTGAGCCATCCTCACTCGAGTGCAAGTCATCCATCACTCGAGTGTGTCAGTTGGAAATTAGTGTTTTCACTTCTGAAAGGGGATCTTTGGTCAAGTTTCTCCCAACCCTTTAGGCATATGTTTAGGCTTCTAGTAACCACTAAAGGTCGTGAATGATAACCAACTTTAAGTGTTATGGAAGTAAGAATTTGGAAAAGGGATTAACCCTATGTCCTTTCTTTGGTTATAGGGTTTGATGATCGCCCTGATCATGAGTAACCAGTGCTGGAAAACACGTAGAAAGAACAAGGGTAGGAAACTTACCTCTCCTGCAAGTATTTGATATTTGTGTTGGTGTATTGATGCATGTTATTGCTTTGCTTGATTATGTGAAACATATATGAATGATTGAAGCTCTGTTTCTATTTATGTTATGGCCATAAGTATGTTGTTTGAAACATTGAGCTTGCAGATATGTCATGGTATGAGTATGGGTTATGTAAGGCAAGCATTTCATGCATTAAACACTTATCTTGCATGCATATTGGTATTGTTTTCCTACTAAGATTCTCTCGAATCTTACCCTCCCCTACTAACAATTTAGACAGGGAAAGAGGCTTGAGGAGGGGACAAGCAACCAGGGGCAGCGAAGACTCCTTTAGGATGTAGATTTGGTAGTTGGTTATTGATATGGGTTAGGATGACTATATATGTTCCAGATGTATATTTGATGTGTAATTGGTTATGTATTCGAGATGGTATTGGGTAATCCCCTATTTGGGAAATTGTAATGGGCGAATGTGCCCTGTAAATCCTTAGTAAAGGTATGAACTAGGGATTGCCAGGATTATTATGTTGTGCACTCTGATATGTTATGAATGTGATTTATCTTTACGAGGTAATTGTATTCGAAATATGAATATGCGACTAGGTGTATTAGATTTCGAAAGGTATTTTTGAAAACCCTATCTTAAGGATGGGGAATTGAAATGAGTTTTGTTTATCCTATGGTCTCTAATTCATTTTAATCACATATTTCAAATAATATTTACGGAGGGGGTTACATTGAATGTGTATATAGCTGTGAAAACTGTCTTGAATGTCACGAATTATGATGAATGTGACGAATGTCACGAATGTGGATGCTGTTGTGTATGCTGCTTTATGATAATTACTTACATGCTTTGTTAATTATATATCATATGAGTGAAATGTTACTACTGAGATTCATATGAATCTCACTCTTTCCAATTACTAACCTACAGCCAGGGCGAGTGGATCGAAGGAAAAGTAGGTAACCAAGGGTGGCTAGTGCTCACAAGTAGGAGAATAGAACTTTGTGTTGGTTATCAATTTTTGGGATGATTGTATATGTTGTATATGATGTAAATGTAAGATCAATGTAGTAGAGGTAGTCAAATCTTCCAAAGACTTGTATATTGGTTTGTAATCCTCGGTATGGGAACTAAAACAGGCGATTATGCCTTTAGACCCTACTAGTTTGAATATAACTCAAAAATCCATTGAGAAATTTTGTTGTGCACTTTGATATTTATGAGTGGAAGAAAACCAAACAGGCCAAGTAGATTCAAAAAGTGGAAGTGAGATCGTATTAAATAGGTTTTGAAAAATTTTTGAAAACCCACATTATAATGGGACTGAATCCTGTCTTAAAGTCAGGACCTCTAATGAGTTTTAAATCATCCAATGGTCTCTTGTTTACTTTATGACACGTTTTCGAACTATATTCACGGCTATCAATTAAAGGGGTTACACTCGTTCTTAAAAAAGAAAGCAAAGGAGGTAGAAGATAGTCCTCCTGCAACTATTAGGAGTAAAAAGAGAGAGAGAGAGAGAGATTTAGACTACTAGGTCATGATATGGAAGTAGTTATCAAGTGAGTTGAATATTGGGGTTCAAATTTTGACATAAATATTACAAGAATTTCAGTAGAAGAGTAAGGTAGTGGATCTAAACATAAATCTAGTAGCCCAAGCAAGAAGTCCAAATATGAACATCCATGCCCAAGTTGATAAAATATTCATACAAAAAAAAGGTTATATCCATTAATAAGTTGTGAAGAGTTTAACCATAGATAATCTATTAACCATCCCAACAATTAGGTAGAAGATTTATTAAATAGTGAAACATTACCCTACTACAATGTAATATGCTTCCAATGCCAATAAAAAATAACCCATCCAATGCCATTTAACATTTAGAACACTGTCAAATAAAATGTGTCCCAAACTAAAACATCACAAGTACCACCTTGTCCTGGACTATCGTAAGGAAAACTTTAACCAAAATCCCTTTTTTATCTGACATTAACTCGAAACCACAGTTTATGAAAAGTAATTTTTATTTTGGTATAGGAATAGCATAGAAGGTTAAAGAGTTAACAAATAAGAGGAATTAAGTATAGGACATTTAACAATGAATTACTTGAGTAAGTTATGAATGAGAAAGGAGAGACAAAATAAAAGATAGTTTTGTAACATCCTAATTTTTACTAGCACTTTAGAGTTAGTTGTAGTTTAAGTTTTAATTAGTTAAGAGTATATAATAAATTAATAATTTAAAAGAAGCATCAAGTTCTGAATATTGTTCTATAGTAAAAAAATACAAATAAAACACCTCCTTAAAATAATTATTTCAAATATATGGGTATGTGTGTGTAAATAGATCTCATTATTTAAATAAATAATATAAAAAAATGATGTCTGAAAATTACCACCCCTATTATTATTTTTATTATTTTCTAGAAAAATAAAATAAAATAATTTTAATAAAAGCAAACCCTAACCCTACTTTTATAAAGTCCTATTCCCCCACTTTTCATACTCAGCCGCCTCACTCTCATTGTTGTAGGTAACTCAGTCCTTTCTTCTCTTTTCTTTCTCTTGTTCGGCGTCCCTTCCCTTTTGCACCTAGTATTGTCACAACCGTTCACCATTTTATCTCTCTTCTTTCCTTCTCTTTTATTCATCAAACATGTCTTCTTTCCTTCTCTTTTATCCATTATATTTTATGTCTTGTCTTTTGTGTGTGTATGTGTGTGTGTGTATTTTTGAATTTCTCCATACTTCTCATCTTCTTTCGACAAGTGGTTGTGAGTGTATTTTAAAAACCTTCCATGAGATTACTTCTTCCTATGACTCCATTCCTCCTTATATGTGTACACACACACACACACACAAAATATATCCTTGCTTTTTGACTAGAGTCGGGAAATCAGGCCTAGCCCGTCGGGCCGGCCCGTTTAGGCCCGAGCTCGTCAAGGTCCTGGCTTATGATTTAGAGCCTCCAGAAGGAGGCAGGCCTACAGGGCCGGCCCTTTTACGCTCGTTTTATGTTTTTTAAAAAATAACTAAATAAGGTGATAAGGGTAACTGGACAGGGTAGTAGACAGACTAATAACCTAACCCTCAGACAGTTAGATGCTCTCTCACTCCACTTAGACCTCATACATAGACAATGTTTTTGTTTTGTTTTGGTTTGGACTTAAGTCTTAATGTTTGTGTTTTGTTAAACATCGGTAATGTTTGATGTTTTAACTTAGTTTTGATAATATTTATGTTTAAAATTAGGTATTTTAGTCTTCAAGCATATAGGAATATAAAAGGTGTTAAACGGGCCCAAGGCCTGTGGGCTTCAACTAAACGGGCCGGGCCCAACAATTTTGTACTTTTTCAAGCTTTTCTTCTTTATTTTATTTTTTGCTTATCTATATTTTTAGTTGGTAGACTCCAAGTTCAAATTTGTCCTTAAACATTTGTTAGATTTGTGCTTCGGTACTTGATTTTTCTGTTTCTTGAAGTCTGTTTGGATTGGACTTAGGTTTTAGTATTTATGTTTTGTTAAATATGGATAATATTTAATATTTTAACTTAAATTTGATGATATTTATGTTTTAAATTAGGTATTTTAGTCTTTAGGGTCATAAGAAGCAAAAAAAATTTAATCGCAGGCTTTAGGCCCATTTTTGGAGTCGGTCCAGCCCGTGACGGAGGGCTAGCCTGTTTTCCCAACTGTATTCCTGACCAAACACCCTTCCTCTGTGAGGGTATATTTTATTATTAACTTTTTTCCCCAACATCTTTTTTTTTTGTTTCTGTTGATGCATGCAGGGTTGTGTATATTTAATTCAGTTTCTTTCTTAACCCTGTGTATATTGCAATATGTTGGGGTTTTTCTATTTCTCTTTTAGACTTGGGTCCTTTTATATAATATATACACTTTCAATTAAATCCGCCAAAATCATCTCTCTTCCTTCTATGCATTCAAATAGCTTGACTTATTCTTCTCTCTCTCTCTCTCTCTCTCTTGAAAGAGGAAAGCTTCATCTAAGAGGGGGTGAATTGAGTGATGTGATAAATTTTTCAGTTGATACGATGATATGAAAATAAGTATAGATAGAGTAGAGTTGAGAAGATTGGCACACAAGAGTTATACTGCTTCATCCCAAAACCCAAGCCTATGTCCAGTCTTCAGAGATCAAGACCTACTAAGATTTTTACTATTCTTTCAAGATTCAATGGGCTCTCAGAATGCCACAAGACCACAATCATCCTTGTATGAACTACGAGCAAAAATATTCTAATACCTATAATTTTCTCTCCCCTTTACGACAAGTCTTATATGTAGAAACAATACTATAACCTTTCTCTCTTATTTACATATGCAAGTTTTATGAGCAGTAACGTACTCTCCTGCTTACACCCCTGTAAGTCTTATGAGCAGCAACGTTCTCTCCTGCCTGCAAGAAAGTTCTCCTAGGAATTCTCTCAATTACTTCTCTCGTAAGGATATCTACCTTCTCAAGGTCCCTGTACCTTGAGATCAAATGAAAATATGATTTGAAATGTATACAGACTCTCTCATAGAGCAAATGTAATAAAAACTGAAGTACAATATGAATACAGAGAAAATATGAAAACATAGACTATTGTAAGTATTTACTGTAAGCTTTTGTTTGATATTCTTCTTCTCTTGATAGTCTCTGATGCTCTGTATTTATACCTAGTTGATTTTGTCCGTTGTGTGATAGCCGTTGTGGAGCAGAATGTAGCATTGTAGAGCTGCATGTGTTCGTTTGAAATCTTCGAACAATATATCATGGAAGGTCTGTAACGTACGTGCTTAGCTAGTCGACTTTGAACGAAATGATTATATTCTCCATTTTTGACTTACCATATGCAACTCTTATCCAGACTTTCAATCTCTTATTTAACACTTAAAGTATATGTTAAATGATGTTTAATAATAATAAGTGAAAACTTTGTGAATAAATAACATTTAACTATGTTCAGATTGATCGCTGTAAGTTTGTTTCGTTTTGGTTTTTGACAGAGTATCACTTGAGTGCATTGAAGACTCACTTGAGTGCAACATCAATTCTTCACATCTGCTTGTGCTTTTGTATAGAACTTCCGAGTGATTTTGCAAGAGTGTGTGATAGAGCTCAATATTTATATCTTTTATTAATTAATCTTAGGCTTTTATGGGACTTAATTGAATATTTTGGGCATAATCAAGTATTAATGTGAGATTTTAGTGAAAGAATAATTTAGGAATTAAAGTGGTTAAATTGTTATATTTTTAATTAATATTTGTTATCCCCATTATTTCTTAATTATGAGCAAAAGATATTACCTTTGTGAATCTAATTTTGTAGGTGATGACATGGCATAACTTACTTATTTAACCTAAAGAGAAATGAATAAAAGAAAGAAAGTGAAGACCATTGGGATATGTGGCGGCTATGA
This sequence comes from Inga oerstediana, assembly GCA_963210345.1. Lineage (NCBI taxonomy): Eukaryota > Viridiplantae > Streptophyta > Magnoliopsida > Fabales > Fabaceae > Inga > Inga oerstediana. Next base: position 37,310,559 of record OY723401.1, on the reverse strand, counting down.
TTATTAAGAGGTAGCTAAATTAAAGAAAAAAAGAAGAGGAGGCATGGAAGAGATGGGCTGGACTGATTGAATTAATTGAAGAATGAAAGATGTGAGGGTTGGACTGAAATGAAGCGATGGAGAGGAGCTGACCGAAAAAGCTAATGGGCCTAAATGGGTGATTTAAAAATTAAAAGTAGAGGTTGGACCGAGATTGATTATTGAAGGAAAAAGAAGCAGCTGAGCCAAAATTAAGAGGTACTGATCGATTTATTAAGGAAATGAGAGTGGACAGAATTGATTATTAGGAAGAGAGCTAGCTAGCCGAAATAATTGACCAAGAAGCAGTTGGAATGAAGTTGTTGAATCAAATGGGAGTTGAAAGAATAGTTGGACCGAAAAGAATAAAGAAAAGCAATTGAGATGGGCTGACCAAAAATTGGAATTAAAAGGAAGATGTAGTAGTTGGAGAGTGGGGACCACGTGGGAAAGGAGAGCAGTACCGAATGAAAGAATAAAGGGTTTGGTGGCTGGAGTGGAAGGGAGACGAAGACCAAGTGTTAAAAGGGGAAGAAACAAGAAAAAGGAAAAGGAGGAGTGTGGCGGCTGTATAAGAGAAAGGAAAGAGGACACGATATAGAGAGGAAAAAGGGGAGGCGCTGGACAACAATGAGAGGGCTGTTCGGTGCTGCAGTCTTAATGGCTCTTCTCTACTTCTTTCATCAAGTTTCATCTTCTTCCATGAGTAGCTAAGTCTTGGTGATTTCCTTGAGTTGGGTAATGGTTTGAGCTTTTAAACATCAATGCAATTCCTTTAAGCTCTCTTTCTATTTAATAATTATATGGCTTGGTTAAGTACGTAATTGTGATCTAGATTGTTCTATGCCAAGTGATAGACTTGGTGGTTGACCTAGAAGTTGATTAATTAATCTTTGTATGATTCAAATTAGGAGTAGGTTGAGTTGTTTATTCTAACTCGGTTGAGTGGATTTTAAATGACTAAACTGAATACTTTGAACTTTTCTAATGGTAATTACATGTTAGAATTGGAAGTTGATTATTCATCTCCTTGAGTCTGAATTATTTTGTGGTATTCATTTAATTGCTTCAGTAGAATGAATTAAATGAGTGTTGCAAGTATGGATCTAGTGGTAGCTTAGTTCCATCCTCTTGACTCATGTTATTGAATTCTTATCATTAGCAAGCAAGGAAGACTAAAACCTCAACTCAAGGGAATCCCATTTTATCATTATACTAGTTAATTTAATTTATCTTGTTGTTAGTGTTAATTTCAATTCCGTTTATTTTTTTGTCTTGAAAACCGAAAAATACAAAAAATATTGAATTAGATTAGATTACTTCATTGGTTTTAAAATCAATTTCTCAAAATGATTTCTCACAACTTTAAGGTATTTGTCACTTTACTATTTAGAAACTTGAAAATTAATCTCCTCACAAGAACAACCTAGGTTGAGCTACTATTCTACATTTTCAAACCTAGTTTTATTTTGAGAACTCACATGACATGGGTCCATTAGTGCATTTTTTCACTTGTGAGTGTTCTAACCTCTCACTCGAGTACGTCTTATCACGCTTGAGTGCATTTGTATTTTGCACTATGGACTCAAGTCTCTCGATAAGACTTGTAGCATATTTTTCAAGAATGTGATTTTGCACTTGTGGGTGTTGTGGGTCCTCACTCGAGTGCATATGTCCTTACTCAAGTGCATCAACATTTTCTCGCATATAGACAACCTTTTGCTCAGTACTTGCATCAAAATCAGAGGAAGTGTGTTTTCTTACTCGCGAGTGTTGCTTCATCACTTGAGTACCAAAGACATTACTTGAGTGCACTTCTCACTTTCAGGCTCTTCCTTACTTTCGGACAAACACTTCCTATACCACACTCGCAAGACTTGAGTGAGCTTGAGGCTCTCACTCGAGTATTGAGTCAGTACTTGAGTGCAACGACCATTTTTTGTCTCTAACTTTGCTTTCTATCAAGAACTTCCAAGAGTATGCCTTCATGCCTGAGTGTAAATCTGGCCATCACTCGGGTGTAGTGCCTCTCACTCGAGCATTACTGAAAATTCTCTGAACTTAGTAGCTCTCTGTAAAACACTTTCAGGCTAACACTCTTGTACTTGAGTTCAAAACTGGTTCTCACTTGAGTAGGAGCTTCATCACTCGAGTACATCAGTTAAAAACATAACAACTTTCTCCTAACTTTGTGAAATATAGTTAGGAATCAATTGAATCAATGGTTATGCCTTCAAAACATAAGTTTCTTACCAAAACACATAATCACCTCTTGTTATCATCAAAACTTGGAATCTAACATCTCTCTTTTCACTCATTTGTGAGTTCATTTTGTCCTTTACTGCGTCTTATGCTTTTGACTACATTTATCCCAGTGTGACCATGTCATCTTCTATTAAAATATAAATATTTGAGAACTTAATTTGTGACTCCTTAGCCTGTTACATCTAACAGCCCTATTAATCACTACACACATATGTTTACCTAGTTATACATATACAAATATATATTACAATAAATTGTTATATTTAAATCTTTTATCTCATACGAAAATTTGATTCTCAAATAATATTGAACCTTAACAAAATAGCTGAATGGAGCTAATATGTATCTAGTATATATAGAAGGACTTTTAAGGTTTTTATGTAGCTTAGGAGTAGTAATCATAGAGCAACTTTAAAGTAGTTTTAATTATTATATTAATAGATCTTACATTTGTGACTTTGTAGACTCTCATTATGGTACATACTATGGAGTATCTTTTGTGTGATTATCTTGAGCTAAGGAGTGGCAAGTAATTCTAAATATTCTTCCATATACTTGTGAATTGTGTATGACTATGAATGACTATCTTTTATAAAACAATGGACTGAATTATATGTATATGTGTATGTATTATAAATTTCCAAGTAAGTAATGTTACAAGAAAATTTCTGTATAACTCACTTTATTTACATAGTTAATAATTTAATTATAATTAATGTATTATTGGATTATTGTTTCCTTTGAAGCATGTTTGAATATATGATGATATTTTATACGAATGGAAGCATGATTTATTATACCTTGTCTTTTAATTATATTATTTGTGATTGAATATAACTTCCATGGCAGTTGCATTTGTGATGGGTTGGAGTAAGGAGGAATTTGTATGTTGAGATCTTTTACCATGTGGTACGCCATCACTCGGTGCACAGTTGATGGTACTTGTCAGGGTCCCTTCTTCCAAGATTTCCTTTGGCCGGGATTGCATTGGAGTTGTGGGACATGTGACACCTCTTTAGTTGAGTTTTTTTAAGGAGGGGAGCCATAGTCCAGACTTAAGCTCATACCTTTGGCCAGGTGTATCTTAAGAACTAGTGAGCTTGGGACAATCCATTCAAATGGATGGATTTTTCTTGGACCATGTGTTAGCCTATGGCTCCAGTCAGCGATATAAGGATGGATGGTGATATAAGGGAGGTTGCATATTTTATATGGCATAATTGTATATTACATGTTATGATGAAAATACATATTTACATAATGATGATTAAATTTGCAATTGTCTTGTATGAGGATTATGGTACATACAGATATATATGTAATCAGTTCCTTCTTTTCATCATATGTGGTTTGCTTGTGTATAGTAGAAACTTTCAATAGTTACTGAGATGTGGAATCTCATCCCATTATATTAACATTTTTCAGGTGAATGTCCTAGTAGGAAGCAAGGGAAGGCACCGTGGACGAGCCTTGAAGGCTCTATTAGGCTCCTTATGCACCTTTATGCCACTTTATATTTAATTTCCATGATACTAGGATTATTTTTCGTCCTAAAATATTTTGGTTGATAAATATTTGTTTGAAATTAAAACTTTGAACTAGTAGTTGAAAGTATCAAGTAAGTGTTATTCAAGTTTTGTTGGGATAGAGTCCTTAAGTTCATAAGTGAACGATAAGTTAATATGTCGTTTCGATGAGGTGTTACAAGTTTGGTAATGCGTAAACTTTGAGATAATCAAAACTAACAGACAATATTAGTGTGAATAAAGTCAAAAGTATAACAAGATAATAGATAAATAAATAGATAATATAATAAGAAGGGGTAAATATGCAATAGTGTGTAGGTGGTACATGTGTTATGAAAGATAATAGAAATTAATGTGAAGTTATAATTTGTGCTATGCAATGTTGTGTGTAAATCAGTAAATGTGTCGTGATGGATGCTTCATGTGTGTAAGGATTATAGAAAATGAGTGTAGGTTTGCATGAGTAAGCATATCAAATGTTTGTGTGGCTTGATTGAAGTGCATCAATAACTTTAAGAGTAATATGTAAATAAGTACATATATGTGGCACATATCCATTTGTGATATGTCAAGCAACATTAGTCTATTAATTTAAATATATTGTAGAATATATTTCTTTTAAAAGAAAGGGGCTTATATGTTCCTTGATTGGGAGAAAAGTTAGATTTAGCTTTTTAAAATAAGTTTGGGCCAAAGAAACCTATTTGGGAAATCATGTTTAATTAGTAGTGGTATTGAGATAAGTAAATATCAAAGTGCATAGAGAATTACTAGCATTGATATTAGAATAAAATAGCAATTAGAGGCTATAACATGCAGATTGTATGTCATCATGCACATAAATATTTAGTTTATTGACCATGAGATAAACTAGATAGACTAATTATAGAACTTGATAAATAGTGTGAGCTTATTAGAGGTAGCAAATAAATTCGTTATTAAATGTATCAGTAAGAAAGAGAAACCCTTGTAGGAAGATTGATGTTAGGGAGTCAAATTAGATGTTGAGCATGAAATATGAGACAAAAAAACTACTCTTCAAATGATTTTTTCTTAAAATAAGATAAAGAGATGAATAAAATATTAAGGATAAATATTTAGTTGTCTCCATGAAAATTTGAAATGCGACTCATAAATTTTAATTATTTTTTTAGGAATTTCAGATATTTTGTTATGAATAGAATTTCTTCTTTTGAATTAACTTTTAGTAAGTTTTATACTCTATAATCATATTTTCTTTTCATATATTGTGAAATTACATGTAGTTTTGAAACTTGATATAGTTAGGAGTTAAGCAAGATTTTATTATGATGTGTTTAAAAATTTTATTTATGAACTTAATGTTTTTTTTTGTGGAATTGAGAGAGAAGATTTTAAATTGTTATTTATCCAAGGATATTAAAGTGTAGAAAATGCAAATAGCTTTTTTTTTTTTTTTCAAGGCTAGAAGGATGAAATTCATAGTCATAAAGAGAATTCTTTTCAAATATCAAGAAAACTAACAAACTTTTGTACTTACTTAAATATGTAATGAAAAGAAAATAGATACTAGATAACTGAATAGTGTTAAAGTATATGATAGAGATTGATGTCTTGGGAGATTTTTTGAGGCTATAGAATTGTAGTTAATACCATATCATAAGCTTTAGGTGGACATCTCTTTAAGGATGAAAATCTAGAGCTCTTTTTGGAGTAAACGCTAAGATGTTATGATTGTATAATTTTGAGATGGATTTAGACTGAAAAAAAAATCCCTTAAGGAATTTTTATGATTTTGTTTTAGAGATTAGTATGTGATTGAAGGGTAATCTAACTATATGCATATGTGGATTAGCAACATAATAAGAATTATATGACAAATTGACTATATGGTAAATGGTGTTGACTAAGTATTCTTAAATCAGGATCTTACTAAATAGTTAAAGGTCATAAACCTTTAGGAAGGGGTGTATATATAAGCCTAGGTGATATTGGAATAGGAGTAGATTTAGAATTGTTAAGTATACCAACATATATAATATTAACAAACAACACAAAAGAGTAAAAAAAAAAAGAGAGGATCAAGTTTGATAGATATATGTCACACAGGAGTAGAGATAGTAATACAAGTGGTAATATCACTAAAGTGATTTGTCCAAAATGATCATAGCGATTTAAATCAAGTTAGGTATGGACAAGCTGGACAATTTGTTTTATCAGAGTAGCGCAATGGAAACAAGTCAAGTGAATTGGAAAAACTTGTTGAGTTGGCATATGGATTAGGGACTAGGATTTTGGGAACAAAATTTCTAAAAGGTGGGAAGAATTGTAACACACCAAATTTGCATTCATAAGACAGATAATTTTATGAAGGAAACATTTAGGGGTAAATATAATTTAGTGAATAATGGTTTAAACAAGGAAGATAAATCGAAATTAAATTAAAACATTAAAGTTAAATGAAGTTTAATAAAAATATAATTAAGATTATTTTATTGAATTTCTTTAGAAACGATAAAATAATAAAGTTAGTAGAGGTTAAGTGAGAGTATTTAATTTTAATTTTGATTATGTCTGTATAAGTAAATAAATAATAAAATAAAAGAGACTAAAAAGTCTCACATCGACTAAATAAGAAGAAGAGAGAGCTCTTAGAACCTATATATAGGAGTATTGAGGTGGACTAAAACTACAACTTTTCTCTTTTCTCATACAACTAGGGCACCTTCGGTAAAATGCCATTTGTGCTTCCGCTAACCATTGGATCGGGCTAAAATATTGTCAGCCTATCCAAAACATCCAATCAAGCAATTTCAATGGTTTGATTAGAAATCATTGCAATGGGTTGTGAGTTACAAAGCCTAGATGACGAATGAAATTTTGGGACTTGGAGAACAAACCCTAGAGGAAAGAATCAATATTCTAGAATAAGTTCACCTTTGGATCATCATACAATTTTGTGCTTTGTTTGAGACATTCTATTTGGAAAAACCAACAGTGGGATCTTTGATTTGGTGCTTAAGGTAAGAGTAATTTATCACACATTGAATATGTTATTTGAAAAATAGGAACTATGTCATAGATTTAGGAGTTTTCTAGATATTCTAAAGGTTAACATCCCAAATTGAGATCATAGAAACGTTAGACAAGGATAATCTAATGCTCTGATGATCCCAATTCTTACATCTAATATAGTTATAGTATAACGTTTCCTACTCGTAGAAAATTATGAGCAACTCGATGGTGGAGAAATTATAAACATCTAGTATTGTTAAAAGACTTTGCATTAATTAACTTTCTCGTTACTCTAAGCTTTGGATTAAGGATTTTTCTTGGTTGGAATTTAAAGAATACCAGGTAATGTGGTCCTATCTATCTTATTTATCGGTGCTGCTCATGGGTTTTTCTAAAAAACTCCACAAGTCTAAATGAGTAGAATAGGTGTGTATCTTACTATTTTATGACCAATAACACCTCTTGGGACATTTATGTGAATCCTAGGATTGGATAGATTAATTTTTGGAATCATTAGAGATAATTAGAGGTCTGGATGTGTGAACTGAACTTTTATGATATCTTTGTGATTCATGCCTCACAAGTAACCTTGTATGGGCAATTGAACTACTAGTACGATATGTTTCTGAGTACGGACTTGATGAATATATGTGTTATGTATGTGATGCACTGAGATTCTGTACTATTTATACATTGTTGATTAGCTGGATAAAGAATGTATGCCTGTGTTGGAACATGTTGATTTTATGTTATGAACTGGAATTGATTATTATGCACTTCTACCTGGCATCTATTTTATAAGGCAATATTCCCTGATACGACATTCCAGGGGTTTTTAGGCAGTATTCCCGGTAGATAAGATGGGTAGTGATTGCATTACTGAGACAGTGGTCTCATCTCGTTACTTACATTTTTTCAGGTGAGAGCTTAAGTGTCGAAGCAACTGGGAAGGCATGTGATGATGTGGCTACCCTAACAAGTAGCTAGCGGTTACTACTTATTTCATTTTATTGACATATTTAGGGAATTTTGCCTATTATATCATGCTGCATGTGAATTTACTTAGAATATATAATTGCACTTTTTTGATAGACGGTTGAGGACCAATGATGTTTATTTACTTAATTTGGATTGTTGATTGAAGAATTTATTTCGATGTCTTTTTGAAGAAATTTTTGAAAATCATGTTAAGCTTAGGGTTAATTAGAGATGGTGTTACATTCTACCTCCTATTATTAAGTTTTTCTTCTCTCCTTTTTAGTTTATTATGGAAGAAAAATTTAGGGATTGTTACATTTCGAATTATTTAGCCTTTTAGTTGATTATTTTACTTTTAATGAAGCTAGTGAGTCTTGAATAAGAGTCATAAGGTTTACATTGGTGCTTGAAGGATTGATTTGAGGAAAATAGAGTTAGTGTTTGATTGGGAAATTTGAGATTTATGATATTGGAGCTCTAGATTCAAATTTTATGTTATATTTTAACTTATTAGAGGTTATATTGATAATTAAATGGATTGGATTTGAGGTTTATAAGAAGATATGAATATTTGGGATTTTTGGTGAAACTTTAAGTGTAAGGAATTAGGGTGTCTTGAATAATTTGAGAAGATAATTGAGTTTTGGTGATTCTAATAGTGAAAGAAGGAATTGTGATTGTAATGATGACTTGGGGACGAGTTGATTTATGAGATTTTGCATTAAGGCTAAAGTGAGCAAATTTTGGGAATTTTAACATGAACGGAGGAAATTATTATTATCAATAATTTTAATGAGTAAAATGAAATTAAGGGATAATAGAAATATTATTGGGATAGAGAAATTGAGTAATGGTAGTAAATTAGAAGTTTGGGGATTTGTATTAAAGTGAACAATTTGAAGGTTATATAAAGATTTGAAATAGAGTTTGATTTGTGAGTAAGATTTTGAGTTGGTATTGATAATGCAATTAATGAAAATAAGGTTTGGTAATTGGGTTGATTGGGAATGGTCAAGGATGATAGTTGAAACTGCTAGAGAGAATTTAAGTCTTTAAAATGTTTTTTTTAACCACTTAATTAGTTTGAAAACTTAATTGTGGTTCCAATTGATTGTTACAGATTGATTTGTGAATTGTGGCTGAGCTTGGAGCTAAAATTCTTGTGGTAAGCTTAGCTTTGGCTAGAGGTAACCACTTTTCACTTGTTATGTGTGTTGGTAAGTTGTTTGTGAGTATTTTGTGAAATGATTATGAGAATGAAAATTTTATATTGATATACTTTGAAATGTTTATTGAGATTGAGAAAGTTACCATAATGTTGATAAGTATTTTGAAAGAAATTTCCTTATGGAATATTATGATTTAAATTGTGTTATATATATATATATGAGTTGAGAATTGAGATATTATGGCATGTATATGAAAATGATTTGAATAACATGATTTGAATGTAAAAATCTTGAGAAATTCCCATTGAACTATTTATGGATAATTATTGTGATGGTTGGATTAGGATGGGATAGAGTAGTTTGTTCCACCACGTGGTGTAGCCTCCATTGGTGCATGATGGTTAACTTTCTATTGTCCCACTAGTTCAATAAGGAATTGTGCCACTAGTTCAATGAGTGGCTGCGACGTCCAACTAGCTCAACGAGGGGAAAAGACCCCATGGTCTGGGCATGTGCTCTGTGGATTTTGGCCGGTCCTTATCACATGACTAGTGAGCTTTTTAGTGGCTAGTAACATGGATAGTAACTTAGCCCATGGGTCTAGTCAACAAAAATAAGGCGGTTCAGTTGGATTGATAGGAGGCAATTTGGGAATTGTGATATGGAAATTATGATGGCAAAATTTGTGATATGGAAATTGTGATATGGAATTTGTGATATTGATATTGTGATTTGGAAATTATGATGCAAAATTTGTGATATGGAAATTGTGTTACGGAATTTGTTATATAGGATTTGGGATATGGAACTGGCAGTATTTTATTTTGTGAAGTATATCACTAATACTTTGTTTTATAAATCATTTCATTTGGCACCTCCCAAGTATGTTGATTAATGATGGTTTAATTTGTGAAACAGTGAGAAAAGTTCTATTATCCATGATAAATTATTAAATGTTTAGTTGATGGATAGTAAACTTTTGACATCTTATAAATGTTTGAGATAGAATATTATTCAAAAACTAGTTTATCTTTAGGCTTATGGTTGAATATTATATTCTGAGCTCGGTGAAGCTCAAGGCCCAACTATTAATTGGAATGGCTTTATAAACGTGTTGATTTGAAATGGCCTAGTTACAATTAATTAGAAAGGTTTAATCATCCATGATAAATTTTAAATGACTAGTTTACTCTTTTCTATCATGTATAGATTTTTGTTGTGATTTAAATAATTTATAACCATGGTAGTGTTTTTAAATGGCTAGTTGAACTCTTTTCCTATCAGGGTTAACTTTTGAAAGATGAGTTGTAATCTTTTCTATTATGGTAAACCTTCAGGTTTAAGTTTTCTCTTTTATGCCATAGTATTGTTTATTATTTGAAAATTTGATTTAATGTATGGATAATTGAGTTTTAATTAAAGTATTTTACATCCTCCTTACTAAATATGTTAGTAGTGCGTAAAGTTGGTTTTCCAAAATACTCTCTTAAGTCAACCCCTTGTTCAACACCATTGACACACCCTCTGTAAGCCCCTTCCATATAAGCCTTGAAAACAGTTCGAAAACATGTCATAAAGTAAATGGGAGACCAACAGATAATTTAAAACTCACTAGAGGGCCCGACTTCAAGACAGGATTCGATCCTGTGATAATGTGGGTTTTCAAAAACTTTTCAAAACCTATTTAATAAGGTCTCACTTCTACTTTTCCAATCTATTTGACCTATTCAGTTTTGTTTCATTCATAAATCTCAGAGTATTCAACAAAATTTCCCGATGAGGTCTCGTGTTATATTCAATAACTAGTAGGGTCTACAGGGCATATTTGCCCATCTTAGTTTCCCATACCCATCTTAGATTACATACAGATACACAAATCTATGATAGGTACGTCCACCTTTACTACATTGTACTCATAAATACATCATATACATGCATCTACAAGTTTGATAACCAACTAACAAAACTCAAATCCCTTAGTCACAAACACTAGCCGCGCTTGTTGACCAGCTTTTCCTTTGATCTGCTTGCCCTAGCTATAGGTTTCTCATTGGAAAGAGTGAGATTGATATGAATTTCAAGAGTAACATTTCACTCATATGACATATAATTTCAAAAAGCATGTATGCAATCACCATATAGTAGCATTCACAACAACATTTACATTCATGACATTCATCACAACTCGTGACATTTACGACAACTTTCATAAATGTATACAGATTCATGACATTCATCACACAGCATTTACGACAGCTTTTATAGCTATATACATATTCGTGACATTTGTCACACATCATTTATGAGAACCTTCATAGCTGTATACACATTCATGACATTCGTTACACAACAGCATTCACAGTAGCATTCACTTTCGTGACATTTGTCACACAGCAGCACTCACATTTGTCACAATAGATGATATGCACGTATATACAAAGCATTATACATGATTTAAGAGAAAGAGTCACCATCTTGTTCTTTCTAATCTTGCTCGAGCACAGGTTTCTTACGCTTAGGGTAAATGTCATATCTTATAAGCCAAAATTTAGGATGATGAGTTATTTCCTATTCCAATTCTTAAATAACTACAAAACACTTAGGTTTGGTTATCATTTGAGTCCCTTTGTTGGCTATGAGAAGCTCAAACAAAAGCCTAAAAGGATTGGGAAGAGGTAGACTAAAAACGACCTTTCAAAAATTCAAAATGCTGAAATTGGGGGTTGGCCGCGGCCAAATATCCCCTGGCCAAGGCCAAGAAATAGTTAGAAACTTTTTAGCTGCTGCCAAGAACCTTTGGTTGTGGCAAAAAATAGGTCAGAAGCTTTTGAGTAGCGGCTAAGAACCTTTTGGCGGTGGCCAAGAAAATTCCTATTTCTTGGCTGAACTTCCAAAACATCATAACTAAATCTAAAAAAATTGAATGGAGTGATTCCAAGTATTATTTGAAGCTTTTTAAATCCTCTACATAGGAAAAATATGAATCACTACCATCTACAACCACAAAAATACATAACTTCCGGCACACACATCTAAATGACACCCATTTTATGTCATTTTAAAGCTTGACATATCCTCTATTCAACTAGAAAGTTTCAGAATTTTTAGCCATCATTTACTCATTCAAAACTACCATGTAAACTAGCTGCCTTGGATAGAGTTTTTGTTGACAAAACTTCCAATTTTTCAACATATGACTCCAATAGTCCAAAACACACCACATGACACCATTAACACCACAAAACACCATGAACTCTCTAAAACCCTAATATATACGAAAATAGGTCAAACTTCCATAAACCAAAGTTCTCAACCAATGATCACAATATACATATCAAAGGGTTGCTTTTGCTCACCTTTATTACTTCCTCTAGTTAGTTCTTTGATTCTCCAACTACTAATTTTTCTTGAGTGCACAAAACACCTCTTCTTAAAAATCTAAAGCCATACAAATGAAGCTCTCATCAAGAGGAACAAGATTAGGGAAGAGGTTTTGAGCAACAAAGATCATCTATAAGGTTAAAACTTAAGTAGAAGAGCTAACCTTCACCTTGAATCCTTTCTCTTTCCTCATCCTATCCTAGGATGGCTTTGAGCTTGAAGAGAGAGAGAAAAGTGATGAAATGATCAGATTTTTTAGCCCCTCCATGCACTTAGCCGACTTGAGAGGAGAGAGGGAAGATTTGAAATAATTACTTGACTTTTCAACTCTCCCTTGCCTAAATCATTTGGTGCCATATGTATGATCCTATGGCCTCTCCAAAAAGCATGTAGCCATATGATTACTCTAACTAATTCCATTAGCCATTTAGTCACACCTCTTGTTCTTTTAGCTAATAGCCAATTTCCTCTTCGGTTGTTGACCGAGAAATTTCTTTCTTCCCGTTTTGCCCCTGACTATTGCAATTTTAATTAGATTGCCACTTGACACATTATTTGATCCCTTTATCACATGCCATGCTCCCTTCCCTTCATTTTTAATTCAATTTAGGCTTTGTCACCATAATTGAGCTTAAATACTGGGTTTGGGCACTTTCTACTACTGATTCGGGTTATAATTCACACTTTATTCCCTAAAAGTGTTTGTCTAACATTCATTACATCCACTTTAGGAGTCATGAGCCCTTACACATATTTTAGGGCATTACACCCTCTATGATCTTTTTTGCCTGTTGCAACGATTAAAAAGTCATTCTTCCCATCTGGCCTAAAGGCTCACTTGACTTCTTGTTTCTTAAGCTTATCTTATCACATATATATTACAAATATAAGTATGAACATTATGCTTAGTTATCTAATGTAACTAATATAGTAATGTGTCTTACAATTTTTTTAGCAACTTTGCGAGCATTTTAAATCATGTATGACCTGCTCCTTGATTGGCTAGCATACAACCATGTCTCTTCGAGTCGGACTGGAGAAGGTGGTGAAAGCATAACTAAAGGATCTTCTTTCACTGCTTCTTGAACTTCCTCCGGTTGGCCACCATTAAGTCCTTATTTGCATTAGTATAATCACCTTAAGACATTATGTGTAGGCAATCATTCTTACTACCATTTTCAATTGCTTTTGCCCTTCTTTCCTAAAGGTAACAATCATAATAAAAGACAAATACCTGTTAATAGTTAAAATGAATCAATTGGGAATAACACGCAAAAAAATTAAACTTACCATGCTGCTAAGGTAGTACGCAATTGGTAGAATTTGGCTTAAGCTTTTGGAGTAATAGATAGATATTTATCAAATGGAGTAGGATGAGGCTTGCCTTACTCTACTTGAACATGAATGAAATTGCATTTTAATCATGTCTTGAAAGCCTGGAAATGGTCACACAAGTAATAGAGGGTCTTGTCTTTTACCGCTTGAATATTTGGAACATCATATATGAGCTGCATTACACGCCATTGAAATGGTTGGCAATATGAACAACAATTATTACTATTAGTGGCATAGGACAAAATGTGATAAATTAAAAGTGTGTTTTATACCAAGACAGTATGCCAAAGTAAGTCCTTAACATCTCTAGAAACCTCTTCCCAAGTCTCTTTGGCGACTAGCACGTTGTTGCATATGAGGGCACCTAGGTAACTTTTGTAGGAGGTCGCATTTTCCCTAATTAGCTTCCAGTTGTTGTCAAATTTTAATCAGACTTTTTATCCAGGAATTACAAGACAAGTTGAAATCTATCAGTTTGGTAGCCCTTTTATCTCTTCTTTATCTAGGGCAGGAGGTAGGTTCATACTGATCACCATGAGGCATCGCCTGTATAGACATGCTTGAGGTTAGACTGCCTATAGCATTCAAGACATCAACAACAATCTATGTATTGGTAAGACTAGACTGATCTGCAACAGCCTCATCATAAGGTTGATTGGTTTGATCGAACTGATACGCCCTCTATGATCTTTTTTACCTAATCTGATTGATATTATCATTAGCTATATTCTTGTTATGAAAAAATGTTAGGTCACAAGACATAATATTAATATACATTGAAATTAAAAGATCATAGGCAACATAATACTAACTATTGAAATAGATTCATATAGGTATATATTCTCATATCCCTTCAAAGTGATCATTCCTTACAACTTATTCATCATCTGGCTCATCTTCTTCATTCAATTCATGAAGACCCCTTGAAAAAGAAGGAGTCTTAGAAATATCAATATTCGAATAATTAGGGTTTTCATAATCTATCACTCGTTTCCCTTGAAGAACCATGGACCATCCACTTTTTACAGGGTCATCAATATAGAAAACTGATTTAGCATAGTTTGACAATATAAAAGGCTTATCACTGAATCATCTACTATTAAGATCAACAAGTGTAGATCCTAACTCATCGACCTCAATACCATTATTAATGTCAACCCACTTGTACTTGAAAACAAGCAATCTAAATTGGACATAGTTCACCTGCCATATCTCTTCAATGACTCCATAATATGGCATGGCTGCCAATTTAGGTTTCTTGTCTTTTGAACTTGAGAAATGTATAAACTTAGACACTAATATCATACTACTATTTTGCACAATACTCTTATCATCTAGTGTCTTTAAATAAAAAGAATACCTTTTGATGTCAAATGACTGCAAAGTAATCACATCTAATATAGTACTACGAGACAACTATTCAACGTATCTAGAGCACATCCATCCATTGCTTCAACTTTTATCTTTAAACCACTGTGCAAAAGTTTTGTTATGCCCCTTAATTAGCCTTTACTCAGCTATTTTGGCCTTACCATTCCCTTCCTAACATGTTCTTTATGTGCTAGTATATACTTTTCAACTTCATCAATATTATTCAAGATGTGCAAGTGTAGTTGTCATATTTCATGAGAATCTATAGTCTTCACATCAACCCTGCATTTACCTCATTCTTTAAGTTTACGTTTATTAGGAACCCTAATTGGTGGCACTTATGACAGGTACTGCAGACCAAATTCCATAGCTTATTGGGAAACATATTTCTAAACTATGGATGCTTTTGGCCAGTTTGGGTTCTTGACATACCCTTTTGAGGTTTTTCATTATTATTTCAATTGGGTACATCAAGTGTAAATAGATGGGGCCACAAAACTTTATCTCTTTCATCAAATGAACAATCAAGTGAACCATGATTTCGAAAAATGTAGGAAGAAATATCTTCTCAAGTTTGAACCAGATTAGATATCCTTCATGTTCCATTTCTTTCAATTTTTGGGCTTAAGCACATTGTTGTATACAACATTGAAGAAAAAGCCAAGTCTAGTCATCATATGTCTCAACTTGTCCTCAAATAACCACTAGGAATAGTTTTTGCATTATGACATGACAGTCATGAGACTTTAGTTCTACTAGTCTTAAATCTTTCATTGAACAAGCTTCTTAATATTCAAACAATAGCTAGAGAGTACTTTGATGCCATACAAACACTGACATATGCTTATATTCTCTTCCTTTAATAAAGTATGAGGAGCTAGGAAACAATTGTTATATATGTTTAGTTTTGATGATGTCAAATATAGATGCCAAAATATTAATAGAAAAATGTTTGCATAATGCATTTATCTGCTACATTGACCAACTATTACGTTTAATATGAAGTATCTTGTAGAATAGGCAAGCAAAGAAAGAAGATATCAAGTTGGATTATGGTGAATGATTAAGAAAAAGATTAAGAAGATATTGAAGATTGAAGTTATCAACTATGAGGAGAAGAAACCAAGAAAAAAAAGAAATTATTGAGCTAGATTGTGGAGAGTGACCATCAAGAGGAAAAAGAAGAAGGAAAGTAAAGAAAGAAGAGCCTTTGTAACCCCCTGCCTTAATTAGCGTAATTATAATTCGATATCACTTAATTAAATTGGTTTAGAGACCGTCGAATAGTTCAAAACTCATTTAAAATTCCCTTTTATAGTAGGGACTTTACAAAATTTTCAAAACTTCTTTTCTATTCCGGTCTCAAATTCAATTATCGAATATAATCACCTGTGCAGTTAATTTACATTCATTCATATCAGAATATCTAATAGCAAACCCGGCAACCCTCGGGTTCCAGTCATCCACTAGAAAGTTTACAATTCCCATATAGGGGATTACACAACTATATTCTGTTACTAAATACAGCCCAAAAATAATTTACAAGATCCCTGTCCAACAGGTTTAACCAACATATCCAAAAGTAAATGTCCCTATAGGGTTCTAATTGCTCCGGGTCGTACGCTTCTCCTTAGAGCCACTCGCCCTATCTGAAAGGTTAGTTAAAGGAAAGAATGAGATTCAAGAGAATCCCAGTAGTAACAAAACATTTATACCACACATAAGTACACAGCATGTAAGCAAATCATCATACAGCAGCAGCAGCACAAATCACACTCCACCCTCATCCCCTTTCTCCGCCGGGAAGGCACACAGTCCTAACCCAAACCGTTGTTAGCTACTCAGGGACTATTGGCGTGGCAGTGCATACACATAGCCTTATAGCTCATATAGCTATCTGGCTTTCACAAATGGCCCGTCGGCCCTCACAAATAGCCTTTCAGCCCACATAATCACATATACCACACCTCATCCTCATCCCCTTTCTCCGCCGGGAAGGCATACAACCCTTGCCCGATCTGTTGTTAGCTACTCAGGGACTATTGGTATGACGGTGTTTACACATATTCACAATGTCGCAGCATACGAGTTTATCACAAATCAATGATAATACACACATACAATGCATCACATATGGTACGAAAGAAAAGTTACTACCTCGTTCCTTCCTGACGTTTGCTGGCTCAGTGGGCTCACGAGGACGGCAAATGTCAAATCCTATAAACCAAATTAGGGACAATAAATCAATCTCTTTTCCAAGTTCTTAATTCCATAGTACTTAAGTTGGTTATCATTTAGACTCTTTAGGTGGCTATTAAAGGCCTAAACATATGCCCAAAGGGTTGGGAAAGGCTATACCAAAAACCACCTTTAAAAAGTGTAAAATACTGATTTTTGGGGGTTGGCCGTAGCCCACAAATCCACTGGCCGCGGCCAAAAACTGCTCAGAAACATTTGGGCCGCGGCCAAGAAAATCCAGTTTCTTGGCTGGACTTCCAAAAATCATAACTAATTCAAGAAAAATCGAAATAAGGTAATTCCAAAGCCAAATGAAAGCTATTTAAGTCCTCTTTCTAGGCCAAATATTGGAAAATACTGGAAATCACCACAAAAGTCCAGATTTACCAAAAACCTAACATTGTGCCAAAACAGGGTCCAGTTTTGATGCCAAACTTTGGACAGTTCAAACTCCCAGCTCACAAAGCTAAATGACACAAAATTTATGTCCATTTTGAAGCTTGGGAAGTGAAATTTAAAACTGGAAAGTTTCATAATTTTCTAACATCATTAGCCTAATCAAAACGCCCACACAAAAAGACTGCCCAGCACAGACTTACATTGGGCAGTTTTTCCAGATTTTCACATTTGATCCCAAATGATTCCCATTCCAACCCAAACACCATTCTCACACAATTTTGCTCAAAAAAACCATTGGAATCATCAAAATGACCAAATTCAACTCCCATTGACATATTACACAACAACCACAACATGTCTCACAATGTCACAACACAATTCACACATTGCCACACTTTCCAACCCAAGTTCCCAAATCAATTCCAATGGCCAAAATGTTCAACAAAAGACCAAATTCTACACAACACATAAGCCAATTCATTCCATTCGAAAGTTGCACAAAATCAGGGCAAATTCATAAATTCTCAATGCTCAACCAATGATTACAACAACTATACCAAAATACTTCTAATTCTTACCTCTTCTTCTTCCTAAAGCCAATTCTTCAATTCTCCAACTTCCAAATTTCCACAAGTTCTCAAACTTCACCAACCAAAATTCTGAAACCATAGGAATATAGCCCTCAACCTCATGAACAACATTAATGAAAGACACTTGAGCATATGAAAGCATTAACTTACCAAAAACTCAAGCTTTTCTCCTTCTCTTTCCTTAGCTTGTTCAGCAAAAAAAAATGGAGGAGGATGAGAGAGAGAAATGAGATATTGATGATGATGATGATTTCATTCCCTCACACATACACACATAAACCGACTAGGAAGAGAGAAGAAAGAGAAAAATAGTTTGAAAGTTTGACTTTAATCTAAGGGTCCTTATTTTGACACTTGGCACCATCTTGTTTTCCCTTCTATGATTTCACATGCATTTGCATGCACAAGATTCCACCTCTTGGTCTTTCAATCTTAGCCATTAATCTTGATTACTAAGAAATGTTCTCAATGGTATCTAACCAGTCGGTCGGTAAATTTACCGTTTTGCCCCTGATTATCACAATGCACGATATATACTTCAAAAGTGCTCAATTAATATTAATTACATTACTTTGAAATTGCTAATCCTTGATCACAATCCAGGATATTACAGCCTTCATCATATTAGTCAAAGAAAAGAAGCTATCTAATTGGATTATGGAGAATGATTAAGGAAGAAGAAAAAAGAGATTAAAGAAAGAGAAACTTGTAATATCTAATGGGAATATTAAGATTCAAGCTCTTAGATGTTATATTGGAGGTCTCTATGGTTAAATGAAGGTTAGAATAGGTCATAATTTGAAGCTAAAATGACTTATCTGAAAGTTATACCAACTTCACTTGAGTGATCACTCGAGTAGCATCTCCAGATATGATCACTCGAGTGACCACTCGAGTGATGTTCTTCGTTACTGGTAGCATCACTCAAGTAATGTCATAGTGATAACCATTCTGTTGTGTTATGTTTTCGTTTAACATGACGGAGGTTCAGTGTTTTAGACATTTCTCTTAAACCATATATCTAATTGAAATGAAACTTATTTCATATACAACTAGACTCCAAATGTGACACACTGACACCAATCAAAATAAACAAATTTCAGATGAAGGCACTATCAGTTTTGGAATTTGACACTGGAATTTCTCACTTTATTTTAACAGGTTTAGGGCATTAGATGTATCTTACAAAATACACATACGATTAAGGCGAAACTTATTGTATATGAAATGACACTCAAAATGCGTTTCATAAAAGCGAAGATTAAGCTTAAATAGTCTCACACGAAAGAGATATAGATCTTAGAAGTTGACACTTGATGTTATAACGATGTTTAGAACAACAGTCATTCTTCATATCATAACTTTCAGAAGACATGATTTTTTGACTGAAACTTATTTCATGTAAAACTAGATTATGACACCAAGATCAATCTTAACAAAGTTTAGATGGAAAAGATATGAATTTTGGATATTGACTTTGAAATTTTTCAATTTACACTAGACTCAATGGGATTCAACGATTCGAGGATCAAGCTCAAAGTGGTTTAAAATGAAAGAGATGTGAAGTTTGTAATTTGACGTTTGAAATTCAAACACTGTTCAAACTAGCAGTTACTATTTTGATAATGACTTTTGGAAGACAACAAATTTGGGAGTGATTCTTGTTGCATTGGAAAGTTGTGATGATAGGTCATTTACTAGATTTGGATTCAAAATGAGTTCATTACTAGCAAAGATCACTCAGTGATGTGAAAGTGATGCACATCACTTTTAGTGATGCACTGTTCGCTTTGAAGATCACCGTGTTCACTTTGAAGATCACTATATGGCCACTCGAGTGATGATCACTATCACATCTCCACAGTGTTCCCAAAGAGTGATGTTCTGCACAGGTTTTAATTATCATCTCGGATTTCACAATTTTCTTCCAAACTCATGTAAATCTTGATTATATTATTTCTAATAATTATTACTAAATTTTATATGAAGACTATAGGAGATTAAACTTGAATTAAGCTTCAATGGCCAAAAAGAAAATCTTGTTAGAACTTCTAACAACTATTTACAACAGTCGTTTTATACTCAATGAGAAGAAGCAAGCTCAATGGTCATTGTAATATCTGAAAAAGTGATTAAGGGCTAATGACTTCAAAAGTGGATGTAATTATTGTTGAATAAACACTTTTAGAGAATGTGTGATGGGAATTTGGATATTTTAATGATTCCAATGGCTTCCTTGTGAAAATTCGTGTGGGGAGAGTGTTTATTGTGAAATTGGAACCATTGGGAACAATTGTGCAAAAGTTGAAAACTCTATCCATTGAAACTCTGTACAGGGCAGCCGATTTGTATTGACGTTTTAGATAGGCAAATGGTGTCTAACAATTCTGAACTTTTCCAGTCTTAAATTTCACATGTCAAGCTTCAAAATTCACATATAATTTGTATCATTTTGATTTGTAAGCTAAGAGTTATGGATTTTTGAAGTTTGCCCAGTGAAATTAATATTTTTCTGGAATAGTATGCAAAGATTGAAATTCTGGGAATTTTGTGATTCCATCCAGAAAACTTATATATTTTTCCTTAAAACTAGACTCAATAAGTGTTCCATAGGCTTTGGAATCACTCCAATTCAATTTTTCTAGAATTAGTTATGATTTTTCAAAGTTTGGGCAGAAATCTGCCAGAATTTCTGAAAAATCTGAAATTGTTGGAAATTAATCAATAATTAAATATCATATAATATATGATATTAAATACCATCAGCCTTCTTTCTCCAGCCATTTTCGTGTTGTTCCAGACCTGAAACAAGAGAGAGAAGGTGAGAGAGTTTAGAGAGAGAAAGGGAAGAAATCTCACAAAGTAAGCCGATTTCTCCGACGATTTAGCTCCTAACGCGTATAACTCTGACTCTAAGCAACTCCTATTTATTCTTTAAGGTTGTGAAGCTCAAAATTTGGTGTTTCAAGGGTTAGGGTTCAGCCACCTTGAGGAAAGCTAGTGGGAGCTTAAGGTAACTTCCAAACCTTCATATATTAACTATTCTGGCTGCTGTGGGCAATTTAATCGGTGAAATTTCGCCGGATCGCCATTGGTTTTAAATTTTGGAAATTGAGTTTCCTAAGGGTTATGCTGCCCAATTTTGGTTCAAATGGTAGTTATAACCTAATGTAATAGTTAATAAAGTGGTTAGGAGTAGAAAGAAACGCGTTTAAGGAGCCGAAATCATAAAACCTTGATTTTCCTCGGAGAACTCATAAATTTTGGCCAGCTCTAGAAATGGGTCTTAGAGTTCGATTTTCAATTATTTGATGGTTCCATTATGTTCAGGAGCGAAAATTAGGTGGGGCTACAGTTGGCCACTTTTTCGGAAAAGGCCGAAAAAGCATAATTACGAAAAAGCCCCTAAAACCCTTAAAGTGGGGCTGCCAAGGGTAAATTTGTAATTTGACATTGAATTTGATAATTATGAGTCCGGAAATGGATTCCTTGCGAGAAAATTTGTTAGGATAGCCCAGGTTAGAATTTCGGGAAAAGTGCAGCCGGACCGGGTACAGCGGGCCCGGGCCGGGTCCCTGGGGCATTTTTGTAAATTTTCATGATAGATTCATATAATCCCCAGAAACACTATGGAAGTGTCTAAATGGTGCATTTGGAATTGTAGGGTTCAACATTTTCCCTGATCGTGAACAACCCGTGCTAGAGCACATTCGGAAAGAACCAGGTAGTGACTCTTTCTGTTATACTGTGTGTGAAACATTATATGTATGTTTGTCATGCATTAAGAATACTTTGTGAATACATTGTGATGCTTTGAGTTCGCAGTGCAAGCTGACGCATAGTGATACTTTGTGATACATAGAGATCGCAGCGAAAGCTGACGCATAGAGATTACAGCCATGAGTGCTATCGTTTGTGGCGAAAGCCATGATACATTGTGATGCCGCTTAACATTATCATATATGCTATGTGTCTATACACTGTATGAGTGATTTGTTACTTCAGAGATTCTTTTGAATCTCATTCTTTCCATTGACTAACATTTCAGACAGGGCAGGTGGCTCCAAGGAGAAACGAACTACTAGGAGTGGCTAGGATCTTGTAGAGATGTGTTGTTAGGTTGTTGGTCATCTATTTTGAACTTGGGATTACTGTTTATTTTTGAAATGTAGATATTATGTTGATGTTGGTCATGTAATCCCCTAGTTGGAACTTACAACCCTTAGTTTATACATGTATGAAACCCGGGAGTTGCCAGAAATTTGGCTATGCACTCTGATATGTATGAATATGATTGAACTGTGTAGAGTAATTAGATTCGGAAGATGAATCTGAGACCATGTTGAACAAATTTTAGAAAAGAGATTTGAGAAAAATGTATCTATCGGTCTCTAATTCCTTTAAATTATGCATTTTTGAATCTTAATTACGGTTATCAAGGTAGGGGATTACATTTTTGGTATCAGAGCTGTAGTTCCTGGCAAGGGTAGAATTTTCTAGGATAGATCCCTTAGTTGGCTTTAGGGATAGAAGATCATCTGTGGATAATTGTTGTGTATGCACATGTATATTCAATTGATATGGATATATATATGAGACTTGTGAATATATGTGCATACTATCTCTGTTATATTAATGGGGTAAGTTGTTTGTAGAATGAAGAAAACTAGAGGACGCCCCAATGTTCCGCGTGTAGACCTAGAGGTTGAGGTAGTCAATGTAAGAGCTGATGGGTCTAATCCGGGATTAAAGAGATATGATTGCTGAGCTAAGAGAAGAGCTTAGAGTAGAGAAAGCAAAGAACAAAGAGGACCTGATTCAGTCTACTTTAGTGGAAACTTAAGAAGAAACTCGTCATGAGGACACTGCTAAAGGGTCAGCACGACCCCTGGAGTCCTCACCTCACACTGTTCCAAATCAAGAGTCGCACGGGGGTACCGGCAAGAGAGGAAATGGACCTTCAGTTTTGGGTCACTAGATTTTGTAAACATATGCCTCCAGTGTTTAAAGGGAGGTTTGATCCGCAAGCAGCTGAAGATTGGTTGAATCTCCTTGAGAAAATCTTTGAGGTCCTAGGATGCCCGTCCGAGGTGAATGCACGCCTGGCTGTCTACAAGTTAGAAGGAGATGCAGATCGCTGGTGGAGGAATATCTCCCTCACTCTGCACAGCAGAAATGTGCCGTTGACTTGGGAATCTTTCCATCAAGAATTTAATGAGAAATACTTTCCTAAATCGGTTCGGCTCGAGAAGGAAACAGAATTCCTGAATATCAAACAAGGGGACACGGAAAGCTTTGATGACTATCTGTCCCGTTTCATCCATTTGTCTCGATATTCCTCCTACCTCCGGTATAAGGATGATGAAGAGTAGAGTTTTGACATGCTTATTCGGGGGTTGAGACGTGATCTGAAGAAGCGGTTGGTCATTCATATGTTCACTAAATTCAACAAGGCTTTTGAAGAGTGTAGGATCACAGAAAATAATTTAAGAGAACTATATCCTACTAAAGCTACTGGCCACCGTAATGAACCCAGTAAGGGTGGTACTTCACAGAAGCAAAAGGGACAGGGATCTTCATCTGGGAGGGGTAAAAAGCCCTACCAGTTTGGGAGCCATAATCAGCAAAGAACTCCTTTTACACCTTGGATCTATCCTCGTTGTAATCAGTCATATCATGGTAAGACTTGTGAGGGTCGAATAATATGTTTCAATTGTAAACGTGTGGGGCATACTGCTGTCGAATGCAAAGAGCCACGACCAGACCAGAGGCCAAAAACTCAGGGCTGAGTATTTGCTATGACCCACGAGAAGGCCTGTAAATCTCCTAAGTTGATACAAGGTAAAATTCTTCTTAATAGCTATTTATTGCAAGTTCTGTTTGACTCGGGTGCAAGTCACTCCTTTATTGCCTATGATTGCGTGAAGCTCCTGGGATTGCATGTGCATAAATTACCATTTGATCTGATAGTGTCAACTCCGATGGGTGTTAAGGCCTTGACTACAGAAGCTTGTCTGAATTGTGTCATAACTGTAGAAGGGCACCAATCTACTGTGGATTTGATTTGTCTGCCGCTTTACCAATTGGAAGTCATTTTGGGTTTTGATTGGTTAACGGTGAATAATGTGATGCTTGATTGTGGGAACAGGAGGATAGTATATCCTGCTTCTCAGAGGGGTCGAAGTTGTAAATGGCAGTATAAATTTCCTTTCTACGGCTAAAGCTGAAAAATATCTTGAAAAGGGTTACCAGGGGTATATGGTATTCTTCTCTGTGCAAGGGGAGATTAGTGAAACTTTGAGTAGTATACCCGTGGTAAATGAATTCCCTGAGGTATTTCTGGATGATCTTAGCAGATTACCTCCAGAAAGGGAAGTTTAGTTTCCCATTGACATTGTGCCTGGAGCTGGTTCTATATCTAAGGCCCCATACCGTATGGCCCCAAACGAAATGGCGGAGTTAAAGAAACAAATAGAAGACTTGCTGGAGAAAGGGTTTATTAGACCCAGTGTGTCACCTTGGGGAGCTCCAGTGTTGTTTGTGAAAAAGAAATACGGGAGTTTTCGTCTATGTATCGATTATAGAGAACTGACTAAGATTACTATCAAGAACAAGTACCCTCTTCCCTGAATCGATGACCTTTTAGATCAACTATCTGGTTCGTGTGTATTCTCAAAAATTGATCTAAGGTCAGGGTATCATCAGCTGCGAGTGAAAGTAGAAGATGTTCCAAAGACTGCTTTTCGGACCAGGTATGGTCATTATGAGTTCTTGGTGATGCCATTTAGGCTAACTAATGCACTTGCGGTTTTCATGGATTGCATGAACCGAATCTTTCGACAATATCTGGATCAATTCGTTTTGGTATTCATTGATGATATTTTGATATACTCTAAGAGTAGAGAAGAGCATGAGCATCATTTGAGAATTGTATTGAATACATTGCGTGAGAAGCAGCTCTATGCCAAATTGAGTAAATGCGAGTTTTGGCTATCGGAAGTAAAATTCCTAGGCCATGTTATCTCGCAAGAAGGGGTCTCTATAGATCCTAGTAAAGTGGAAGCAGTACTGGACTGGAAAAGGCCAGAATCTGTGGTAGAGGTACGCAGTTTTCTGGGTCTTACTGGTTACTACTAGAGATTCATTCAGAATTTCTCACGTATTGCTTTGCCGATGACCAAGCTCACGAGGAAGGATAAGCCTTTTGTGTGGGATGAACATTGTGAAAAATGCTTTGTGGAGTTAAAAGAAAGGTTGACTACGGTACCTGTGTTGATTATACCTGATCCCAGATTGACCTACATTGTGTATAGTGATGCGTGTAAGCAGGGATTAAGGTGTGTCCTTATGCAGTAGGGACGTGTGGTGGCCTACGCCTCTCGATAGCTCAAACCTCATGAGATGAATTATCCTACACATGATCTGGAGCTTGCAGCCATTATATTTGCCTTGAAACTTTGGAGGCATTATCTATATGGTGTGATGGTAGAACTGTACTGCGACCACAAGAGTCTCAAATATTTGTATGATCAGAAAGAATTGAATATGAGACAGCGACAGTAGATGGAGTTGCTTAAGGACTACAACCTGGAAATCAAATATCATCCGGGTAAAGCAAATGTAGTCGCAGATGCTCTTAGTCGAAAGACAGTGTTGGTGGCAGCAATGATGATTCAAGAGGGGAAGTTAATAGTGGATTTTCATGATTTGAATCTATCAAATTAGATGCTCTATGCCAATTATACTATTTCCCAAGAGGAAAGTGACTTGAGAATTGAGATTGAAGAAGCTCAGAGGCAAGATGGCTGGATACAGCGTAATCTAGCTCGGATTAAACGGGGAGAAGCTCAGGGCTATGATCTATCACCTAGTGGATTGGTTCGCTATCAAAAGAGAATCTGTGTTCCACTTAAGGTGGAGTTGAGACAAAATTTTTTGGATAAGGCGCACAAAATCCGTTATACTCTTCATCCTAGTATGACCAAAATGTACCATAATCTGAAGTCTATGTATTGGTGGCCGGGTTTGAAGAGTGATGTGACGAAATATGTAGCGAGGTGTCTCACTTGTTAGAAGGTAAAAATTGAGCACCAGAGACCGCCTGGTTTGCTGCAAAGTCTTGAGATTCCGGAATGGAAATGGGAAAGTGTGACCATGGACCTTGTGGTGGGATCGCCCAGAATCAGGAGTTATGGTGTGATCTGGGTAATTGTAGACCGGTTAACAAAATCGGCGCATTTCATACCGATCAATGCTGGTTACTCTCCAGATAAACTAGCTGAGATTTATATTCGAGAAATCGTGAAACTTCATGGTGTACCAAAGAACATCATTTCTGACCGAGATCCCCGATTCACTTTGAGATTCTGGAGGGCGTTGCATGAGGCCCTGGGTTCTCAATTGGGATTTAGCACGGCTTATCATCCTTAAACGGATGGACAGTCAGAAAGGACAATCCAGACGCTGGAAGACATGTTACGGGCCTGTGTTCTAGACTTCAAAGGGAATTGGGATCGCTTTCTTCCACTTGCTGAGTTCACCTATAACAATAGCTATCATGCGAGCATTCAGATGGCTCCGTATGAAGCGTTGTACGGAAGGAGGTGCCAATCGCCTTTGTGTTGGACCGGATCTTGTTGATCAAACCTCAGCACAGATTCGGATTATTTGTAAGAGGCTTCTTGTAGCGCAGAGTCGACAGAAAAGCTACGCTAACAAGAGGAGACGGCCTCTAGAGTTTGAGGTTCGTGATCATATATTTCTGAGAGTATCACCAGTCACTGGCATCGGGAGAGTTATCAAGAGAAAGAAGCTGAGCCCAAGGTACATAGGTCCTTCTGAAATCCTTGAGAGGATTGGGCCTGTTGCTTATCGAGTAGCCCTACTCCCGAACTTGAGCAGGCTCCATGACGTGTTTCATGTTTCCCAATTGAAGAAGTACCAACCGGATCCCTCTCATATCATTAAGTATGAAGAAGTTGAGTTACAAGACAACTTCATATATGCGATAGAGCCAGAACAGATTATTGATAGAGAAGAACGACAGCTCAGACACCGAAGCATTCCATTTGTGAAGGTGATCTGGAAGGGAATGACTCAGAGGGAAGCAACTTGGGAAGCGGAAGCGGATATATGAAGACATTATCCAGAGTTTATGGATCAAGTTGTGTGACAAATTTCGAGGACGAAATTTATTTTACGGGGGGAGAAATGTAATATCCCAAAAAGTGATTAACGGCTAATGACTTCAAAAGTGGATGTAATTATTGTTGAATAAACACTTTTAGAGAATATGTGATGGGAATTTGGATATTTAATGATTCCAATGGCTTCCTTGTGAAAATTCGTGTGGGGAGGGTGTTTATTGTGAAATTGGAACAATTGGGAACAATTGTGCAAAAGTTGAAAACTCTGTCCATTGAAACTCTGTATAGGGCAGCCGATGTTTATGGACGTTTTAGATAAGCAAATGGTGTCTAACAATTCTGAAATTTTCCAGTCTTAAAGTTCACATGTCAATCTTCAAAATGGACATATAATTTGTATCATTTTTATTTGTGAGCTAAGAGTTATGGATTTTTGAAGTTTGCCCAGTGAAATTAATTATTTTCTGGAACAGTATGCAAAGATTGAAATTCTGGGAATTTTGTGATTCCATCCAGAAACCTTATATATTTTTCCTTAAAACTAGACTCAATAAGGGTTCTATAGGCTTTGGAATCACTCCAATTCAATTTTTCTAGAATTAGTTATGATTTTTCAAAGTTTGGGCTGAAATCTGCCAGAATTTCTTAAAAAGCCGAAATTGTTGGAAATTAATCAATAATTAAATATAATATAATATATGATATTAAATACCATCAGCCTTCTTTCTCCAGCCATTTTCGTGTTGTTCCAGACCTGAAACAAGAGAGAGAAGGTGAGAGAGTTTAGAGAGAGAAAGGGAAGAAATCTCACAAGGTAAGCCGATTTCTCCGACGATTTAACTCCTAACGCGTATAACACTGACTCTAGGCAACTCCTATTTATTCTTTAAGGTTGTGAAGCTCAAAATTTGGTGTTTCAAGGGTTAGGGTTCAGCCACCTTGAGGAAAGCTAGTGGGAGCTTAAGGTAACTTCCAAACCTTCGTATATTAACTATTCTGGCTGCTGTGGGCAATTTAATCGGTGAAATTTCGCCGGATTGCCATTGGTTTTAAATTTTGGAAATTGAGTTTCCTAAGGGTTATGCTGCCCAATTTTGGTTCAAATGGTAGTTATAACCAAGGAACAAAAAACCGGATCGGTCAATGAACCGGTCACGGAACAGGTTCAAGGGTTAATGGTTTAACCGGGGTCGAACCGGTCATATTAGAATATTATAATTTATTAGTAACAATATATATATTAATATATTCTTAAATTTCTATAGATAAAATCAATTGATTATATTAGATTTGATTACTTTTATCATATAAAATTAATTAACTAAAATATTATATATTATATGTATATAATATATAATATTTTTTATTTTTTAAATTTTTGTAGCCTTGAAATTAAAATTTGTTCTTATAATTTAGTAAAATATTATAGATTGTATGTATATCGGTCTAAATCTATGGTTTTCTTTCTTTTTTAACTTTTTTTTTAACCGGATATCTCATTTTTCAAAAAAAAAAAGAGCAAACCGGTTGAACCAGTGACCTGCCAGTTTTGACTGGTTTTGGACCAGTTCAACCGGTTTCCGCCGGTTCGACCTCCCCCCTCTCTGAAACAGCAAACCGGACCGGACTGAGGACCGGTTCATCGGTTTTCCGGTCGGACTGGCCGGTCCGGTCCGGTTTTTCACTCCATGGTTATATCCTAATGTAATAGTTAATAAAGTGGTTAGGAGTAGAAAGAAACACGTTTAAGGAGCCGAAATCATAAAACCCTGATTTTCCCAAGAGAACTCATAAATTTTGGCCAGCTATAGAAATGGGTCTTTGAGTTCAATTTTCAATGATTTGATGGTTCCATTGCGTTCAGGAACGAAAATTAGGTGGGGCTACAGTTGGCCACTTTTTCGGAAAAGGCCGAAAAAGCATAATTACGAAAAAGCCCCTAAAACCCTTAAAGTGGGGCTGCCAAGGGTAAATTTGTAATTTGACATTGAATTTGATAATTCTGAGTCCGGAAATGGATTCCTTGGGAGGAAATTTGTTAGGATAGCCCAGGTTAGAATTTCGGGAAAAGTGCAGCCGGACCGGTACGGCGGGCCCGGGCCGGGTCCCCGGGGCATTTTTGTAAATTTTCATGATATATTCATATAATCCCCAGAAACACTATGAAAGTGTCTAAATGGTGCATTTGGAATTGTAGGGTTCAACATTTGCCCTTATCGTGAACGACCTGTGCTAGAGCACGTTCGGAAAGAACCAGGTAGTGACTCTTTCTCTTATACTGTGTGTGAAACATTGTATGTATGTTTGTCATGCATTGAGAATACTTTGTGAATACATTGTGATGCTTTGAGTTTGCAGCGCAAGCTGACGCATAGTGATACTTTGTGATACATAGAGATCACAGCGAAAGCTGACGCATAGAGATTACAACCATGAGTGTTGTCGTTTGTAGCGAAAGCCATAATACATTGTGATGCTGCTTAACATTATCATATATGCTATGTGTTTATACACTGTATGAGTGTTTTGTTACTACAGAGATTCTTTTGAATCTCATTCTTTCCATTGACTAAGTGATGCTGCTTAACAGTGATTTGTTACTACAGGGCAATTGTCTCCAAGGAGAAACGAACCACCAGGAGCGGCTAGGATCTTGTAGAGATGTGTTGTTAGGTTGTTGGTCATCTATTTTGAACTTGGGATTACTGTTTATTTTTGAAATGTAGATATTACATTGATGTTGGTCATGTAATCCCCTAGTTGGAACTTACAACCCTTAGTTTATACATGTATGAAACCCGGGAGTTGCCGGGAATTTGGCTATGCACTCTGATATGTATGAATGTGATTGAACTGCATAGAGTAATTAGATTCAGAAGATGAATCTGAGACCATGTTGAACAAATTTTAGAAAAGAGATTTGAGAAAAACGTATCCGTCGGTCTCTAATTCCTTTAAATTATGCATTGTCGAATCTTAATTACGGTTATCAAGGTAGGGGATTACAGTCATCAAGCTACATCAATTATAAATAAAAGAAAAGTCAAAACCGATGAGAGTGAGCAACTACGGCAAAATGCTAAAATCATGAATCACCACTTCAACTTGAATACTCTATATTTTCTAGCTTCAATATCATTTGCTTTAGAGAGAGAAAGAGATTATTTGTATTGTGCTTCAGTATTCATCTTAATTCACATTTGACAGTGATGATCATTGTAATTCTTCATCATCAAGGTTGTATCCTTATGGTATGTAAAGGGGAGTAACTTGGTGAGAGATTTGTAAAAGGCTTCACAAGTGCCCAGCTAAACTTGTGGGATTATATGGGCTTCTTTTATACCCATATTAAATAAGAAGATATTGGATTGAAATTCTCAAGTGTAGCTTGGGGACTGGATGTAGGTCATCAGGGACTGGATCAAACCAGCATAAATTATAGTTTGTATATTCTCTTCCTTTATCTCTTATAACTCCAGCATTAATGATTGATATATTTCAGTATGCATTTACATATTCATTGCTTTCATTAAGCTGCAAAAAGATTTATGAATTTTTTATTTTATACCCAATTCACCCCCTCTTGATGTCAGCTGATTTTAACAATAATAAGTTCGTTTATCATCTTCTATTGGGTGGAGATTCTCCCAAACTCCTATATCTTGTAAATCCAGTATTGACTTTACTCTATCCTTAGCACCATCCTGTATGTTCAGAAGTGTTCCAACAACATTGTCACATACGTTTTTCTCTACATGCATGACATCAATACAGTGCCTCACATCAAGCTTGCACCAATATGGGAGGTCAAAGAAGATATACCTCTTTTTTCATATTTTCTTCTCAGTACCCTTACTTTTTTTATACTTACTAAAGAAAGTATTAATGTTTTTCACCTGTTCATACACCTCATTTCCAGTCAATGGCATCGGAGCATTCAAAAGTTCTTGGCCCCTAAAGAATTTTTTCTTCAATCTACGATATGGGTGGCCCAAACTAATGAATATCCTAAGCTCAAGGTAGATCGTCTTCCTACTATGCTGAAGCTGATAGTAGCATGTCCCTTCCTCATAATTGGGCATGCTTTATGGCCCTTAACGCTACAGCCTGACAAGTTTCCGCATGTAAAGAAGTCATTAATAATGCAAAATATCATCACTTTAAGCTTAAAACCCTCTTTTTGATTAGCATAATAAACATCCACACCTTCTTTCTATAGCTCTTTTAAGTTTTCAATCAAGGGCCTTAGATAAGCATCTATGTCATTCCTTAGTTGTTTTGGTCCAAAAATTAACATAGGGAATAGTATGTACTTGTATTTCATGCATAGCAAAGAAGGTTGTAAATCATACATAAAATAGGCCACAAACATGTATGCTACTCAGGCTCCCGTAAGGATTCATGCCGTCCATACCAAGTGCAAGCCTTTTGTTCCATGGCTCTTTGGCAAACTGAGAAAATAGTTCATCAATTTTCTTCCAATACATGGCATCTGTCGGGTATTTGATCTTTCTATATGAATTCCTCTCGTTTTCATGCCATAACAAATTCTTTGCATCTTCTTTATTAGCAAACATTCGCTTCAGCCTTAGTGCAATTGGTAAGTACCACAATATCGTATGTAATGCCGCAAAATGTGATTAAGGGCTAATGACTTCAAAAGTGAATGTAATTATTGATAAACAAACACTTTTAGAGAATATGATTTGAATTGTGATCCGAATGGGTAATAATTAGTACCTAAACCCTGTATTTAAGTTCAATTATGGAATAATATCTAAATTGAATTAAATTAGAGGAAGGGCGCATGGTAAGGTGCAATGGAATGACAAAATGTGTTTGGTGGTGATTCAAAAGGAATTGCTATAGTCAGGGGTAAAAATGGGAAAAAGAAAAGTTATCAACCAATTAGTCAGCTACTGAAGAGGGAGTTTATTAATTACATGAAGATTTTCTGGAGTGCTTAGTTGCTCAAGAGATTATGATAGAGTGATCCTATGCATGCTTGTACATGGAAGGAGAGTTTGGAGGAGGTTTAAGATCACGACACTTGTCAACATGTAAGCCATAGATCAAAGTCAAAGTGTCAAATTTTCTTTTTCTCTTCCCTCTCCTATTTAGGTGGGCCAAGAAGCATTTAAAGGTCAAGAATATGATGATCTTCATCATCATCTCATTTCTCTTTCTCCAACTCTATTTTCGTCCAAGCTTGAAAGGAAAGAGAAAGAAAGAAGTTCAAGCTAGGTGCTCTATTTGACCTTGAATAGTGAAATGCTCTTCTTTAAGTTTGATCATGTTGATGAGAGCTTCATCTTTATAGTTTTAGATTTTTGAAAGAAGGTGTTTGAGTGTTTGAAGAAATTTGAAAGTGGATGAATCAAGGAGCTAGCTTTAGAAAGAGGAAGAGGTGAGTAATACTTGTTAGTGCAAGCGTTTCACCTAAGAGGGGGGTGAATTGGTTGATACCAGAAATTTCATTGTGTATAAGAAAATTAACGGAATATTTAAAGCAGTTGAGAGCAAAGAGAAATATCACCGAAGTGTATACCAGGAGTTATATTGGTTTGGTCACAACTACTTTGACCTATGTCCAATCCTCAGAGCGTCTCTTAGAGTTTCACTATAATCTCCAAGATTCAGTGGGTTCTTGGCACCTCAGTACACAGCAAGTTCTTTCACCTGGACACTCGCTCCCCCTTACATGTTGTAATCAAATTCCCAACTCAAGGTTCCACAACCTTAAGTTGTCTCAATAACAAATATTGAATTTGTAATGAAAAACTCTCTCATAGAGTAAATGAATAATCACTGAAGTACAAATAATGAGTATAAGAAAATAGAGCACTAAGAGTATATTGATCGATGTGTGATTGTTTGTTCTCAATTGTTGTACTTTGCTCTTTGAATGCTTCATATATATATATATGATTTTATTGTGTCCATTGGAAGTAATTCAAATATGTCTGTTAGAGTCACACAGCAACGGTTGACCATTCTTTTAATTTGAAAACTATCCGTTTGGGTAGGTAGCGGTAGGTGAGTGCTCCCTCGAGTAATGCCTTTTTCTCACCTGGTTACTCGAGTTGCTACTTGAGTAAATTGTTGTATTTCTTGGTCGAGAGCTACTGGAAGATATTTGCCCCGGTTACTCGACTGGCTACTCAAGTAATGCCTTATGTTCATGTTGTTACTTAAGTAGCTACTGTAACCCCCTCCATAATTATATCCGAAATACGCGATTAAAATGAAATAGAAACCAATAATAATGAAATAACATTTACTAACCCATCACATGACGGGGTTTTCACAAAACCTTTCGGAATCATTTATAAACTTGGTCTCATATTCACATTTCGAATATAATTACTACGCGAAGATAAATCACATTCATATAAATATCAGAGTGCACAACATAATCATCCCAGCAATCCCGGGTACATACCTTCGCTAACGATACACAGGGCATAATTGCCCATTACAATTCTTCAAATGGGGATTACACAATCTCATCTCAAATTCATAACCATATATTCAACCGAATTATATACAGTCTTCACAGCTCATTGGTAACCAACTACCAACTTTCATCTCAAAGGAGTCCTAGCTGTTCCCTCCAAGAGCCACTTGCCCTGTCTAAATTGTTGGTAGGGGAGGGTGAGATTCGAAAGAATCTCAGTAGGGAAACATTATCAATATGCAAGCAAGATAAGTGTTTAATGCATGACATACTTGCATCACATAACTCATGCACACATACAATGACAAATCTATAAGCTCAATGCTTCGAACGATACACATATGGCCATAGCATATATTGAAACATAGCTTCAAATCATTCATACATGTTCTACATAATCAAGCAAAGCAATAACATGCATCAACACATTAATACAGTTATCAGAGCATGCAGGAGAGATAAGTTCCCTACCTCCAGTCTTTTCTCCTCGATTTATGTGCCAACAACTCAGGGCTTCACATTCGATCCTACAATGTCAAATGTACTATTTAGATACTTCCATAGTGTTTCTGGGGGTTATATGAAGCTATGTTGAAAAATTACTAAAATACCCCTGGGGACCCGGCCCGGCCCTGCCGTACCTGGTACGGCTGTACTTTTCTTGAAATTTTGACATGGGCTACTCAGACATATTTTCGCACAAAGAATCCATTTCCGGACTTAGAATTATCAAATTCAATGTGAATTTACAAATTTACCCTTGGCAGCCCTACTTTAACGGTTTCAGGGGCGTTTTCGTAATTATGCTTTTTCGGCCTTTTCCAAAAAAGTGACCAACTGTAACCCCACCTAATTTTCGCTCCTGAACTCAATGGAACCATCAAATCATCAAAAATCCAACTCTAAGAACCATTTATAGCCATAAACGAAATATACAAGTACTCCGGGAAAAATTGGGGTTTTTTGGTTTGGGTTTCGTAAACGCGTTCCTTTCCACTCCTAACCACTTTATTGACTATTCCATTAGGTTACAACTACCATTTAGTACCAATTTGGGCAGCATAACAGCCCCACACACCTATTTTCCATTTTTGAAACCAATGACAATCCGGCGAAATTTCACCGATTAAATTGTCCACAGCAGCCAGAATAGTCAATACACAAGAGTTTGGAAGTTACCTCAAGCTCCCACTAGCTTTTCTCAAGAGTGGTTGAAACCCTAGCCCTTCTTAACCATGAAAATTGAGCTTCCAACACCTTAAAGAACATGAAAGAGAAGTTTAGGAGCAAGGTCATACGCATTAGGAGCTAGATCGTCGGAGAAATCGGCTTACCTTGTGAGATTTCTCCTCTTTCTCTCTCTAAGAGCTCTCAAACGTCTCTCTCTCTTTTCAGCTGAAACTCACGACAGAAATGAGAGAAAGAAGATGGGAAATATTTTAATTCCATGATGATGTCATATTTTATTTTGGTGATGTCATAATTCCCATTTTCGGATTTTCTGGCAGATTTTCTGTCCAAATTTTGAAAAATCATAACTAATTCTAGAAAACTCGAAATGAGGTGATTCCAAAGCCAAATGTAAGATATTTAAGTCTTCTTCATAGGAAAAATATTGTCCATTACTAAAAATTACCACAAAATTCCAGAATTACATAAAACTCATCATTGCCCCAAAATAGAGTTCAGTTTCCACCCCAAACTTTGGACAGTCATATCTCCTAGTTCACAAAACGAAATGGCATAAATTATATATCCATTTTGAAGCTTGAGATGTGAAATATAAGATTGGAAAGTTTCAGAATTTTTAGACACCATTTGGTCATTCAAAATTTCACACAAACTGACTGCTCAGAATAGAGTTTCACTGGACAGAATTTCAGATTTTGCATCTTTGCTTCCATTGGTTCCATTTTCATACCAAACATCATTCCCACATAAATTTTCACAAGGAATCCATTGGAAACACCAAATCAATCAAATTCACATCACATTGACATGTTTTTACAACAATCTCAACATGTCAACACAATTCACATTCAATTCTTCCTTCTATTCTAAGTCAATTTGGATGTTAATCCACAATTGAACTCAAATATAGGGTTTCGACACTGCTCACAACACACACGAATCACATTCGAGTACCAAATCACATCATATTCTCCAAAAGGGTTTTTTATCACTAACCACATCTACTTTTGAAGTCATTAACCCTTAATCACAATTTGAGATCTTGCTAAATCAGGGCTTAGCAATCCACTAATCTAAGGCTTATTCTCTAACCTCGAGTCTCAAAATTCGGGGTATTACAGCTACTCGAGTAATGGTTCATATAACTTTACAGATTACTCGAGTAGCCCCTCGAGTAACTTCTTCCAAATTTTGGCAGTGCCTCTCTGAAACATTTTCTCCAACATTACTCGAGTGTTCACTCGAGTAACAGTGTTACTTACTCGAGTGCTCACTTGAGTAAACCTTTAAAGAATCTGCCAGTGATGTTCTTCCTTTGCTCTATCTCTTAGATCTTCTTCATTACTCCAGTGCTTACTTCAAGTAAAGCTTTTGTCTGCCTTCTAGTTACTTTGTTCAAATTCTTTTCTTTGTTATCAAATCCTTTTATATTATTGATCCAATCTTTGTTATCATCAAAACACATGGGATCTAACATTCTCCCCCTTTTTGATTATGACAAAACTTGGTGATTTTGAACAAAGTTTTTGAAATTGAGTTCTCAATCAAATGTTTCTTGAAAACTTTTCATATGAAATCTTTTGTTCAATTTAAACTTGAAAATTCTTTTGAAATAGTTTAGCAAAGATCTTTTTCAAATGATCTTGAAAAAGAATTAAGTTTTTATTTACTTGTTCACCTTGCATACATAATCGAAAATTCATTAGTCCCCCAATGGAATATAACTTGAATTTGAAATTACAGTATGAGTTCATTATATGACAAAAGACTACAAAAGCTCCCTAAAGCCCTGTACACCCATATCCCCAATACATTAACTCAGCCATTGATCACAAAATCACTAAGGCTTTTCTCCCCCTTTTTGTCATCATCACAAAGGTGGAGTTAATCATGAGGAGGAGTGGATGACTTGGCTGTGGAGATAGGAGTAACAGGAAATGCCAATGATTCATGTGAGCCATCTGAGTTGGAAGAATATGAAGATGATGGTTCAGGTTTAGCAAGGTTCACTGGAGGTATTTGAAGATCCTCTGGAGTGTTCACTAAAGGTGATGGGTAAGGAATCAGAGAAGTAATTTCTACTTCCTCAGTAGCAACAGGTGAAGAAACAAGCACCTCCTCAGTGCGTGTCGGTGAGACAATGGGAGTAGATATGGGCTCTGGCTGAACAAGCTGAGCTGGATCATCAGTGGTGATGTGGATTGACTTGGATGTGTTAGGCTCAGTCATAGAGAACAAGAGATTACTAGGTCCAATCTCAGAGGGTCTATGCTCAGTAGGTATAGTATCAAAGGGACTAGGCTTACAAAAGCCAGGTTCAGAGACTGGTACTGGTTTAGGAGTAACAGAAGGACCAGGAATAGGATAGCCAGATGCTATAGCATCAAGTCCGGCAACAATGGATCTCAGAAGCTCACCCTGGGCACGTTGTTCAGCTAACAACTCTTCATGCCTATTATCTATTATCTCCACAAGTTGTCCCATCTTCTCATTCATATGGGTTACCAACTCCGCATTTGTTTTGGCAATGTCGATATGGAAACCCTTTAGAATATTATCCATGAATGTTTGTATTGCGACACCAAAGAAAGAAGTAGAGGATATGTTGGCTGGAGCAGAAGACTATGTTTCATCCATTTAACTAGTTGCAGTTTCAGTCTTCTTCTTCTTCTTCTTCTTGGGATTTGCTTCTAGAGGAGTCTTTAGAGGAATCTCAATGTTCAACTTTCCAATTTGATTTCTCCCAACTAGTGTTATCCTCTCAATTGGCTCCTTACTCTCCAAGTACCAAACCTTATTCTTCTTGAGAAATAAAGAAATAAGTTGAGGGTAAGGCATTGGAGTAATAGGTTTTCCTTCATACCTATATCTCTTGATCTTAGCAAAGATATATTCTCCCAAGTCCTTTTTTCTTTGAGAATCAATGAGCCAAATTTTCTGAAATCCCTCTCAATGAAATATGTGTAGTTGTTGGATTTGTTCACTATGGGTCTAGAATAGATATACCATAAGACTCGATGAAAATTACTCATATCACTCGGATTGAAATTTAGAGGTCCCACTATCTCACCAGGTCTTAGAATAGAGAATATCTGGTTTGAGTCAAGATTAGGGTAATCATCATCAGGAGGGTCCTCTATTCCTAACCAAGTATTGATTTTGGAGGGTGAGATTATGATTTCTTTACCTCTAACCTTAGTAATCATTTCCTCTTCTAAGGAATTTCGGAGAGGGTCATTTATTGGCTCAAGATTACAGTAAAAATGCCTCACAACTTTGGTGCAAAATAGGAGTTTAATAGACAGCATGGCATATAGGAATCAAGATAGGGACTCAGATTGAATTTCAATACCTCTTGAAGAACCTTGTAGTCAATGTAGTGCATCTTGCACACATTTCTTCTTGCAAAGTGACTCAGGTACTTCTGAGATTCCTCAAGTTTGCTCACAATGAATCCCTAAGGAGGGAATATGATTTCTTCATCCCTTTCTTCTAGTTGCTTTGAAGATTGCCCTTTCTTTGCTCCCTTAGACTGAAAAACTTCTTCAAGCATGCCTACCATGACTTTGGTAATTTTCTTATTAATCTTAGGCTTTTTCAGAGGTTTTTGAGAAAATGTGGGAGTGTCATATGAATCAGAAGGAAGAAGAGAAGGTTCTTTTGTTTCTTTGCCTCTTCCAAGAGGTGAACTCTTCTTGGTTTGAGCTCTTGTGGTCACTGGTTCCTTAATGACAACCCCTTTCACCTTAGGCTTAGGTTGCGGCTTAGACTTTGCTTTTAGTTTGGGAGAGATTTTTCTTTTTTTGGTGGGAGGAGAGGAAAGTGAATCAGAGGGTTGATATGGTTCAGAGGACTTAGAAGGGGTACTTAGATTAGGAGATTTAGTCTTCACCATTTTGGTTTGTGAGATACAAAGATTTCTGGAAAACAGATATCGAGAGTTGTGAGATTAAGGCAGAAGATTCAGTAAAATCTGAGAGGTTTTTGTAAGCAAAAATCAATGGGTTTTGATGGTTATGAGAAGAGAAAATGATTGTGAAAAGTTTTTGTGAGAGCACTAGGAGAATCACTCGAGGCGATTTTATGAGAAATGACCGAGTAACGACTGAAATAGACCTAGGGCCTGACATCACTCAAGGTCTTACTCGAGTAATCATCAGCTTCACTCGAGTAATCATACCAAAGATTTCAAAATGCAATGAATTCAAGTACGTACCTAGCATGAATAATATTGTAATTACCCATGTATATTCCCTCGATCATTTGATGGCTCTTTAGGACAAATTTGAGCTAAAACTCAGCAAATTTGTGATCGGCACCCAGGCTTACTCGAAGCCTTACTCGAGTATTGTGTGAAGTTTACTTAAGGCCTCCCTTGGGTAATCAGTCCCTGCACATTATGACTGTTTATTTCCTACCGTCATGCCATTTCTTTTGAATTTATTTTGAATCAATGCTCCACTGTCATAATTTTCAGATCATTACTCGAGTGGCTACTCGAGTAATCCATTTAATTACTTCAAGGTGTCACGCCAGTAATGCTAGTTACTTGAAGTTGTCCCTCCAGTAATGTTGTGCTCTGTTAATCTCTACTTTTCGTACTCCAAAATAGAATATCATGATCCTGCAAAACAAATTGCTAGAGACTCTGATGCTTAAGTTAGTAATCATCAAAACATCAATAAATAATATTATCTAACATTTTGTAAACACTAAATAACTTACAATTCATTAGGATTTACCATTCCCAATTCTCTTCTAATATACAAAAATTGATCTTTTGCAAGAGGTTTTGTGAAGATTTTAGCTAGTTGAAGATGAGTTGGAATGGATATCACTTTGACATATTTCTTTTAGACTTGATCTCTGATGAAGTGATGTCTAACATCAATATGCTTGGTTCTGGAATGTTGAATAGGATTCTTTGCCAAACTTATCATGCTAGTGTTGTCACAGTATATTGGTATCTCCTTCAAATAAATACCAAGATTCTGGAGTTGTTGCTTTAGCCATAATACTTGTGCACAACAACTTGATGCTACAACATACTCAGATTCTGTTGATGAAAAAGACACTGTATTTTGTTTTTTTGCTCAACCATAACATAAGTGAGCCACCAAGAAACTGACTTTGTCTACTGGTACTCTTTCTGTCTGTCTTGTATCCTCCATGATCAGAGTCTGAGTATGCAACTAGATATTTACTTCTTCCTTTGGGATACCAGAAACCTAATTCTGTCGTGTCAGCAAGATATCGGAAGATACGTTTGACAGTTTCAGCATATGACTCTTTTGGTGCTGATTGATGTCTTACACGCATACCCACACTGAATTAAATGTCAGGCCTGCTTGCAGTGAGATAGAGTAATGATCCAATCATTCCTCTATATTTTGTGATGTTGTAATCTTTTCCCTTGACATCAGCATCAAGCAACATAGTTGAGCTCATAGGAGTGTCTATTCCATTTACTTCATCCAATCCATACTTTTTTAATAGCTCTTTCAGATACTTCGTTTGAGATATGAAAATTCCATTCTTTCTTTGTTTGATTTGTAAACTGAGAAAGAAATTCAATTCTCCCATCATTGACATCTCAAACTCCCCCTGCATTATCTCAGAAAATGTTTTGCACATGGTTTCGTTAGTAGCACTGAAAACTATACTATCAACATATATTTGCACAATTAAGATATTATCACGTTTTTGTTTTGTAAAAAGTGTTGTACAACTTTTCCTCATACAAAACCTTGATCAATAAGAAATTTACTGAGCCTCTCGTACCATGCTCTAGGAGCTTGTTTAAAACCGTATAAAGCCTTTTTGAGTTTGAAAACATGGTTAGGTTTGGTTACATCTTTGAAACCTTGAGGTTGATCTACATATACTTCTTCCATGATGTAGCCATTTAGAAATGCACTCTTTACATCCATTTGATAGAGTTTGAATCCTTTGATGCATGCAAAGGCTAAGAGTACTCGTATTGCTTCCAATCTAGCCACTGGAGCATATGTTTCCTCATAATCAATTCCTTCTTCTTGATTAAAGACTTTGGCCACCAATCTTGTCTTGTTTCTGACAATGATTGCAGATTCATCAAGTTTGTTCTTGAATACCCATTCAGTGCCAATGATTGGATGATCCTTATGTTAGGGTACCAACTCCCAAACTTGATTTATTTCAAATTGGTTTAGTTCTTCTTGCATTGCTATAACCCAATCATTGTCTAATAGGACTTCATCAATGTTAGAAGGTTCAATCTCAGAAATAAAAGCAGAGAAACTAACTTTATTGAAGATTCTATTTCTAGTTTTGACTCCGTCATTCACATTTCCTATGACTTGATCTAGGGGATGACTTTTATTGTATTTCCAGGTTCTAGGCTGTCCTAGTGACTGATCTTCTTTCTTGGTTTCATCAACATATGGAATACGAGATTTAGGAATAGATTGACCATTTTCTTGATTTAAAACAACTTCTTGCTCATCATCAATGGTTTTGTTAGAGGATTCAAATTCATCAAATACAATATGAATTGATTCTTCAACAACACATGTTCTTTTATTGAAAACTCTGTATGCTTTACTTCGGTTAGAATAGCCTAGGAAAGTTCCTTCATCTATTTTAGAATCAAATTTTTCTAAGTTATCTTTACCATTATTATGAATGAAACACTTACAACTGAAGATGTGTAAATGTGCAAGATTTGGCTTCCTTCCTTTGTATAACTCGTATGGTGTCTTTCCAAGTTTTGTCCTAATATAGGCTCTATTTGAAATATAGCATACTGTGTCATTGCATCAGCCCAGAAAACTTGATACACGTTCTTTTCATTCAAAATTGCTCTAACTATTTCAGTGAGCACTCTATTCTTACGTTCCACGACTCTATTTTGTTGTCCTATGCCTTAGTATCACAATATTCTTCAAAGGCTTGATTTTCAAATTCTCCACCATGATCTATCCTAATACCTGTAATGGACATACCTTTCTCATTTTGCACTTTCTTGGCAAAAACAATAAATTCTTCAAAGGTTTCATCCTTTGATGATAGAAAAATGGTCTATGTAAATCTAGAGAAATCATCAACAATGACCAATGAATATAAGTTGCCACCAAGACTCTTAACTCTTGTTGGTCTAACTAAATCCATGTGTAATAATTGAAGTGGTCTATTGGTTGATATCTCATTTTTCAATTTGAAAGAAGATTTAGTTTGTTTACCCTTTTGACATGCATCACAAATCAAATTGTTTTTGAAATTTACTTTAGGTAATCCAATCACTAAATCCTTTTTAATTAACTTGCCTAGTTGGTGCATGTTGACATGAGCTAGCCTCTTATGTCATAACAAACTTTCATCGGCATTACTTAGAAAACAATTTTCAGAGTCATTTTTACTGATATCAAGAGTATAGCAATTACCTTCTCTTTTTTCTCTGAGCTTTGCTTTAAGATTCTTCTTATCTAATTGTAAATCTTCCTTGTTTACAATTAGACATTCTTCTGAGTCAAATATTACCCAGTTGTCTTTATCTGCACTTTGACTTACGCTTAGCAAGTTATGACATAGGCCTTCAACGTAATAAACATCTTTGATTTGTATGCCTTTATTGTTTTTGATTTCACCAATTCCTGCTATCTTTCTGGATTGATTTCCTCCAAAATTTACCTTCCCACCTTCTTTTGGTTGTAATAAGGTAAAACTTTTGAAATCACCGGTCATATGTCTGGAGCATCCACTATCTATGTACCATTTAATTTTCTTGGATGCTTTAAGGCATATCTGTAATCAAATATGATTAAGTCTTAGGTACCCACATCTTTTTGGGTCCTTTTAGGTTAGCACAAAAGATTTTCAGAACATATGAACCTTTAAGTATCCATTTGTAGGTTCCTATCTTTCCTTTCTTCTTATGAA
This sequence comes from Inga oerstediana, assembly GCA_963210345.1. NCBI lineage: Eukaryota > Viridiplantae > Streptophyta > Magnoliopsida > Fabales > Fabaceae > Inga > Inga oerstediana. The sequence goes on along the minus strand of OY723401.1, from coordinate 37,267,584 downwards.
TGCATGATGAAGTATAATGACCTTTTCTATTACAATAATTACAGTATGCAAAAGGATTTGATGTATGCACAGAATGCTGAAAATAGTTCAAGTATGATTTACCTCCAGCTTTCTTTCTTCCTTTTCTTCAATTTAATTTTGGATCATATCCAATTCCAAATTGGTTATTCACAAATTGTTGAGCTTTTAAAATTACATTTAGCATCTCACTTCCTTTAGTGAATTTTTCAAGAGTTTTAGTAAGATAAGTGTTTTTCTTTTTCAAAGAAGTATAGTTTTCATAATCCTTTTCAAAATTCTCGTTAAGTTCTATTTCAAGAGCTTTGTTTTTCTTTTTGAAAACAACTAGTTCTTTAACTACTTTGATGAATTCAGAATATAAAGCATTATATTCGGAAGGTAATTCATCATAGGTAGGATCAAAATCAGTTACCTTTTCTTCTGTTTCTTCTTGAGCAACTAGATAGATATTGGCTACTTCCTCTTCATCACTTTCTTCGTCAGAAGAGCTATCTTCCCATATGGTAGATACAAAGGCTTTCTTCTTGTTGTAGAATTTGCCTTTTCTCTTTTCTTTATTCTTCTGAATCAGTTCTTGACATTCTGATTTGAAATGTCATGGCTTTCCACATTCATAGCAGATGATGTGTTCATAATTGCTTGTTCCTCCTTTCTGAAAGTTTTTGAATCATTGGCCTTTCTTGTAAAACTTTCTGAATCATTTTATGATTAGGCCCATTTTATCATCGTCAAGCTCTTCATCTTCATCTTGTTCTTCTTCTTTTGCTTTCAGTGCTAACATCTTTTCTACTTGTCACCAATATCATTTAGTTCTCGTTTGAACTTTAATTTACTTTCATATTCAGAAAGGCTTCCGAATAAAGAAGCAACCGATCGCATTGATTTACCTTTTACTTCCTCAATTATAGTGACTTTTGCCTCCCAGTCTTTAGAAAGAATATTCAAAATCTTTCGTACTTGGGTATGTTGATCATAGACTTTTCCAAGTGCTGCAAGTTGATTAACAAGGTGAGTATATCTAAGTTCAAATTCAGCTATCGACTCATCTGATTTCATTCAAATTAAATCAAACTCAGTAACCAGAGTATTGATCTGGTTTTCTTTTATTCCTGAAGTTCCTTCGTGATCTATTTCTAAGGCTTCCCACATTTCTTTAGCTGTTGGGAGTGTGCAGATTCTGAAGTACTCATTTTGACTCAAGGCACTTTGAATCATCAGAATTGCCTTGCTGTTGAGTGTGATGAGTCTCTTATCATTCTCATCATATTCTGCTGGTGTCTTAGGAACTCTCTGTGAATCTACAATCTTTTCAGATTTATAGTTTCCACTCTCAATCACATCCCATAGCCCATATTCAGTAGCCATTACGAAGACTCTGAACTTTGCTTTCCAGAATGAGAAGTATTCGCCATTGAAACCCAGAGGTCTTGTGATAGAAGCTCCGTCTGGAAGAATTCCCTTACCCATACTTGCCATTGGATCCTTCTTAGGCTATTATACCCTAACAAGAAGACCTATGCTCTGATACCAAATGTTAGTGCAAGCGTTTTACCCAAGAGGGGGTGAATTGAGTGATACCAGAAATTTCGTTGCGTATAAGAAAATTAACAGAATATTTAAAGCAGTTGAGAGCAAAGAGAAATTTCACCAAAGTGTACACCGGGAGTTATACTGGTTCGATCACAACCACTTTGACCTACGTCCAGTCTTCAAAGCATCTTTGAAAGTTTCACTATATTCTCCAAGATTTAGTGGGTTCTTGGCACCTCAGTACACATCAAGTTCCTTCACCTGGAGACTCGCTCCCCCTTATACGTTGTAATCAAATCCCCAACTCAAGGTTCCACAACCTTAAGTTGTCTCAATAATAGATATTGAATTTGTAATGAAAAACTCTCTCACAGAGTAAATGAATAATCACTAAAGTATAAATAATGAGTATAAGAAAAATATAGACTAAGAGTATATTGATCGATGTGTGATTGCTTGTTCTCAGTTGTTGTACTTTGCTCTCTGAATGCTCTATATATATAGATGATTCGTAGTGTCCATTGGAAGGAATTCAAATATGTCCATTAGAGTTGCGCAGCAACGGTTGACCGTTATTTTAATTTGAAAACTATCTGTTTGCGGTAGGTTGCGGTAGGTAAGATCTCGGACGTTTTATTTAACTTTTCTCTTATGTCATGATTTCTTCATTGTTTCTATGTAAACATACTCAGAATACTAGTGCAATGAAGAGTTAATCATATAGATAACAAATCAATAAACATTTGATTAAAAACATGATTTCTAGACTGCCTTACTTGAGTGGCTATTCAAGTGATCATGCTCATTACTCGAGTAGTCCCTCGAGTAAACCTATCAAAAACATGGTAGAGAGTAATTCAACATTTTTCATAAAATATTACTCGGGTAAGACATGGAGTAAGATATATCATAAACCTTGGAACTACCTGATTACTTGAGTGCGTACTCGAGTAGCATGTCTTTTCTCCATAAGTTACTCAAGTGAGCCCTCGAGTAAATTTCAAATAAGTTTACAGATTACTCGATTGCTCCCTCAAGTAATAGCATCAAATTCTTGGCCAAGAGTACCTGTTCTTTGCTTACCTGATTACTCGAGTGACCCCTTGAGTAATGGTTCAAATAACTCTGCAGATTACTCGAGTGCTCCCTCAAGTAATGCCTTTTTCTCACCTGGTTACTCGAGTTACTACTCAAGCAAATTGTTGTTTTTCTTGGCCGAGAGCTACTGGAAGATATTTGCCCCGGTTACTCGAGTAATGCCTTATGTTCATGTTGTTACTCGAGTGGCTACTCGAGTAATGGTTCATATAACTTTACAGATTACTCGAGTGGCCCCTCGAGTAACTTCTTCCAAATATTGGTAGTGCCTCTCTGAAACATTTTATCCAACATTACTCGAGTGCTCGCTCAAGTAATAGTGTTCCTTACTCGAGTGCTCACTCGAGTAAACCTTTAAAGAATCTGCCAGTGATGTTCTTCCTTTGCTCTGTCTCTCAGATCTTCTTCATTACTCTAGTGCTTACTTCAAGTAAAGCTTTTATCTAACATCTAGTTACTTTGTTTAAATTCTTTTCTTTATTATCAAATCCTTTTATATTATTGATCCAATCTTTGTTAACATCAAAATACAAGGGATCTAACAATAGTTTCCTTTTGACCTATGTATTGTGATCATTAGATGAGTTTTGGAATTTGTGAATTTTGCCCTGATTTTAGTGTGATTTTGGAATGAATGAATTGCCTAGTGTATTGTGGTAGATTTTGTGTCATATTGTGTCATTGGAACACTGGAATTGGTTTGGAACTTGGAATGGAAAGGATTTCAATGTTGAGACTTGTGTGGTGATATTGTGTTGATAGTTTATGGCCAATATAGAATGTAACCCCCTCCGTAATTATGATTCAAAATACGTAATTAAAATGAATTAGAGACCAACAGATAATCAAAACTCATTCTACAATCCCATCCTTGATATAGGGTTTTCTCAAATGACTTTCAAAATCCAATTCATCTGGTCTCATATTCACATTTCAAATACCTTTATCTTGCACAGCTAAATCTCATTCATATATATATATTAGAGTGTAAAGAGAAATTCCCGGCAACCCCCGGGTTTCACATTGTAAACTAAAGGGTTTACAGGCATATTTACCCCTTACAATTTCCCATTCAAGAGATTACATATCCATATCCAAATAATATTTACAAATGTGCAGTAATCCTAACCCAGATATGACAACCAACTAACAATTAAAATAAAGAACTATTCACCCTTGGTTGCCTACTTCTCCTTTGAGCCGCTTGCCCTGTCTGTTTGTTAGTTAGTGAAATGAATGAGATTCAAAAGAATCTCAGTAGTAACAAATCACTCATACAACATGTAATCACATAGCATGCAAGTAAATCATCAAACAACACATACACACATTGCCTTCCTGGCATTCACATATGCACATTGCCTCCCATGCATTCACATTTACACAGCTTCGCAACATCCAAAATCATCACAAAACAATGACAAATCAAACATGCAATGCATCACATAAAGTATAAGGGAAAGCATCACTACCTTGTTCTTTCTAAATGTGCTCCAGCACAGATTGCTCACGTTCAGGGAAAATATCGAATCCTACAATTCCAAATGCACTATTTAGACACTTTTGTAGTGTTTCTGGGGGTTATATGAGTCTATAATGAAAATTTACAAAAATGCCCCGGGGACCCGACCCGGGCCTGCTGTACCTGGTCTGACTGTACTTTTTTTGAAATTCTGACTGGGGCTATTCAGACATATTTTTGACCAAGGAATCCATTTCTGGATTTGAAATTACCAAATTCACTACCAAATTACAAAAAAAATCCTTGGAAGCCCCGCTTTACTGGTTTCAAGGGCGTTTTCGTAATTATGCTTTTCAAGCTTTTCCAAAAAAGTGACCAATTGTAACCCCACCTAATTTTCCCTCCTGAACACAATAGAATCATCAAATCAATGAAAATCCAACTCTAAGACCCCTTACTAGAGCTGGATGAAACTTATGGATCTCTAGGGAAAATCGGGGTTTTGTGATTTCAGCTCCGTAAACGTGTTCCTTTCTACTCCCAACCACTTTATTAACTATTACATTAGGTTAGAACTACCATTTGAACCAAAATTGGGCAGCATAACCCTTAGGCAACTCAATTTCCAAAATTTAAAACCAACGGCAATCTAGTGAAATTTCACCGATTAAATCGTCCACAGCAACCAGAATAGTCAATATACAATGGTTTGGAAGTTACCTGAAGCTCCAACTAGCTTTACCAAGTATGGCTAAAGCCCTAGCTGCCCTAACACCAAATTTTGAGCTTCAACACTTTAAAGAACAAAGAGGAGTAGCTTAGAGTCAGAGTTATACGCGTTAGGAGCTAAATCGTCGGAGGAATCGGCTTACCTTATGAGATTTCTTCTCCTTTCTCTCTCTAAAAAAACCACACATTATCTCTCTATATTCAGACCTACTGGACGTAGAAATGGGGCTGAAGAAGATGAAATGTTTAAGAGTCCATGCTGACATCATCTTTTAGTATGCTTATGTCATAATTTCAAAATTTGACATTTTCGGATTTTCTGACAAATTTTTTCCTAATCTTTGAAAAATCATAACTAATTCTAAAAAAATAAAAATGAGGTGATCCTAAAGCCTATTGAAATATATTTAAGTCCTATTCACAAGAAAAATATGAATCAATGATGTCCATAATCACACAAATACAGAATTTTACAAAATCAAACACTACTCCAAAACATATTCTAGTTTTAATCCCAAATTTTGGAAAATCATAACTCTTAGCTCAAAAATCGAAATGAAAAAAATTATATATCCATTTTGAAGCTTGGCATGTGAACCTTAATACTTGAAATTATCAGAATTTTTTGATACCATTTACCTATTTAAAACGTCCATACAATCCAACTGCCCTGGACAGAGTTTCAATGGACAGAATTTCCAACTTTCGCACAATTGTTCCCAATGGTTTCAATTTCACAACAAACACTCTCCCCACTCAAATTTTCACAAGGAAGCCATTGGAATCATTAAAACAATCAAATTCTAATCACATCCACACATATTCAGTTTTGAACCACAATGCAACACAACCACCAAATTGCCCAACTTTCCATTTCACCATAATATGCGCCCTCCCTCTATTCCAATTCAATTTAGATGTTAATTGTAACCCCCTGCCTTATAAGCCATGATTATAATTCGAGAATGCATAATTAAATTAAATTAGAGACCAGTGGTTATTTCAAAACCTGATAAGTCCCTAAACTTTACATTAAAGAATCACTCTAAGATGAAGTGGGTTTTCAAAATTTTTTTCAAAACCTGTTCGATTTAGTCTTATACTCACATTGCGAATATAATTAACCTGTACAGCTAAGTCACATTCATATATATCAGAGTGTACAACAAAAATCCCGACAACCCTGGGTTTCATATCATAGCTAAAGGGTTTACGAAGCATAGTCGCCCCTTATAATTTCCCAATGAGGAGATTACATAACCATATCCAAAATAATATTTACAAATTATACAATAATTCCCAAACAAATATGACAACCAACTATAACCTAAGTCTGTACTATCCGCCCTTGGTTGTCAGCTTCTCCTTCGAGCCACTTGCCCTATCTGTAGGTTAGTCAAAGGCAGAGAGAATCTCAGTAGCAGCAAATCACTCATACAATATATAAACATATAGCATGTAAGAAAATCATTAACAGCAATAACACAATGCACAATGATTTATGGCTTTCACCATAAATGACAGCACTCACTGCTGTAAACATAATGCGACAGCTATCGCTGTGATTACACAGCACTCATGACTGTAAACACTATGTGACAGCTTTCACTGTAATCACAATGATGACAGCTTCCCGATTGTATTCGCAGTAGCATCCGAATTAGTCACAAAGCACGATAAACATACATACAATGTTTTACACATGGTATAAGAGAAAGAGTCACTACCTTATTCTTTCCAACGATTCTCTGGCACAAGTTGTTCACGCACAAGGCAAATATCAAAACCTATAACCAAAACCAGGGATGACGGATTAATCTCCGATGGAAGAACTATACCAAAGACTCCCTTTTTGGAAGCAAAAATGTTAATTCCAAGTGATTCACTCGAGTGATAGCTAATGCACTCGAGTGATAGAGTGATTTATGTAACCCCCTCACGGTAATCACATCCGGATTTTGAAATTTAAGTGAAAGAGAGACCAATAAAATGAAATCAACAATTTATAATCCCTCAACTCGGGATGGGGTATTTCAAAATCAATTCAAAATGTAATAATTTCGGATCTCACATTCACGTGCGGATATAACTACTTGAGAAACCAAATCACATAAGAAATATCAGAGTGCGGAAACTAAAATCCCGGCAAACCCCCGGGTTACTCTATATATATCGAATGGGTTTACTATTTTCCAAATGGGGATTACAAATCAAAAATTCACTATTAACAATTTATATACAGTAATCCCAAATGTACAATAGATAACCAACAATCCCAAAATCCTAAATGTCCCTAAGAGATCCTAACCACTCCGGGTTGGTCGCTTCTCCTTCGAGCCACTTGCCCTGTCTGAAAAGGTTAGTCATATGGAAAGAGTGAGATTCTAAAGAATCCCAGTAGCAACAAGTCACTCATACAATATATAAACATAAAGCATGTATGTTCATCATGTTCAGCAGCTTCACAATGATCTCTGGCTCGCGCCACATACGACAGCACTCATGGCTGTAATCACAATGCACTATGCCAGCTTTCGCTGTAATCACTATGCACAATGCCCGCTTTCACGGTGGACACTATGTAGCAGCAACACGAAGCACAACGCACCACAAAGCATCTCAAGGTACAATGTATCACTAAACTCCACAAGGTATCTCAATGCACAAGGTATCACAAAGCAGTAGCAGTAGCATCCACACAATGAATGACAGACAAACATACAATACATTTACACAAATTATAAGAGAGGAGTCGCTACCTGAATCTTTCCTGACAATCTTTGGCACAGTGGGCTCACGCGTTCGGCAGATATCAAATCCTATGCCAAATTAGGGACAATTGATCAATCTCTCTTCCAATTACTTATTTTCATAATACACTAAGTTGGTTATCATTTAGGACTCTTAAGAGGCCACAAATGCCTCTAATAAAAGCCCTAAAAGGGTTGGGAAACAATAGGTTGAAGGTCACTTTTCAAAAACACAAAGTGCTGGAACACAGGGGTTGACCGCGGCCAGCCCTTCCTTGAGCCGCGGCCAAAATATGGTCAGAAGGCCATTGGCCGCGGCCAGCCACTCATGGGCCGCGGCCAAGCAATTTCCTGACTCTTGGCTGAACTTCGAAAAACCATAACTAATTGTAGAAAAATTGAAACAGAGTGATTCCAAAGCCAAATGAAAGGTATATAAGTCCTCTTTCAAGGAAAAATATAGCCCATCACTGGAAATCACTACACAAATACAGAATCACCAAAAACTAAACACTACTCTAAAACAGAGTTCTGTTTCCATCCCAAACTTTGGACAATCATATCTCCTAGAATACTAAACGAAATGACACAAAATATATGTTCATTTTGAAGCTTGGGATGTGAAATTTAAGACTGGAAAGTTTCATAATTTTCCAACACCATTTAGTCATTCAAAACGGTCGTTCAAACTGACAGCGAAAAAACAGAGCTTAAACAAGACAGATTTCCAACTTTTCCCAAGTGATCCAAATGAATCCAAAATCAACAACCAAGCTTATTCCCACACAAAATCACTCAAGGAATCCAATGGAAATGTCAAAATCACCAAAATCCTATTCCATTATCATGCTTTGGTTTTGGGTAACATTAAACACCAAACTCTCAAAATCTCCAAACTTAACAATTTCAAACCCAATCAATTCTATCTATCCAAAATGCATTCCAAATATACAAATTCCATATCAACACATACCAAACTCCCAATGGCCCTCATTTTCGAAAATGGGCCCAAAATTCCAGAAAATTCAACTATTTCAAATGGTATGAAACTTAGATAGATAGATAGGTCTCACTCACCTTATCAACTTCTCCAAAGAGAGTTCTTGATTCACTACTTTCCAAAATTTCGTGTGATCACAAACCACAACCAATAGACAAGCTACAACCATAGAAATGTAGCTCTTAACTCAAGGATCAACTTTAATGAAGAGAGTTTGAGCAATAGAGATCATTTTCCTTACCTTTTTCAAGCTTTCTTCCTCCTCCTTTCACCTTCCATGGCTGACGAGAGAGAGAGAGCAAGAATGAGAGAGATGGGAGAGAGAGAACGTGAGAGATGGAAGGGATGGGGAATGATGATGAATGAAGTACAATTTTCCCTTGCCCATGCCTCCAAAAACGCATAGGAGAGAGAGGAGAGAGAAAAAAAGTGGTTTTTGTCTCTTATGCCTCATCCTATGGTCCACCATAATGCCACTTGGCAACATCTCATCCCTTGATCTCTAATACCACACACATTTACACCAAATTCACATCATATTTCTCCTAAAATATTTAATTACACAATTTAATCAAAAATCGGGGTGTTACAATTTGCACTCGAGCACGAAGGCACACTCATGCGAGTGCTTGACAGAGAGCAATAAAGAGAATAGAGAGTGATCATAGCACTCAAGTCCTGAACCCAGCACTTGAGTGATAGCCTTATATCCACCCGAGTCCAATCGAGTGAGGCACAGAAAATGATGACCCGAGTGCAAAATAAACTCTAGGGTGGGAAATACACTCGAGCGATGTCCCTGGTACTCAAGTAGTAGCTTAACGCTTGCGAGTACTAGGTCACACTCTTGAAAAATGGACTACGAGTGTTACCCCAAGAAGTGGGCTCAAGGTGCCAAATACACCAACGCTAGAATGGGGCAGGGTATGCTCGAGTGAAAACCCCTTTCACTCACAAGTGAGGAAATGCACTCTGGCTTTTTGGCATGGAAGTGCAATGAAAAACTGAAGGAAAGGAGGAAACATGCTGTAGTACTCGAGTGAGACCTCTTCTCACTCTAGTGAGGCTCTATCAGAAGCCAAAACGCAGCAACTGACAGAAGTTTCCAATTTTTACCAAATATTTTCCAATGGTCTTAAAACTCCTGTATAAGCCTAATCCCACATAATTTCACACAAAGAACCCATTGGAAACCTTAAAACACCCAAAAATCCCATTCTAACTACAAGTTTTGGTGTTGGGTCAACATTTTACACCCATTACCTCATTTTACCAAACTTGCTTCCAAAGTTCTAAACCAATTCCAACATTCAAATGGCATCACGTACTACCAATTCTACCATAAATCATCATACAACTCATGCATTCCAAAAGCACACTAAAAGTAGGGCAAATTCCACAAATATCAAAACTTAACCAAAAATCACAACATATATGCCAAAATGCTACAAATGCTCACCTCTTAAACTTGCCAAGGTTAGATCCTTAATTCCTCAATTCTCAAATTTGTTCAAGCTCTAAAACACCTTCTTTCAAAAATCTATAACCATCAAGATGAAGCTCTTATCAAGGTGGACAACATTAAAGAAGAGGTCTAGAACATTAGAGGCCAACTACCATGTAAAAAATCTTACCTTTGCTTACTCTTTCTACCTTGAGCTAAACGACAATAGAGTTGGAGTGAGAGAAAATAAGAGAATGATAAAGATGCAGATTTTTCCCTTCCTCCCATGCTCATTAACCGACTTTGAGAGAGAGAGGGAAGAAAAGAAACAAGTTTGAAATTTTGACTTCATCCATAGCCTCTAATTGGACACTTGTTACAATCTTGGTCTTCTTCTAACTCTTTCCATGTACATGCATACATATGATTATTCTAACATAATCACTTAAACAACTAAACATGCCACAATGATTCATACCAATAATTAAACTCCCTCTTCAGTAGCTGACTAATTGGTCGACAAATTTCCCATTTTGCCCTTGATTATCACAATACTCACCAAATCACCCAAACACAACTTATTACTTCATTCCTCTTAGCCATGCACCCTCCCCTTTATTTTGGCTCAATTTATATGTTACTCCATAATTGAACTCAGATACAAGGTCGAGGCACTGATTATAACACATTCAAATCACAATTCAAATCACATTCTCCAAAAGTGTTTGTTTAACATCAATTACATCCACTTTGGAGGTCATTAGCCCTTAATCACAAATTGGGTCATTACATTAATCCACAATTAAACTTAAATACAGGGTTTAGGCACTACTCATAACACATTCAAATCACAATTCACATTGTATTCTCCAAAAGTGTTTATTTATCAATAATCACATCCACTTTTGAACTTTTGAAGTCATTAACCCTTAATCACTTTTTTGGGATATTACATGGAACATGTCAATGTGATATGAATTTGGTTGTTTTGGTGTTTCCAATAGTTTCTTTGTGAAAATTTGTGTGGGAATAGGTTTGGTTGTTGATTTTGGAGCCATTGGAAATATTGGTTGAAAATTTGAAATTCTATCCATTGAAACTCTGTGCTAGGCAGTTAGGTTGCATGGACATTTTGAATGAGAAAATGGTGTCTAAAAATTCTAAAACTTTCCATTCTTAAATTTCATATGCCATTCAAAATGGACATATAATTCATGTCAATTCGATTTGTGAGCTACGAGTTATGATTTTTTAAAGTTTGGGGGTTGAAACTGGAAGCTATTTTGGATTAGTATGGGATCTCATGTAATTCACTATTTTTGTGGTTATGAACAACATTGATTCATATTTTCCTATAAAAAGACTTAAATAGCTTTCCATTGGCTTTGGAATCACCACATTTCAATTTTTCTAGTATTAGTTTTGATTTTTCAAAGTTTCCTTGTCTGCAGCCCAAAACTTTTTAGGCAGTCTTTGGCTGCAGCCAAAAGTTCTTGGCTGCAGCCCAAAACTTTTTGGGTAGTCTTTGGCCTAAGCCAGAAACTCTTGGCTACAGCCAAAAACTCTCTGTGCAGTTTTTGGCCACAGCCAGATATTTCTTGGCTGTAGCCAACCCTTGTTTTCAGTACTTTGTGATTTTGAAAAGTAGTTTCTAACCTAGTATTTGAAGGATCGGTAAGCACAGCGGAAGAATTTGAAAAATTTTCACCGATCCTAATCGAGGATCTATCAATGGCGTTTAAACCAAGTTGGAAGGATTCATACCTTTTTGATGATTCAGAGTTTTCACGATCTCTAGGAGCCAACACGTCAGGTCCGCTCCCTCTACCAGTATCCACACGAATGCTCTCCAACCGAGACTGCGTGCTAGCGCCTCTAATGTCTCCAAGGGTTTAACTTGCGGCTCTCAATTCTGATGTACCCTGAGTCTATTAGCTCTATCAAGTTTATAACCCATGAGGGTTATTTTCAAATTTCAAAATTAATCATCATTAATTTCGAAATTAATTAACAATTAATTAACTTGATGAGCTAATTAAATAAATTCAGTTTAAATTAAATCTGTCCAACAGTTTTAATTTAACCTATTTATTTAATCTAAATGAAGAGCCATTAGATTTAATTTATCTTCATAAATTAAATCTGAGATACTATATCTCTATCATGTTAGTTATTAAATTTAATATATCTTAATAAATTAAATTTAAAACCAACACAATATAATAATATCATATAATATATATATACATATATATATATATATATAATATATTTCGAAAATATATATATCTATATAATATTATTAAATATAATAATATAATATAATATATATATATATATATAAAATATATATATTTCGAAAAAATATATATATCTATATAATATTATTAATGAATTTTATATTATATATATATATATAAATATAAAATTCATCCACCTTAAATCAAACATTATCTCGTGTTGGGCCATTCTTGTGTGCGACCCTGTAGGCCCATATGAAGTTGGCAGTGGGCCAATAACTACACTAACCCAAAAGTCGCAAGCGGCCTCTAGCAAGACATTACGACTACCCAATTCATATGAGGATCGTTATCATGATGCAACCTGTCATACAACCATGTCACGTCCCTTTTGTCACACGATATATCGATCAAGGATAAGGCATGGAAAATGTCATCCTCTTGTTCCTGACCATTACCTTCTCGATTCCTGAGTAGCCTGATAACAGAGACAGAAACTCCTTTCATCATAGTATGGCCATACATTTCTCAGACTCACTCATCGAGGGGCCCAGTAATATCTCTCTACTAATGTGAGGGGCAAATTCCATCTTGATCATTCATATTCCTCTACATGAAAAACCACCAAGCCCGATCGTAGCCTTTATCATCACCCGGTCAAAAGTGACTTTTGACTAGTTCAAAGCTTAGCAACTCTCATGTAGGAATCCATGATGATCTCAGGTCTAAGGGCATTGTGACGTGGTTATACATGAGAAAAGCTTATGACTTGATCCATGTAGCTTTCTCATAGTGGGTCGGTCCAGCACCTTGTACTCTTACAAGTGCCCAAGACTTTGATTCGTATCTCCATATCTTATCAAAGTCATACTGGTCTTGTTTCATCTCTGCTCCCACATATATGACCGACCAGGGACATTTTAGGACAATCTTTATGAATTATCCAAGGATACAATTATCACAGTTAACATGCAAATAATATGATAACAGAATGGAGAAATTTCATTAAAATAATAATGTTTAAAGTACAATGATTGGCCCTTAGGGCACAATTTCCAACAGTATTTACCAATCCTTTTAGGTTATTGTTAGAGAATTTCATAGCTACTTAAAGGCCTCTAATGATAACCAACCTTGAGCATTTGAAATTAATAATTTGGAAAAGGGAATAACGCTACGTCCTTGGTTTTGGTTTTAGAATTCAATATTTTCCCTATACAAGATCAACCGGTGCCAGAGCTCAATCGAAAAGAATAAGGTAGTGACACTTCCTCTTATATTGTATGTAATGCATTGTATGTATGTGATATCATTGAATTGTCTATTTCCAATTCTGCGAAGCTTATTGCTGTTAGTATGCTGTGAAGCTATGTGTATAATTGTGACATCAGTCATGCATCATGTGTATATTGTGACATCGGTCACGCATCATGTGTATATGTCTTTGAGTTGCATTGCCATACCAAGAGTCCTCCGGTAGCTAACAACGGTTCATGTGAGGGCTGTGTGCATCCCTGGCGGTAAAAGAGGATGAGGGTGAGGTATGACAATAAATCCGTTGTGTATGTGAAAGATGAAAGGCTATGTGACAACCGTAAAGGCTATGTGAAAGCTGAAAGGCTATGTGCAAGCTGTAAGGCTATGTGTATGCTGCAAAGGCTATGTGTGTGCAGTTGAGGCAATGTGTATATCATAATCGTTGCTGCTGTGCTGATTGATGATTTGCTTACACGCTATGTGATTATATATTGTATGAGTGTCTTGTTACTACTGGGATTCTCTTGAATCTCATTCTTTCTATTTACTAACCTACAGATAGGGCGAGTGGCTCGAAAGGGAAGCAAACAACCAAGGGCGGCTAGGACTCCTTTGGGAATGTGAATTTGGTAGTTGGTTGTCATAGATTGTTTGGGAATACTGTATATATTGTAGATACAGATTTTGAATGTGGTTATGTAATCCCCTGGATGGGAAACTGTAAAGGGTGGAAATGCCCTATAAACCCTTTAGTTAATATATAGAAACCTAGGGGTTGCTGGGAATTTTATTGTGCACTCTTATATGTATAAATGCAATTAAACTGCGTAGGTTAATTATATTCAAAATGTGAGTATGAGGCTGAATTAAACATGTTTTGAAAGAAATTTTGAAAACCCTATCCTGCGGATGGGATTGGGAATAAGTCTTTTAACATTTGATGGTCTCTAATTCACCTTAATTACACATTTTTGAGTTATAATTATGGTTTATAAGGCAGGGGGTTACATTTCACTAGAGATTTATTTGATTTGTACCTTGATGTGTGATACTTTGGACACTTGACAAGCCTTTCATAATCTTTTCTATACAATACGCAGTCATTAGGGCATCCATGAATCTTTTCTTACTCCATGCCAAGGGGACACAATTTTCTTTGCATCATATTAGCACTCCGGTAGAGAATTTCCATCAGGGAACATGTCCTTTAAAGCCTCAAGTAGCTCTAAAACACTAACGTCACTTCAACCGTGTCGTGCTTTGAAGCTCACCAATATCACCCAAGTCTTCCACACTTTGTATTTTTCATACCTTGGGTACAAGGGTTTCTGACTATTACTGCACAAGTCAGCATACATACCTGCTTACTCATAGGCGCCTAGTCCAACATCACAGATTATGTCCTCCATCTTATCACCACTATCCATAAAATCATAGTCATGACAAAATGCCTCTTCCCACTGTTGAGATTTAGTTAGCCTTGGCACTTCTTCACCATGCCATAACCATATGATATAACTCTCCATAAAACCAGCACAAATTAAGAGGGTGTATATTTTTGTGGGAATAAGTCGCCTACTATTTAGAGATTTCACACAAAGGCAAAAAAAACCTCCCTTGAACATCGACATCCGAAGGATTTCTTTTAGCAAATTCCAAAAATTCCCTAACCCCATTACAATACTTAGCACTTGTCCGTTTACAATTTATCTAACTACGGTCCATATTTGACATCCTATAATCTGAGTGAGACAAAATGTGAGTTCATATAAATTTGAAAACTAATTCACATGAAGAGTAATAAACCCTAAAAAAACTCTAGCAAAATACCTGGAAGCACAAATAAGACCACACCGAAGATATTTTACCGAAGATATTTATGTCAAGAAACTATGAAAATGAAACTGGAATGGGGTTCCTCTTTGCATGCATGCGGTAGAATGAAACTGCGAAAATATTGAGATCGTGAAATAAAAAAAGAAGAAGAAAGTTTAGGGATTGAAGTAGAAATTCAGAAATTGAATGAGATTGCGAATGATTGAAATGACGCTTGAAGACAAGTAATATTGAAGGTGAAGAAGGTCACACAGAGAAATGCAATGAATTTCAACTTTTTCAGGTCTCAAGCGCCAAAGTATATACTATATATGGGGAGGATACTTTTAGAATCATTTTTCTCCTTTTCTTTTCAGAATTCCATCTCTGCCTTTAGATCAAAAAGCGAATGGTTTTGATTTAATATTTTCTAAAGCTATTATTATAATATTTTATAATTTAATTTTTAAAATTGTGTTTGTGTTGCAATTATGAATTATGTAGATCAAATTTTAATAGTTTAAATTTATTTATTTATATTTAAAATAATAGATTTATAAAATATAAAATCTGAACCATCTATTTTTTTTTAATCTGAGGGTCGAGATAAGATTCTTAGAAGAAAACGAGACAAAGGATTATGAGATAATCCAAATCCATCCACAAGCATAATTAATTTAGAGCGGAGAAAAATACAACCGGTTTAGAAATTACTTTTTACACTGGGTTCAAAACAACCAGTCTAATCATTTTAATATTGATACCAGACATAATTATAACCGATATAGAAAATATTATTTACACCAAACTAATACGTAACCGGTTTAAAGTTGAAACAATATTTACAAAAATGCCACCGGTCATAATTTTTAAGCTGTCTCCACCTATAAAGGTCTAGATGTGGCGGTCTTAAAACCCTTTTTTCTAGTAGTGATACTTTTATTCATTTACAATTTGATGATTGTAGATATCTTTGATTGGGAGTTTTTTTCCACCATACTTTAATTGGGAGTTCGAGGACTATAATATTCAGTTATACATCCTGTCTATTATATTAATGAAACATTTTATGGAAAAAATAGATAAAAACACACCTTTAAAAGGGTTAGGGAGCTAATGGCTAAAATAAAGGGTTATGGTGCTCACAATATTATAAAGATACAACTATTTTATACAAAAGTTAAATCAAAATAGACAACCCATTATCCTTTTAGCTGTCTACAAAATAAATTGATGTGATTTCAAATAATTAATTATTTATCTTTCCAATATTTTCCCTCTTCATCATAATACTTTGTTTGGATAATCCGTTCGGGCATATGAAAGCACAATCAACGGAGAGACCTTCCTTTCTGTGCGTGCAATCAATTTGGGCCAATAAAAATTTTATACTAATGCGCCCACCTGAAGGCGCAACCATAAAGTCTCCAACATGGTTGTTAGCCTATTCTCCAGGCCCATGAAGAAAACACTCTGAGAGTGCATTCTGGCCGTCAGATGTAGACAGATCAAATCGGACGGGCTTGATGTTCCATCATGTACTTGATCTACGTACAAACTCGTCCGCCCAATCATTTTGAGGCCCGGCCCAATTGCAGTCTTAAGTATAGGCTGTATGTCCCTTGGGGGAATTCAAATTCCACGTCACCTACTACTTCCACCCACCACATTCGTTGAAGATATGCAATACTTTTGAACCTGCACCATAAGAAAAATAATCCCATTATTTTTCTACATTGTTTGTAAATAAAAATTAATGTTCATATGGTGTTTTAATATTTAGATTATTGAATTTGACCAGTCAAAAATAGTATACTTGGGATCCTTAAGATTTTATTCAATTTCTAATTTGATTCTTATAATTTAAAATTTTGTATTTAATGATAAAGACTAAATTAAGAAAATATTTAAATAAAAGGCTAAATGATTAAAAATTTTAATTAAGTGCCTTGTATTTGAATACCTATGAAAGAAAATTGTTTAATACTCCTTAAAACTATTAAATGCTTTATAAAAATAATCAAGAACACAACTTAGAAGATGCCAAATACCATAATATATTAGCTTGGAACTGTCAAGGGCTTGGGGTTGCCTTGACAAACAAAATGTCAAGAGTCTGGGCATAACCAAACAAACTCTTCTCAAACCACTGGTGGTTGGATGGGACCAACCACCGGTTTGCCATAAATATCTTAGCCTGGAACTGTCAAGGGCTTGGGGTTGCCTTGACAGCCAGGAACCTAAAGGAAGAGTGCTTCCAGAAACAACCTCATATAGTGTTCTTGAGTGAGACAAAATAGAAGAGTAGAGTAGTAAGAAAAGTCAAAAGATGTGGTTTTGATAAAGAATGGTTGGTAGACCCTATTGGACATAGTGGAGGCCTTGCTCTTTGGTGGAAGGACTCTATAGTGGTAAATATTTTATTCTCAACTAACCATATAATTCACACCAGTATCTCAGCCTCCAACCTTGAAACTCCTGCCTACATAACTTTTATCTATGGCCCGACTAATGAGGAAGCACGTCTATTGTGTTGGCATGAGGTTTGAAGGATTAGCATAAACATTAATAGTTCTTGGTTGTGTTTGGGAGATTTTAACGATAATTATCTTAAGAGGAAAAGAGTGGGGGTCGGCCATGTGCATGGCAGAAGATTCTCAACTTCAAATGTTTTATTGTTGACTGTGAGTTCGAAGATCTTGGTTTTAATGGGTATCGGTTTACTTGGTGCAATAATCGAGAGGGGCAGGAAACTATCAGAGAGCGAATTGATCGTGCCTTGGGCAATCTTCAGTTGAGAGAGCAATTCCCAAACCTCCAGGTTTTTCACATTGACTCGGTAGGATCCGATCATCACCTTCTCTTTGTTAAGTGCTGTTTTGATTCTCAACGAGGAAGGCGGGCATTCAGATTTGAATCTAAATGGGCATGTCATGCTAACTATCTACAAACTGTGAGAAATAGTTAGCTCCAACAGATTGTAAGTGACACCTCATCCATTGAAATGTTTCTTGGTAAACTGACATTATGCAGGACCAATCTATTGAAGTGGAGCAGGAAGGAGTTTCCAAACAATGCTAGAGTTATTAACCATTTAAAATCGTAGTTGGCTCTACTTATGTAGGGTGCTCTTACTCCTTATAATATTCATGCTATCGCCGAAGTGAGATTAGCTCTTGAAAAGGCTTTCGACCAAGAGGAACAGTACTAGTGGCAATGTTCACGTATTAATTAGCTTACTGCTGGAGATAAAAATTCTCGATTCATTCACCTGGCCAACATCGAACAGAGACAAATTAATAGCATTGTGTGTCTCAAGGATGATGCTGGGAATTGGCTTATGGAGAAATATGCAATTTCTCATAACATTGTAGCTTTCTTCCAAAATCTATTTTTAGCTTCAAGACTAAGATCTATAGAAGATGTCTTGCATTTTATTGACAGAAAAATTACAGATGACATGAATCTGAACCTTATGTCACCTATTAATAAGGAAGAGATTCGTGCAGAAGATTTTATCTTGGGAGCTCAAAGGAGCCTGGTCCTGATGGATTTTCTGGTAAATTCTGCTTAGTTTGTAATTGGTGAATCTATTTGTGCAATGGTTCTAGATTTTTTTGCAGGCAAATCTATGCTTCATGAATTAAATGAGACCAATGTCACTTTGATCCCAAAGGTGGCAAAACAAGAGAATGTATCACATTTTCGTCCTATCGGATTGTGTAATTTCTCATACAAGATCATCTCTAAGATTCTTGCTAATAGAATATGCCCTCTTCTTGATAAATGCATATCCTAGAATTAGAGTGCTTTTATACCAGGCCGTTCCATCCATGATAATATTACCATCATTCATGAGGTTTACCATTATCTTCAACGTAAAAAATCTAGGGCTAAATATAAGTTCGCTTTCAAGATGGATATGAGCAAGGCATATGACACAGAAGAAATGGGATTTATTAGAGAATGTCCTCTTACAATTTGGCTTCTGCAGTGAATGGGACTCTCTGATCATGCAATGTGTTAACTCGGTTTGGCCAAACATATGTATCTCTGGTGAGAATATCAGTTCTTTCACACCAGGAAGAGGACTTCAACAAGGATATCCCCTTTCTCCATATTTATTTGTTCCATTGCCGAAGTGCTTTCCATCATGATTTTAAAAAACCAACTGGATAGCAAGATTAAAGGGATTAAATTGAGTCACATGTGCCCAGAATTGATGCATAGTTTCTTAGCAGATGATGCTCTTTTCTTCATGCATGCTAGTAAAAGGAACTGCCAGCAGTTAGCAAAAATCCTCGAAATGTATTGCTCCGCTTCTGGTCAAGCTACTAATTTAGAAAAGTCAAGTGTCTTCTTCTCCATGAATACTCCAAAGGATATCCGATCTATGGTTGTTCAAACTTTATATATCTCTTCAACTGATGACCCAAGATGTTATCTTGGTATCCCTAGTATTTGGGGAAAGTCAAAGCACCAGGCATTGGCCTATATTAGAGAAAGGGTAGAAAATACTCCCTTTTATCCTTTGTCTGGAGAGAAGTTATGATTAAAGCAGTCTTACACGCCATTCCTATATATCCTATGAACTGTTTTAAGTTTGCAATTAAAACCTGCAAGGAACTTAATAGTTTCTTGGCTAACTTTTGGTGGGATGGTAACTCTTTTGGTGGTAAAACACACTGGAATGCCTGGGATTCTCTTACACAAGATAAAAGCAACGGTGGAATGGGTTTTCATGCCAAGACAGCATGGAGACTACTTATGAAGCTAAATGATTTATAGGCACGTGTATTGAAGAGTGTGTATTTTCTCCGAGATGAATTCATGGATACAGAGAAAGGCTATAAGGGCTCTGGGTGCTAGTCTAGCATTCTTGCTGGTAGGAATTTGTTAAAGAAAGATCTATGTTGGGATGTGGGTAATGTGTAACCCCCTTCCGTAATTATATTCAAAATATGCGATTAAAATGAATTAGAGACCAATGGATAAACAACACTCATTTAAAATCCCATCTTTACGATAGGGTTTTCACAAATAGTTTTCGAAATCTAATACATCTAGTCTCACATTCACATTTCGAATACAATTACTTCACGAAGATAAATCACATTCATATAAATATCAAAGTGCACAATATAATAATCCCGGCAATCCCGGGTTCATACCTTTCACCAATAAGTTTCAAAGGCATATTCGCCCATATACAAGTTCTCATACGGGGATTACACAAAGTTATCTCGAATTCATAACTCCAATATACGTTTGAACACATACACATCTGAATATACATCCACAACTAGATACAGTCATCCCAACCGCTATGATAACCAACCACCAAAACCATACTTCAATAGGTGCCTTAGCCGCCCTTGGTTGCTTGCTCCTTCCTCAAGTTTCTTGCCCTGTCTAAAATGTTGGTAGGGGAGGGTGAGATTCAAGAGAATCTCAGTAGGAAAACAATACCAATATGCATGTATGATAAATATATAATGCATGATATGCTTGCATTACATAACTCATGCTCACACAATGACATATTTGCAAGCTCAATGTTTCAAACAATATACTTATGGCCATAGCATAAACAGAAACATAGCTTCAAACATTCATATATATTATACATAATCATGTAAAGCAATAACTGTTAGAGCAAGCGTCTCACCCAAGAGGGGGTGAATTGGGTGATACTAACAATTTCGTTGCAAATATAAAATTTGACAGTGAAATTAAAACAGTAAGGAGTAAGGAGAAATATCACCGAAGTGTACACCGGGAGTTATACTGGTTTGGTCACAACCACTTTGACCTACGTCCAGTTCTCAGAGCATCTCTGAGAGTTTCACTATAACTTCCAAGATTCAGTGGGTTCTTGGCACCTCAGTACAAGCAAGTTCCTTCACCTGGACACTCGCTCCCCCTTACAAGTTGTAATCCAATCCCAACTCAAGGTTCCACAACCTTAAGTTATCTTAATAACAAATATTGAGTTTGAATGAAATATGTCTCTCACAGAGTGAATATGAATCACTGAAGCATAGAAATACTATTACAACGTAAAACAGAGTAATGAACTTAATGATACGTTTGTGTGTGTTCTTGTTTTTTTTTTCTGTTTGGATCTTCCCATATATATAGATATGTTGGTGAAGACTGTTGGAACATTTTCCTTTTGTCCGTTGGAGAGTGCGCAGCCACTAGTGACTTTTCAAGTTTTTGAAAAATATCCGTTGGCGGTAGGTGGTATTTGAACTTCTCATTTGACTTTCCTTACTTGATATGATTTCTTCATTGTTCATCTGTAAATAAGCTAAGAATACTAATACAATGAAAGGTTAATCATATAGGAAGCAAAATAATGAATGTTGGAATGATTTCTGAATTTCTGGGTTTGCTTACTCGAGTATCCCTTGAAGTTTACTCGAGTATCATCGGGAAAACTGTGATAAATTTCAAGTCAACACATAGGTATAAGATTACTCGGATAGTGTATGGAATAAACTAAATCTCAAACCTTTGGAAATAGTTGTTTACTCGGGTACCTACTCGAGTAATGCATTCATGACTTCATAGGTTACTCGGGTACTAACTCGAGTAAACCTTCAAATACACCTCTGGTTACTCGATGCTTTACTCCAGTAATGTTGGCAGGATTTCAAGGCCGAGAGCACTTCAAGTTTAATTACCTTGTTACTCGAGTACATACTCGAGTAAACTTACTTTTTGTACATCACTTACTCGGGTAATGACTTGAGGTTTTCTTCAAACATAACACTGCATACTCGAGTACATACTCGAGTAATCCACTTAGAATAAAACATTATATACTTGTATACTGGAGTAATGACTCGAGGAAAATGAGATAAATTTAGATCAAGTTATTCGAGTACTACCTTCAAGTTTTTGCTTACCTCAGTGAGTTACTCGAGTAACATTGGCAGTGGTACAAAATGCCGAGAGCAACACATTTTCTGAAATAGAGTAACTCGAGTACATACTCGAGTATCATTAGCAGGCCGAGAGCAACTTTGAAAACTTTTACATGGTTACTCGAGTACCTACTTGAGTAACATTGGCAGGCCGAGAGCAACTCCAAGTATTTTACCTGGTTACTCGAGTGGCTACTCGAGTAACATTGGCAGGCCGAGAGCAACATGAAAACATTTACACTATTACTCGAGTACTTACTCGAGTAACATTGGCTGGTTACTGGAAGGTGCCTCTGGTTACTCCAAGTTTTGTCTCATTACTCGAGTAGCTACTCGAGTAATGCCTTAGAAAAATTGCTTCTGATCAAGTTTCTCAGCTTTTTCTCTTGGCCTTTCTTCATCACTCCAATGCTTACTTCAAGTAATGTTTTTCCCTGTTATTGCTTTGTTCAAACTTATTTATTACTCAATTCCTTTTCATACCATTCTTTGTTATCATCAAACATGAGATCTAACAATAACATGTATCAACACATTAACAAAATATCAAATACATGCAGGAGAGGTAAGTTCCCTATACTTGTACTTTCCACGTATGCTCCAGCACTAGCAACTCACGACTAGGGCGAATATCCAACCCTATAACCAAAATCAAGGACATGGGGTTATTCTCTTTTCTAATTTTTTAACTTTCAAACACTTAAGTTGGTTATCATTCACAACCTTTAGGTAGCTACTCAAAGCCTAAACATATGCTTAAAGGATTGGGAGAAACTTAACTAAAGATCCCCTCTCAAAAGCAAAATACTAATTTTCAGCTAAGGCACTCGAGTGATGGATGGCTCACACTCTAGTAAGGACGGCTCACTCAAGCAAGTGCTTGACAGAAAAAAACCCCAAAAACGAAAAGTGATAACTGCACTCGAGCATCGAGATCAATACTCGAGTGATGCCCCTACACTTACCCGAGTCCCACTAAGTAAGGTACAAGAAGTGCTCACCCAAGAGCACAGAAAACCCAGAGTCAGAAGTGCACTCGAGCATTAGCTCTGACACTCGAGTGAGGGCACAAAACTCACGAGTGCTAAATCACACTCTTGACAAATTGGCTGCAGTGCCAACCCGAGAAGCGGCCTCCTAGTGCCAAAATACACCATACTCGAGTGAGACCCTTCACACTCCAATGAAAACCCACTTCACTCCCAGATGAGGAAATGCACTCTCACTTTTTGGCATGGAAGTGCAACCAAAAACTGAAGGGAAAAGAGGGAATATAATGCTGTACTCGAGTAAGGTTTATCATATGCTAAAACGCAGCAGATGACTGAATTTTCCTTAACTTCCAACATGTGTTTCTAATGGTCCTAAAACTCTAACCCAAAGCTATTCCCACATAGCACAAGGAACCCATTAGAAACCTCAAAACACCCAAAATCACATCACAATGACATTTTCCATATTCCACACACATTGAAACCCAAAACCACAAAATGACTATCTTGGCTTCCAAGATTTCAAACCACTTCCAATGGCACCAAACCACAATATGACACCATTGTAACCACAATACTCAAACCAATTCAATCATTTCACAGTTATACCAAAATCAGGGCAAATTCCACAATTCTCAAAACTCATCAAACAATCACAATATATGTGTATATATATATATCAAAAGGGAACTATCACTCACCTCTTCTTCTTTCTCAAGCTGATTATTAATTCTTCATCTTCTAACTTTCCTCAAGCTCTCAAACACCTTCTTTCATATCTGAAACTATAGCAATGAAGCTCTCATAACTAGGAACAACATTAAAGAAGAGTGTTTAAGCTTAAGAGGACAAGAACAAGGCTAAAACATCACCTTTCATTTTCTCTTTCTTCCCTTAAGCTTGGCGCCACGGAGAATGAAGGAGAGAGAGAATGAGATCAGTTTGTGGCCTCCCCTAAGCTCCCTAGCCGACTTAGAGAAGAGAGGAGAGAGGGAAGAGTGTTTGAAACATTGACCAAATCCAATGGCCCATGTGTTGCAACTTGTCACAATCTTGTGCTATCTCTCATGAGCTCACATAGGCATACACACACACACATGATTCCACCCTTTGATCATTTACAAAATCAATCCTAACCATTGATCTTTAAGTTACCAATGAGTTCCCTCTTCGGTAATTGACCAATTGGTCGGTAACTTTCCTATTTTACCCCTGATTATGGTAATTGCTCTTGAATCACCTCCAAACAAATCATATCTTTCCCTTTAGCCACAATATGCACCCTCCCTATATTTTAGGTCAATTTAGATATTAATCCATAATTGAACTTAAATACAGGATTTCGGTACTACTCATATCACATTCAAATCACATCTTATAACATATTCTCCAAGATTCACCATTTTACTTTCTTTAATACTCCAAAGATATAAGAATCATTGGAAAATAAGTTTGGGCTTCTGCCAATGATTTGTGGGGGCGCATTTATGGTTGAACAATGCTTCATTGGTTGCAGCAGCATTATTGAGTGGACGCCATGTAAATTGTTGCACTTGAGGGATGGTGTTAATATGCCAAATGAATCTCCATGTAACATCAGGGACAACAATTGAGGTGCTAGCTCAAGTATTGGTGCCAATAATCTCTTATTTGATATGTTTATACCCTAGTTTAACAAGGTATTCGCCATTCTTTGCCGATACCCAAACTAGCTTGTCGTCTAGTCTATTAGAGAGGATAGGAATAGTGTAAAGGGCTTGCTGGACTACAGGAGATAAATATTGGACAATTGGGCTTAAATCCCATTCGCCATTAATGATGAGGTCATTCACCCTACCAAACTTCACAAAGTAATCGTCAAGATTAGTTGGTTTATCAGGGAATTGCACTTTGGGCACCCACTAATATCCCCAAATTCGAATTGCAGAACCATTATGTAATACCCTAAATTTTGAGATTTGAGGCTAGAGAATAAGCCTGAAATAGGTGGACTGCTAAGCCCTGGTTTGAATGATTCACCATTCAGTAACCTGCCAATGTTACTCGAGTAATAGTGTAAATGTTTTCATGCTGCTCTCGGCCTGCCAATGTTACTCGAGTAGCCACTCGAGTAACCAGGTAAAATAATTGGAGTTGCTCTCGGCCTGCCAATGTTACTCGAGTAGGTACTCGAGTAACCATGTAAAAGTTTTCAAAGTTGCTCTCGGCCTGCCAATGATACTCGAGTATGTACTCGAGTTACTCTGTTTCAGAAAATGTGTTGCTCTCGGCATTTTGTACCACTGCCAATGTTACTCTAGTACCTACTCGAGTAACTCACTGAGGTAAGCAAAAACCTGAAGGTAGTACTCGAATAACTTGATCTAAGTTTATCTCATTTTCCTCGAGTCATTACTCCAGTATGCAAGTATTTAATGTTTTATTCTAAGTGGATTACTCGAGTATGTACTCGAGTATGCAGTGTTATGTTTGAAGAAAACCTCAAGTCATTACCCGAGTAAGTGATGTACAAAAAGTAAGTTTACTCGAGTATGTACTCGAGTAACAAGGTAATTAAACTTGAAGTGCTCTCGGCCTTGAAATCCTGCCAACATTACTGGAGTAAAGCATCGAGTAACCAGTGGTGTATTTGAAGGTTTACTCGAGTTAGTACCCGAGTAACCTATGAAGTCATGAATGCATTAGTCGAGTAGGTACCCGAGTAAACAACTATTTCTAAAGGTTTGAGATTTAGTTTATTCCATGCACTATCCGGGTAATCTTATACCTGTGTGTTGACTTGAAATTTATCACAGTTTTCCCGATGATACTCGAGTAAGTACTCGAGTAAACTTCATAGGGCTTAGCAGTCCACCTATTTCAGGCTTATTCTCTAGCCTCAAATCTCAAAATTTGGGGTATTACATAATGGTTCTGCAATTCGAATTTGGGGAGATTAGTGGGTGCCCAAAGTGCAATTCCCTGATAAACCAACTAATCTTGACGATTACTTTGTGAAGTTTGGTAGGGTGAATGACCTCATCATTAATTTCGAATGGGATTTAAGCCCAATTGTCCAATATTTATCTCCTGTAGTCCAGCAAGCCCTTTACACTATTCCTATCCCCTCTAATAGACTAGACGACAAGCTAGTTTGGGTATCGGCAAAGAATGGCGAATACCTTGTTAAACTAGGGTATAAACATATCAAATAAGAGATTATTGGCACCAATACTCGAGCTAGCACCTCAATTGTTGTCCCTGATGTTACATGGAGATTCATTTGGCATATTAACACCATCCCTCAAGTGTAACAATTTACATGGCGTCTCCTCAATAATGCTGTTGCAACCAATGAAGCATTGTTCAACCGTAAATGTGCCCCCACAAATCAATGCCCTATTTGTGACCATGTAGTAGAGAGTACTGAGCATTTTCTCTTTCAATGCCTGTGGACAATATGCATATGGTTTGGCTGTTCCCTCAGTGCTAAAACCGATTTATTTCATGTAAATAATTTCATTTCTTGGTGGTTGCAAGTAACAAGTCCCAGAAGTCTACTGAGTAGCAAAGATATCTCTCTGGTATGTTGGCTCCTCTGGTTTATTTAGAAGCAAAGAAATGAGAAGGTCTTCAATGCCCAAGACCTTAGACCAGATTTTGTTATTGAAATGGCCATGAAAAGCAATGAGGACTATTTGTCTGCATGCACCCAAACAAAGAACTCGGCTCCCTCATTGCCAAGTATAGAGAAATCGAGCACTAGATGGACTCCCCAGCCCTGGGTTACCTAAAAATCAATTGTGATGGTGCTTATAAATCTCCAGTTGAGGATGCTGCAATTGGAGTAGTGTGCCAAGACTCTATAGGTCAATTTAAATGGGGCTATGTGGACAAGGTTAAGTCAATCTCTGCTTTTATGACTAAAGCTATGGCACTTAAAAAAGCTCTCATGCTGGCAGTGGACATAGGCCATGATAAAGCAATCTTCAAAACCGATTGTCTCCTTCTTCAGTCATGTGTTGAATCAAAAAAACCAAATCTGTTTGATTAGAGGAGTAGGAGTATTGTGACAGATATTATTGGCCTACTTACATCTAAGGTTGAGTTCTCTTTATCCTCTACTCCAAGAAGGGGTAACCAAGTAGCTGATTTACTTGCAGCGAATGCTTATAAAGA
The DNA here is from genome assembly GCA_963210345.1 of Inga oerstediana. Taxonomy (NCBI): domain Eukaryota; kingdom Viridiplantae; phylum Streptophyta; class Magnoliopsida; order Fabales; family Fabaceae; genus Inga; species Inga oerstediana. Next base: position 37,240,156 of record OY723401.1, on the reverse strand, counting down.
AGTATGCCCTCAGGGTGGGTTGACCAACCATCGCTTTCTTTTAATTCTCTTCTAACCTTAGATGTTTAGGAGTCCAGTGATGTTGCTCATAGTACTTCTGTGCCCAACTCTTGAATGGGATCTAAATAGTTAAGCTTTGTTGTTTTTTCCTAGTTGCTTGGCTTTTCGGCATTGTTTTCATTCACTATTTTTTTTTCTTTCCCATTCTGTATTTTGGCATCTATTATTGAAGTTTATAATAGAAGTACTTTTTCGAGCAAAAACAAAGATGACATAATATGTGAGAGATAGTATAATGTTGGAGCTTAGTGGGGTTAATAAGGACAACATCCTGTGCCCTCTAAATCTCAAGGGGAAAACCCTTGATCAAATAAAAAAAGGGATAATATTGAAAATTACTAAAATTTTTTTTTGATAAATTTAATATTTTTAATTGTTGTTATTAGTACATGTAAATTAGTTACATAAATGACTTATATTTAGAACTAGATGGAGTATTAATTTTTACTTTTCTCTCATTATATTTACTAAATATGGACATATAAAAAAGAAAAATATGTAATATATTTATTAAAATTATCAAATACCTTATAAAAATGACTAAAATCAACTAAAAGATGCCCTGCATCATAAGAAATAGAAAACTTTTGGACTCTATTAGATTTGAAAATCTTTACAAAGATCTACAGAAGTTGGTGAAAAGGCAAAATGACCGAAAAAGAGAACAACTTTAGGCCAACAAGTTTCGGAAAATTCAACCTTTAATTCCAAAACCATGTGTGTGTTACCTTATAAAAAGCCAAAACAATCTTCTTCATATTCTCATTAATTATGAGAACTTAGACGAGTTTTCTGCTTTTCTTAATTATTCCAAGCACCATGAATTTGATGACACAGAGAATAATATATAAAAGCATACTCTCTTTGAAAATTGAAACACAATATTACCTGGCTAGTGATGTTAAGGGATGCAACTAATCAAACTTTGACCTAAATCACTCAGATATCTTTCATATATCATACAAATAGTAATATTAAAAGTATTAAATTAAATTCTATTTTTTCTGAAATATAAGTTACTTTCAACAGTAATAAAGGGTGCAAATTGCTTGCACTCTTCAGTTTTTCTCATTGACAAACACACACACACGACAAATTAGTTAACGACAATGCATTTGATGCCTGAATTTATAACCTAAATATGTTTCCACAATTAAAGAAATAATATCGTATATTTTTCTGGCAATAATTTTTATCATTAAACATTTGGTGTTGGCAAGGGTTATAACTTGTTCCATCATGAAACTTTCATTAATGAAAAATATGTCAAAAGTCGTCTGTGTAGGTTTGAGAATACAAAAGCAGAAACGTGAGTTTAGCCTTTCCCACTTGTTCAACAAAGTTATATAAACGGCGAGATTTCTTCAATCAAATGTTGTTTTAATTTTTTTTGGAAGATACTGAAAGATTAAGAATAAGACTAAAAAAAATATAATAACAAACTAAAATTTGGACCACTAAATATAACTTATTATCTTCACGAAATATGAAGTAAAAAAATTCTCAAAATTGACAGAAAAAGAGAAGGGAGAAAGACCACCACCAAAATATGAGAATTTCAAAATAAACCCTCAAAATGACTTAATTGTTATGAAATTTCAAGAATTTATTTTGAAATCATATTTTTTTTATGAAAGGACTTAGGTGAAATCAAATTTATTTTATTCATAAAGGAGGAAAGTTCAACACACGAACCACGTTGTAATTATATAATTCAACACCGAAAACGAAATCTAAGTTAATTATAAATTAAAGAAATATTTTTAAAAAAAACAAAGAAAGAAAATTGTATGGGCCGATGATGATCTCACCGGGATTCTTCAGTTGGAATATAATTCCTGTATCTTCTGTCATCTATTCCAGTAATCTTCAAAGACTTCGATCACATGAGCAAACAAACTTGCCCACTTCCTCTATCCAACCACACTTCCTATGAAAAAATAAATTAAAAAAACATCAAAATCAAATCCAACAGAAAGAAAGATTCATGAGAAGAAGAAGAAGGTGATGGATCTATATATCTACTTACATTGGAACCGGAATGAAATCGATTGGGTCGACAGAGAGTGGCATAAATCTGTTTGTTGGTGAAGTAATTTTGGAGGTTTTGTTGATCACCACCACCAAGAACTTGATTTAGCAGAAACTTGAAAGAAGAAGGCAACTTAGATTCCTAGACGAAATCAGCAGAAGCAGCTCTGTGAAAGGACTTGTTCACTGTGGCCAGTTTGCATATATCTTCAGTTTCTAAATTCATGAACACGCATGAAATACAACTTTCTGGTAGATCTCCGAGGCCGGTGCTTGACCACGATGACGGAGCAGGATCATCTCTTCCAACCTTGTTATTATCTGCAGAAATAGCAGACCCCATGATGATTATGAACACCAAACAACACAAGAGGATAGATCAAGTTCAGGGATAATTATATATATATATATATATGGGAAAGAAAGTGAAGAACACAGTGTGAAGAAGAAGAAGAGAATGGATGTGGAAGGAGGTTCTGATGAGCGGAGTGTGAGGGAAATTTATATACAGAACAAAAAAGTGGCATACTTCTATGGGGAGAAAAATAAGTGGGAAAAATACTGTTCTTTTGTCAATTTGTGATTGCCCGTTTAATTATAATTTGTAAATTAATTTTTTTCCCTATACTATGTACCAACTGGATCTGAAACTATATACCTATATAATGGAAAATTTCATTTAAGGACCACAGGACTAAAGTTATTTCAATCAAGGTCCAAAATATTATGAAATTTCACTGTAGGATCAAGGGCCAAAATGAAAATAAATTTTGTAAGTAAAATAATAATAATGCCCCTTCCTTTATTTTTTTTAAATGTTTAATCATAAACAATTGTGCAACTTTTCATAAGTAAGTGGAATCCTCCTATAAACAATATATGAATTTCTGGTGGTTAGAGCTTTAGCCAATCAGTGTTGGAGCTTTAACAGCTGGCCGACGATGGTCATTTTGGCCTAGTGGCAGCAAGTGACCGGTTGCCGGAGCTTTGGCGAAGATCAAACATTTTTTTCAAAAAAATAAAGTAAGGGTCATTATTGTTTTTTTAGTTACAAAACTTATTTTCATTTTAATCCTTAGCCCTACAGTGAAATTTCAGAATATTTTAATCATTGACTGAAATAAATTTAGTCCCGTGGTTCTTCAATGACATTTTCCCTATGATAAACTTTGATTTGATGAGTTAGATTGGAACGGCCACCAACATCGGTTTAAACTTAGTTTTTCTTTTTCTCTAAATCTGCTTCAACCCGATATCTTACTAAAGAAAGCAGGAGGTTCCAAATCACTTCAACTACATGTCATAAATGCGAAATATTTATCAAAAAAGTTGTCATACGTCTAAAATTCATAATTTAATCATTACTATTTAAATTTTGTGAGATAATTACAAAGTATAGCATTATTATGAAGATAATATACATGATTTATAACAACTGCACTAATAAAAGCATAAATGACGAAGAAAAACTACCATGGATCAAATTGATCTTAAAGATTGGGTTGGATTGGAAATTTAAGCGCCTGATCTTGCCTAGTTTGGATTATGTAATATGTATACGTATATGTTATTAGTTTATATTATTTTAATTTTTATAATTGTTAATTGACTTTGTTAGATAGATTTTTATATACATTAAATACAATAAATTGACTTTACTATCATCATTAAATTTTTAATAATTTAATATTCTATGTTTTTTTAAGTAAGGGGGCATGTATAGTTATAACCTGCACTACTATAGGTTGAAGATACTACTATCCTTATAGACATCCCTTTTTTAAAAAGGGATGTTAAAAGATAGAGACGCTGGCATTTTCGTAAATAAAGATGGGAAATTGGAACATTAGGCATTCCAAATTTGAATTGGGACGCCTAAAGTAGAGTTTAGACGTCACAAATTTAAATTGAGACGCATAAAGATTCTTGCAGGCACCAAAAATTTGACTTACTTTAGGCATCCCAAAAATTATTTGGGACGCCTAAAGTCCCAGGTTTAAGCTTCCCAAATAGATTTTGGGACGCCTAAACTCACCTTTAGGCATCCCAAATACCATTTAGGCATCCATTGCAGCATCTCTGACATGCGTCCTTTCCACCCCCCCTCCTTTACTCTTTTGACCAACCAACTCCCTCCTTCCTTCATTTATTTTGACCGTCGCATCTTCTTCTTCAACTTTACTCTTCCTCCTCTCTTCTTCCATTGTAGGCCGTCGACACACACCCCTACTCCACACCTTCTTGCTTTTTCCTCCACCTCCTTCCATTGACGACGGCGCACATACCCCCTCCTCCACAGTGTCTTTCTTTTTTCTCCTCCACCTCCTTCCTTCCATTGTCGTTGACGCACACACCACCTCCATACACCGTCGTTTTCTTGCTTTCTCCACCATCCGGCTTACCTCCTCCACCGTGCATACACCTCTTCAATGTCTTCTTGCTACCTCTCCACCATACATAACCGTCAGCTCCCCCTTCATCAAGTTAGTTTTTTTTTGTAATATAAATTTACTTGAAGATTTAAATTTAAACTTGCAATGTGAAATTATTTTATATGATTCTAGTTATTGGAGTGATTTTCCCCTTTGATTGATTTTTTTTTTTTTTTTGGCCAGAATCATAGAACTGTTGTTAGCTAGTAGTTGTGCAATATATTGTTTGTTTGATACGTTTGGAGCTTGGAAATGCTTGTTTTATATGTTTGGAGCTTGGAAATTGAGAGAGAAAATACGTATGTATATTATTATAAATAAATAGAGCTATTGATTGATTTTGATGAAATGAACAACAATTAAACATAATAATTTTTATTTCTTTAATATGGTTGGTTTTATTTTTTTTTAGATTAGATTAGTATGATTATTAATATAGTTTCCTTAATATTAGTAGTATGATTATTATTAGTTTAGTGGAGAGATAGAGTTGCTTGAAATTTTGGGATGTCTTACTTTTAAGGGGAAATGCTGCTGAATTTTTTTGTTAAAAAAGTGAAAAAAGGCAATCCCATCATATATCATTGACAATTGTACTAAACGTGAGTCCTATTAGGAATGGCTTAGGTGGTAACACAACTTATTTTCTAATTCTCAGATTTTTGATAATGAAGATGCCTACCTACGTGAAGACGTTAATTTGATCAGAGACCTTTTGGCTAGACATCTTCTTCAACATATAGATCAGCAAAATTTTTATTTATATTAGTTAGTAGTTGTGTGATGACAGCATTTTGACACTTTCTGGTTGTTATTGTACATATATAGTAGTAGGTTGTATAAGTTGTTATTGTACATAGATATAGTAGAGATTGCAGTGCTGAATGTCCTTACCATTTTGTAACGGACATTGTAATTTATAAATCCATCTTCTATTCTGTTTCTGTAGTTTGAATTTGCTGGATAATAAAGAATATAAATAATCATTTTAAAAAAAATAAAACCTTTTAACATTTCAAATTGAGAAAAATGATGTCTAAAGTCCCTTGTAAAGGGACTTTAGACATCCCTATTCCGAATAGGGTCTAAAGTGAGGACCTTAGATGTCCCAAATTGAGAATTGAGACATTTAAAGTCCTTCTATAGAGGACTTTATATATCCCTATTCATAATAGAGACGTCTAAAGTCCTCACTTTAGACGTCCTATTTTTTTAGGACATCTTTTCTTAAATATTCTATGTCCCTCACATAGACGCCACCCTGTTTTTGGATGTTAAAAGTGCCAAAAATAGCAACGTTAAAACCTCTGCTTGTAATAGTGCTAGAACACACAAAGGCTTGGCACTATGTTGATTGTCTACCCTATCCAGTCTTAGCCAATTTTTATGCACTCCTACATCTAACTATATGTATGCACGTACGTGTATATATATGTGTGTGTGTGTGGGTGTGTATGGATTAAGAGTATAAATAATTAGATGAAATTGAATACAACTATACAAGACGCCATCCAAAGATTTCATTACTCATCATGAAATCCTCATACCAACTAATCTAATTAATTTAATATTCCGCGGACCATATTTAGTTTGTATATAATAATAGACAACACACATGCCACCATCTGTCACGATATAATAGTTTCATGCATTAATCACGGCTTAAATATAAGGTTATTGTACTAATTACCTCCATTCTCGACTCATATTGTTGTAGTCTGATTTTTTTTTTTTTTGGTGGTCGGAAAGCATACATATTACATATACACATTGTTATCAAACTCGCCAGTTGATTCTCTAAGTTGACTGTTTCTACTTCACAAAATCGTGTAGAGTTACACTTAAACTTGTGTTAGCTGTAAACTCAGTTAAATTTACAAGTTCATATGCCGAATTTACCATTTTTACCTTATAAAATCGTGTTAACTTACTTTTAAACTTGTGCTAACTTTTTCGATTTGATCATATTTAGTAGCTTTATATATGAATTTTATAAAAATTTCTTTGTTGAGTATTGTAATATACCAAATTTTGCAATACTAAAAACGTGTAAATATGGAAATAGTAGAATAAAATAAATATCGGTATTTACAATTAAAGGTAGAGTTACTTTTGGAATTCCCAGATATCCATTGTGTCATTTACAGAAATCGAGAAGTCAATATTGTAAAAATACAAGTGTAAGAAGTCGGAGCAAAATTCGTCGGTGGCTGCAGGGTTCAGGGGCGTCAGCTATGAGATCGGAGGAATTCGGGCATTTCGTGATATGTCTCGATATGCATGCCATGGTCCCACGTGGGTCCCACGTGGAATTCCGGGTAATGCACCGATGGAGCAACTTTATTAAAAAGAACTTCAGTAAAGCATGTAATGACAGCTCATTATGACTCATGATGACACATCTTTCGTGTTGGCCAAATAAGGAAATGACAAGTGTCCCGAAATTATTACAAAGTAAAAACATGTTTTTGTGTTGGCCAAATAAGGGGGTGACATGTGTCCCTCATCATTACACATCATTACACCCACTTTAAGCCTTTCGTGTTGTCATCTCCGAAGTACGCCACCTAGCGTCTGAGTTCGGGGAATTCACCGGTCTCCGGCCGGGTCGCTTACTTTTTGAGTCGAGCACCGAACCCAGGAGTCCGGGGAAATTGTCAGGCCTTCCCTTCCCCTGACCATTTATGACCCACCGAAGAAAGAGAAAAGTGGAAGACCAATGGTTGCATGACACGTGGCATTCTTAAGCCTTAAACTTGTGACACGTGGCAAGATGAGATGAGATCATTTTAAGTGATTAAATCACAACCATCCATGCCTAATTAAATGGCAAAATTTCGTGCAACCATGGAAAGAGAAAGGGAAATCAGATTTCTTAAGCTTAAGAACACAAGAAGAGAGAAGGAGGAGTGAATAGTGAGTTCTCTTGACTACCGGAGCCGATTTCAACCCTGAATCACCGTTATTGTCCGGTAAGTCCTTCAGGAAACTTTCTCTACTCACTATAAGCTTCAATTCTATGATCTTAGATTTCTCATCTGAGGTGTTTTGTGCCAATTAGTCTACCAGAGTGCCGCCGGAATACCGAACCACTTGTAGAAACGCGAAGAGGTAAGCATAGGCTTTCTTTTGAACCGAATACTTTGTGATTTCATTGAGTTTTTCTTAGCTCTTCAACCACCCATGTATTTCATTCAAGGGGTGTTTTTGAAGAAGGAAGATGTTTTAATCATATATATAAGGTGATATATGATGTTTGAAGAAGTATTAGACTTGTTGGTTGTTAAAATCACAAAGTGGAATTTTTGTTGTTTTGGGAGGCAGATTTCGGTTGGGGGCTAAATCTGGTAGAAATAATTTGATTTTGGTATTTTTGAGCTTTCCATTGGATTCTACATGAAAAATTGTGTGGGAATAGGCTCTGGTTATAATTTTTGACAGATTGGTTTAAAGAATCAAAAATTGGAAATTAAGTCTACTTGTGCAACAAAGTTGCCAGTGTGCGTTTTTGTCTGGCAGTTTTGTTGTGGCGAAACGTTCACTGTCCAAACTTCATCAGTTGGTTATGAGATTTTCCAGAATTAAAGTACACTTATAGACCTTTAATTTGATAGGTATTATGAAGGATTTTGATAAGTATACTAGGAGTTATGAATTTTTGAAGTAGACCATTAAAACTGGTCAGATTTTCTGGCAGCAGGGAGAAAACGAAAACTGGAAAGTGTACGCGGTCTTTCAGCTACTGAAAGTATTTTTCCCTTAAAATAGACTTAATAAGGGTTATATAGAATTTTGGATCACCTCAATTCGATTTTTCGAGAATTAGTTATGATTTTTCAAAGTTCAGTGAAAAATCTGCCAGCTTTTGGTAATTGTGCGAAAATTCAAAGCAAAGAGTTTTTGTAATAAAATTGGACATTTAAGAGTTAAGTTAAGCATTTGGAGTAGCTTGAGCTCATTAGCTTCATTTTGGGCCTAATGTAGTGACCCTAATGGTAACCAACATAAGAGAATAATTTATGAAGAGTTGGATTAAGAAAAACTCATTGCCCGTAAATTATAATTTATAGGACTTGACACTTGCCCAGGACATTCAAAGCACGTCAATCAAGATCAAGATTTGGAAAAATTGTCAGGTAGTAACTTATCCCTCACATACTATGTGATATGTTATATGCATGTATGTACCATTGTGAATTTAAAACATTCAGATGAGAAGGGCTAAGGCCCAGTAGAAGTTCCCAGCGCTGTGGCAAGGGACGGTTGTCCTTGAATTGGTAACTTTATGCTTTCTGCATATTGTGAATTTATCTCTGAATGTTGAATATGTTGATTGTACTGTAACTTTGGTTGACATGGCATGATATATGTGCATTTTATATGGGTGATATCTGTTACTACTGAGATTCATTGAATCTCACCCTATTTTTCCAAAACAAATTTTCAGCTCGGGCAAGTAGTTCCTCAGGCAAGAAGGTAAACACGGGCAAATGAAGCAAATGACTTAGAATTTAGTTTATGTTAGTTTTCTATTTTGGGATTGTATGTAATTTGTATTTAAGTGTGGTCAGTCTCATACTGACATGTATGTAAGCGCCTGTATATAAGCGAACGCGTGACGACATTCGTACCAGTAGTTGACAGCCGTCCACCTAGGGCCGTTAATTAAACATAGTAGCTTGGGTTTCAGCAGAGAACTTATTAGTAAACACTCTGATATGAAGAAATGAACCTGAAACGGATGGCTTAAAATAAATCATAAAATCATATGAGACCCAATCTGAAAATGATTTTTGAAAACCCATTCAAGTACAACTCCACACTCTGCTTGAAATTGGAACTTCCGCTGTTTACAAAAGATTACTGGTCTCCTTTTTAAAGATATGACTACACTTATGCCATCTATATGCTTTCAAAACATGGGTGTTACAAGTATAATAAATTATTAATGTTGATGAATTTAATTTCAATTATTTAGATTTAAAATATATTTAAATTAAATTATTGTCATTTTTAAATTTTAATTAATTCATTATATATACACTACAAATACATATTCTTTGATAAAAGTAAACTCTTATAAGGTTTATGATCTGAGCCCACGGTACGATTTTATGCCACTGTCACGAGTTTACTTAAACCACGAGTTTGACAACATTGCATATACATACATACATACATACATACATACATAAAGTACAGCATTTGTGCGTGAGGTTGGATTAAATTAAAAACTTGTGGTAGAGGGGACACTATGATGGTGATTATTTCATCTGAGGGGTAAAGAGACAAATTCTATTATAATCCAAAAACAATTCACTTAGTTCATATTCAGAATCAAGAATAGGACGTATCTATACGCACAAATGCACAAATTAATTTATGAAAAAGGTTAACGAACTTTCAAATGAAAAACATAATCTATTATTTGGGATGCCAAGAGATAAGAATTGGCCGCTCCCTAGATTCAGGTCTTTTCGACTTTTTGTAGCCGACCCTATCTAAGCTATTTCTTGCTCTTCTGGTGTGTTTTTTTTTTTTGGTTAAAAAATATCGTTACAAATGAAGCAAATTAACATGCTCCCCCCCCCCCCCCCCCAATTTTTTTTTTGGAGCAGCGCAAGGCTTTGGGTTTTAAAATGTCTCTCTCTAGGTCAATTATCAAGTTACAGTTATAACCCTCTAGGGTCTCAAGGTCTTCCTCCTCACTGTCTTCAATGATGTACTAGGAAAGGGGTGCGTTCAGCACATATGAATCATTTTTCTGTAATTAAATTAGAATCTTTAAGTATGCTGGTAAGAATATTTTATGATTCTTAATTAATAACCGTAAATTATTAAGTTTCTTGTTTTTTTTTTTTGTTAACTTCATCTCCCTCCTCTAATGATGAGATTAAATAAGATAAGGAAAAGGATGAGAAAGAGGAGGATGAGGACAACAGGCAAGAATAATTTACAGCTCTTAATTAATAACCGTAAATTATTAAGCTGTTTTTTTTGTTAACTTCATTTTTAATATTTTTTTAAAAAAAATGATGATGTTTAGTCATCACCACCATTGTCTTCCTCATCCTCCTCTTACTCATCCTCTTCATCATTGTTATCATCGGAGGAGGGAGATGAAGGGTCTAACTGCAAATCATATTCAACATCATTGTAATGAAGTATGTGGTTCAACTTCCTATTAAATTTGTTAGCATATGCCGCGAGACACTTTGTGTGGTGGTTAAGGCTTGCCAACATCAGCATCAAAGCCTTCATTTCAGGAGGTGGTGGTGGTGGTGGAGGAGGAAGGGGTGGCTGCAGCGGCGGCGGCAGAGGAGCTCCCTGGGAACTTAACATGATGAAAGAGAGAAGAAAGAGGGTTGATAAAAAAATTAGTAAGAATCATAAGGAATATGTGAGCTTTTGTGTGTTTTGGTAAGCCCCAAACCGTGGTTCCAAAAGCTCTTCTCCGCAAATCAAGACAAAATTTTTCTCATATACTTACTTCATAAATGGTAAAAGCCATTTTCTAAAAGCTAATCCAAATACACAAAGAGGTTTAAACGGATTACGGAGGGTTATGAGTTATAACTTTTGATGGTCTAACGGTTTACGAAGGGTTATGTGTTATGACTTATAAAGGTCTAATAGATTACGAAAGGTTATGAGCTATGACTTATGAATGTCTGATGATATTACGAAGGGTTATGAAAGTGTTAGATGATAGTTGGTTTTGAAGACAATTATGTTTTGTCTTCGTTGTTATAAGAGGTTGAAAAATGAATCGTTTGTAAGTATTATATGAGGTTGTTTTGTAAGAACCATTATATTTCTCACTAAATAAATTATAGTTATTAACTACAACCATTATTTTTGTGTTTTTGCGGACTCTACCTCTCAATACACGATGGTGTGCATATTTAACTGTTAGGTTTTAATGTTATATATTATTGCGTGAACTATGTATCGACATACATGATGTTTATTCATTGTTACCATTATTTATTAAGCGTTATAGATACCCAAATCTGTAAAGTGCTAGTGTTTAATGAAATTGCTCTTTTATCCCAAAAAAAAAAAAAAAGAAAAAGAAAACAAAAGTTGACATATTGGGTTCAAGCAACACTTACTGATTGAATTTTCGCACTTCGAATCAATGGCTTTTTCTTTTTGGAATTTTTAAAAAGAAAACGTGCAGTGAATCTAAATTTAATTGCCATTCTTGATCCCATTAAACAAAGATATGACATGAACAGTTTTAGCCGAAATTTCACAAGCAGATGACAAAATTCTCAAAACTTGTTTGCATTTCTTAAGTAATCGAATGAAACCTAGAAGCTTCTACTGATCCTCACAATTTTGTAGATATTTTTTTTAAAATATGTTTCATCTTTGGTCATGGCTTTTATTTCACTCTACATCTTCTAAAAGTCTACCTGGGTCTTCCTAAAAAGATTTTTCTCCACGTCATAATTTGATATTTAATTTTCTTCCCGTTCAAACTATATTAACCCATCAAATTGCAACTTAAATAACTAACTAAAACATATGATATTGACAAATTAGTTAGTTTGAAGTGATGCTTAGTAAAATCCAGGATCACATGATTATTTTCTTTTTCTTTTTTTTTTTCGCCAACGATGATTAATTTTTTTTCTAAAGTTGCAGAATATATTAGTTATTTATTTCACCCATCATTAGTTTCATGTGCTTCCTAATAAAATTACTTATTAAATGTAACGACACTAATTTATATCGTCGATTTGTAATTATGTAACTGTAGACTGATTATATAATGCACTAAATGTTGCAAAGGACTCAAATTTAATATCATCACATGAAAAGCGCTAGACAAGTAAGACATATATAAGTCAACATATAGAGGTCGTATATATTGTCTTTTATAATTTCTAAATGCTATTTTTAGGAAAAAAGCCAAAAAAAATACCATTTGAACCACAAAATTCTATATTAGTCTTATTTACAAAATTATAGGTATTAACTATAATAATATAACAATTGACAACTCATTTTAGTAGAAAATTACTGATTTGTGATATTAAAATTCAAATGATATTTTCTTATTTTTTTCTGTAATTATTTTTGCCAAATGGCTACGTTAAGAAAACAGCTATAGGATTAGGAGCTGAAATCTCATTTCCCAACAACTCAAATAAAAAACTATTGGAGTAACTTCAATATATTAAGGACTAACTACTTTAACCTCTCTTGCATTTTGCTTCAATAATGCAGACCCTTTTCTATTTTTGAAAACACAAACTTATATCCAAACTGTTAACTTCATCAAGAATAATATAAAAAGATGCTTTTTCAAATGAACCTTTATATTAAAATACATTTTACTTACTAATTTAATTTTTATCATATTAAATGCCTAATTTTCATTAAAATTGTTTTGAAGAATTTAAGAGTTCTTCATTTTCTTAATTTTATTTTTTAATTTTTTGAATAATTATTTGTTTTATTTTTTTATCATATTAATTTTTTAAGGCTGACATAAAAAACTTGATTAATTGTTTAAATAAATATATACTTGAAAAAATATATATCTATAAATGTTGGTAGCAAGTTGTTTTAAAAAATAAAATTATAAACTTAAATGATTTATATAATCTTTCAAACTTATATAATTTATACCTGATGAAAAGATATGTGTTTTAAAATTTTTTAGCCATTAAAAGAAACCTAAGTAAATAAGTTTTAATAAATGTGATGAAAATTAAAATTATAAATTTTAGAAAATATTAAAAATTTATAAAATATATGTATTAAAATTATTTTTGGTTGTATAAAAAGTTATTTGTGTGAAAATGTAAATGTTCATATTATTCTTATGTTAAGGAGGGGTGTTTCAATATTAAAACAAGAGTTTAAAAGTTAAACTTTAATTAATGGTTAGGTGGTTGAAAATAGAATTTCAAATGTACGAGGTTTATGTAACATATATTTTAATTTCAAAAAAGTTGTATACGCATTTTTTTTTGGTATAGGTCTATGTACTTTTTAAAATAGAGGAGAAGTTTCTATGATTTATGGAAAATAAAAGGGTTGCTAGTGTATTTTACTCTTATATTAATTCAACTATTATAATATCTCAAATTCTACTTATAATACCTAGTTAACTACTTTACAGAGATTAAAAAATTAATTAATTTGGTTAATTATTTTGTAAAATTAAATATGTCACCTTTTCTAAAATATAGAAAACCATTATTGAGACACTTGTAGTTTTCTTCAATTTTCAATTTGGAATCTTTTGTATTTTTTTCTTCTTATTAAATCTTTTAATTTTACCTTTTTTAACACTGTTAGCTAGCTTGCTAGCCCTTGTAACTTTGCTCTATTATACCCTATATAGTAGCTAATTGTGCCCGGTGGTGCCTCGAATAGGATCGCCTCTAATAAGAGGATACATATGCTTAGAAAAAAGAAGAAGCTAATTGTGCTAAGGAGATAAAAATAAAAGATTTAATAAAGAGAGAAAAACACAAAAGTACCAAATTAAAAATTGAAGAAAACTATAGACACCTCAAAAATGATTTTCCCTTTAAAATATCCCTCCTTTAGGGTCTGTTTGGTTCAACAAAGGGGAGGGAAAGGATTTTAATGGATGGAAGGGGATGGGAAGGGAGAAGAGGGATTTTAATATTACCTCGTTTGGATTGATTAGAGGGGAGGCAAGATAAAGGATTTTAATGTTACCTCGTTTGATTTAAGAGGGGAGGGAAAATATTTTTATATGGACAACTCTGTCCTTATTTTATTTAAGCTGTTTTTTAAACTAAAAAAAGTTTAATAAATGTAATTATAAATTTAATAAAAAATATATGAAGAATCATGTGAATCTAGGTCCTACATTTTTTTGCCAGGTGATCTACTCTCTATATATATATATTCTATATATCTTTAAAATATAAATTCTAATTACATTTTAATATATATATATATATATATATTGATGTAAATACCCATCTCATCTCTCACAGTATATTAAAAAAAATGTTCACAGGCTCCAACCTTCAAGACGCTGTTGCAGAGCATAAGGAGAAGAGAGTAGTAGCAACATGAGTCTACAAGCTCCAACCTTCACACGAACAGCCATATTGGAGAGGAAGAAAGCGAAATAAGGAATAAGATGGAGGCTATTGAAGTGATTTCATCCACCCTTCATTAGTCACATCTTCCTCTTCCTGTCAACCCTTAATTACTGTCAACATCGTTGCCACTACCTCACTCACCTCACCCCCTCCAGTGACGCAAACTAATGCAGATGCAAATGAATGAAGTCTCAAAATTTTGATGGTGAACACATCATCAACAGATCTGGAGAAGCATCAACAGATCTTGTGTGTTTTATTACAGATGGAGGATGATGCTATGGAAGGTGGGTCTGCCGGCATAGGAGGAGTTGAATGAAGGTAAGAGAGGTCAAGCAATTCTAAAGTAAAGAAGGGCAGCAGGGGAACATCAAAAAAAATATCATGGGCAAAATAGTTATGCCATGTCAAATTATTGCCTTCCCCTCTAAATCCCCCCAATTTGGGGGTGATAGGTTTTGAGGGGAGGAAATATTTTCCCCTCCCCTCCTAAATTTTTAGCCTTACCAATCAAGGGGAGGGGAGCGAAATCCCTCCCCTCCCTTCCATTCCCCTTAAACCAAACAGAGCCTTGGTGAGAGTAGGGGTGGAAACAAGCTATGTGACCTATCAAGGGCCTGCGATTTGATTAGGCTTAGCCTGTCAGAATAAAAGGCTAGCCCAAGGCCTATTTCAAAGCCTATTTTTCTTAATCGGCCAGGCCTAAGTCTACTAATAAGCCTTTTAAGCTTATCAAGCCAGCCTATTAAGATTTTAAAAAAAACTGTGACGTTAAAATCGTAATTACCCCTCACTCTCACTTACTCGGTCACTCTCCCTGACCCCCGTCTCTCGTTCGCATCACAGACTCAGTCACACACTCACACAACTCTCTTCAATTCTTTTCCTTGAACAATTGAAGCCAAGCCCTAACCCTTCTGCCTTATCCTTGAACTCTCTTTGTCACCCGTCCTTCCTCTGAGAATCACTTTCATCCACTTTCTCCGCCAGCCTTCCTTCCTCTAAGAGTCAACATCCTCTAATTTCTCCGTCTACTATCCTAACTTGAACCTGAACCTAAACCTCTAAGATCGAGAGTCACCATCCTAACTGTAACCCCCTGCCTTAAATAGCATAATTATAATTCGATATTACGTAATTAAATTGGTTTAGAGACCGTCGAATAGTTCAAAACTCATTTAGAACTCCCTGTGAAGTAGGGACTTTATAAAATTTTCAAAACTTCTTTCCTATTCCGGTCTCAAGTTCAATTATCGAATATAATCACCTGTGCAGTTAATTCACATTCATTCATATCAGAATATCTAATAGCAATCCCGGCAACCCCCGGGTTCCATTCATACACAAAAAGGGTTTACAACCTCCATATAGGGGATTACACAACTACGTTCAACTATTCCTTACAACCAACATAATATACAGACACCCTGTCCAACAAGTTTAACCAACATAACCAAAATAAATGTCCCTACAGGATTCTAACCGCTCCGGGTCGTACGCTTCTCCTTAGAGCCACTCGCCCTGTCTGAAAGGTTAGTTAAAGGAAAGAATGAGATTCAAGAGAATCCCAGTAGTAACAAAACATTTATACCACACATAAGCACACAGCATGTAAGCAAATCATCATACAGCAGCAGCACCACAAATCACACTCCACCCTCATCCCCTTTCTCCGCCGGGAAGGCACACCGCCTAACCCGAACCATTGTTAGCTACTCAGGGACTATTGGCGTGGCAGTGCATACATATAGCCTTATAGCCCATACAGCTATTCGGCTTTCACAAATGGCCCGTCGGCCTCCACAAATAGCCTTTCGGCTCACATAATCACATATATCACACCTCATCCTCATCCCCTTTCTCCGCCGGGAAGGCACACCGCCCTAACCCGAACCGTTGTTAGCTACTCAGGGACTATTGGAATGACAGTGCTAACACAAATCCACAGATGTCGCAGCATACGAATTCATTACAAATCAACGATATAACACACATACAATGCATCATATATGGTACAAAAGAAAAGTCACTACCTCGTTCCTTTCTGACGTTCGCTGGCGTAGTTGGCTCACGAGGGCGGCAAATATCGAATCCTACAATTCCAAATGCACTATTTAGACACTTCCATAGTGTTACTTAGGGTTATATGAGTCTATAATGAAAATTTACAAAAATACCCCCGGGGACCCGGCCTGGGCCCGCCATACCCGGACCGGCTGTACTTTTCTTGAAATTTTGACATGGGCTATCCTGACATATTTTCGCCCAAGGAATCCATTTCCGGACTCGGAATTATCAAATTCAATGTTAAATTACGAAATTGCCCTTGGCAGCCCAACTTTTAGGGTTTTAGGGGTGTTTCCGTAATTATGCTTTCTCGGCCTTTTTTGAAAAAGTGCCCAACTGTAACCCCACCTAATTTTCGCCCCTGAACTCAATGGAACCATCAAATCATTGAAAATCCAACTCTAAGACCCATTTCTAGGGCTGGCCGAAATTTATGAGTTCTCCAGGGAAAATCGGGGTTTTACGATTTCGGCTCCGTAAACGCGTTTCTTTCTACTCCTAACCACTTTATTAACCATTACATTAGGTTACAACTAACATTAAGACCCAATTTGGGCAGCATAACCCCTAGGCCACATCATTTCCAAACTTTAAAACCAATGGCAATCCGGCGAAATTTCACCGATTAAATTGCCCACAGCAGCCAGAATAAGCAATATACGAAAGTTTGGAAGTTACCTCAAGCTCCCACAAGATTTTCCCAAATATTGCTGAAAACCCTAAGTGCTCAACAACAGATTTTGAGCTTCCAAACCTTAAAGAACAAAGAGGAGTAGCTTAGGATCGGAGTTACACGCGTTAGAAGCTAAATCGTCGGAGAAATCGACTTACCTTGTGATTTTTCTTCTCCTTTCTCTCTCTACAAACCTCAACGTTCTCACTCCTCATTCAGCTGCTGTGTGCGACAAAAATGAGCTGAGGAAGATTATAACATATGTAATTCCATGCTGACATCATCTTTTAATGAGATGATGTCATAATTCCCATTTTCGGATTTTCTGGCAGATTTTCTGCCCGAACTTTGAAAAATCATAACTAATTCTAGAAAAATTGAAATGAGGTGATTCCAAAGCCAAATGAAAGGTATTTAAGTACTCTTTATAGGAAAAATATGGACCATTACTAAAAATCACCACACAATTCCAGAATTACATAAAACTCATCACTGCCCCAAAACAGAGTTCAGTTTCCATCCCAAACTTTGGACAGTTATATCTCCTAGTTCACAAAACAAAAAGGAACAAATTATATGTCCATTTTGAAGCTTGAGATGTGAACTATAAGACTGGAAAATTTCAGAATTTTTAGATACCATTTGGTCATTAAAAACGTTCACACAACCGGACTGCCCAGAATAGAATTTCACTGGACAGAATTTTAGATTTTGCATCTTCGCTTCCATTGGTTCCATTTTCATACCAAACATCATTCCCACATAAATTTTCACAAGGAAGCCATTGGAATCATTAAAATATCCAAATTCCCATCACACATTCTCCAAAAGTGTTTATTCAACAATAATTATATCCACTTTTAAAGTCATTAGCCCTTAATCACTTTTTGGGATATTACATTTCTCCCCCCGAAAATTAAATTTCGTCCTCGAAATTGCTACACAACTTGAGCCATAAACTCCGGATATCGTCTTCGCATATCTTCCTCCGCTTCCCAAGTTGCCTCTCTTTGCGTCATTCCCTTCCAGATCACCTTCACATATGGAATGCTCCTGTGTCTGAGCCGTCGCTCTTCTCTATCAATGATCTGTTCTGGCTCTATCGCATATGTGAAGTTGTCTTGTAACTCAACTTCTTCATATTCAACAATATGAGATGGATCCGGTTGATACTTCTTCAGTTGGGAAACATGAAACACATCGTGGAGTCTGCTCAAGTTTGGGGGTAGGGCTACTCGATAGGCAACAGGCCCAATCCTATCAAGGATTTCAAAAGGACCTATGTACCTAGGGCTTAGCTTCTTTCTCTTGATCGCTTGCCCAACGCCCATAACTGGTGATACTCTCAGAAAAATATGATCTCCAACCTCAAACTCTAGAGGCCGTCTTCTCTTGTCAGCGTAGCTTTTCTGTCGACTCTGCGCTGCAAGCAACCTCTTACGAATAATCCGAATCTGTGCAGAGGTTTGATCAACCAAATCTGGCCCATAAAGCTTTCTTTCGGATAACTCATTCCAGCATATTGGTGATTGACACCGTCTTCCATACAATGCTTCATACGGAGCCATTTGGATGCTCGCATGATAGCTATTGTTGTAGGCGAACTCAGCAAGTGGAAGGAAATGATCCCAACTTCCTTTAAAGTCGAGAACACATGCCCGCAACATGTCTTCCAACGTCTGGATTGTTCTCTCATATTGTCCATCCGTTTGAGGATGATAAGCCGTACTGAATCTCAGTTGAGTACCTAAAGCTTTATGCAATGCTTTCCAGAATCTTGAAGTAAATCGTGGATCTCGGTCGGAAATGATGTTCTTTGGTATACCATGGAGTTTCACAATCTCTCGGATATAAATCTCCGCTAGTTTATCAGGAGAATAACCAGCATTGATTGGTATGAAGTGCACCGACTTCGTTAACCGATCCATAATTACCCAGATCGCGTCATAGTTTCTGATCCTGGGCAATCCCACAACCAAATCCATGGTTACGCTTTCCCATTTCCATTCCGGAATCTCAGGACTCTGAAGTAACCCAGGCGGTCTCTGGTGCTCGATCTTTACCTTCTGGCAAGTGAGACACCTTGCAACATATTTGGTTACATCACTCTTCAATCCCGGCCACCAATACACAGATTTCAGGTTATGATACATCTTGGTCATACCAGGATGAAGAGTGTACCGGCTTTTGTGTGCCTCATCTAGAATCTTCTGTCTCAACTCCACCTGAAGTGGAACACAGATTCTCTTCTGATAGCAAACTAATCCACGAGGCGATAGGTCATATCCTGGAACTTCTCCCCGCTCAATTCGAGTCAGATTGCGCTGTATCCAGTCATCTTGCCTCTGAGCTTCTTCAATCTCAGTTCTCAGATCACTTTCCTCTTGAGAAACAGTGTAATTGGCACAAATGATCTGGTTTGTCAAATTCAAATCACGAAAGTCTTCAATCAGTTTCTTCTCTTGTATCATCATAGCGGCAACGAGAACGGTCTTTCGACTCAGAGCATCAGCGACTACATTTGCCTTACCCGGATGATATTTTATTTCCAGGTCGTAGTCCTTAAGCAATTCCATCCAGCGGCGCTGTCTCATATTCAGTTCTTTTTGATCATACAAGTATTTGAGACTCTTGTGGTCGCAGTACAGTTCCACAGTCACACCATACAGGTAATGACGCCAAATCTTCAAAGCAAACACAATGGCCGCAAGCTCCAGATCATGAGTGGGATAGTTCAATTCATGAGGTCTGAGCTGTCGAGAGGCGTAGGCCACCACACGTCCCTGCTGCATAAGGACACACCCTAATCCCTGCCCACTGGCATCAGAATACACAACATATGTCAAACTGGGATCGGGCAAAATCAACACAGGTGCCGTAGTCAACCTCTCCTTCAGCTCCACAAAACAGTTTTCACATTTCTCATCCCACACAAACGGCTGATCCTTTCTCGTGAGCTTGGTCATCGGCAACGCAATACGAGAGAAATTTTGGATAAATCTCCGATAATAACCAGCAAGACCCAGAAAACTGCGTATTTCCGCCACAGATTCTGGCCTCTTCCAGTCCAGTACTGCTTCCACTTTACTAGGATCCACAGAGACCCCTTCTTGCGAGATAACATGGCCTAAGAATTTCACTTCTGATAGCCAAAACTCGCACTTGCTCAATTTAGCATATAATTGTTTCTCACGCAATATATTCAATACAACTCCCAAATGATGCTCATGGTCTTCCATACTCTTGGAGTATATCAGAATGTCATCGATAAACACAACAACAAACTGATCCAGGTATTGTCGAAAGATACGGTTCATGTAATCCATGAATACCGCAGGCGCATTGGTTAGCCCAAATGGCATCACCAAGAACTCATAATGACCGTACCGGGTCCGAAAAGCAGTCTTCGGAACATCCTCTGCTTTCACTCGCAGCTGATGATACCCTGACCTTAGATCAATCTTTGAAAACACACACGAACCAGAGAGTTGATCTAATAGGTCATCGATTCGGGGAAGAGGGTACTTGTTCTTAATAGTAACCTTATTCAATTCTCTGTAATCAATACACAATCGAAGACTCCCATCTTTCTTCTTTACAAACAACACTGGAGCTCCCCAAGGTGACACACTGGGTCTAATGAACCCTTTCTCAAGCAAGTCTTCTATTTGTTTCTTTAACTCCGCCATTTCGTTTGGGGCCATGCGGTATGGGGCCTTAGATATAGAACCAGCTCCAGGAATAATGTCAATTGGAAATTGAACTTCCCTCTCAGGAGGCAATCCATTTAGATCATCCGGAAATACCTCAGGGAATTCATTTACCACGGGTATATCACTCAAAGTTTCACCAGTTTCCCTTTGCACAGAGAAAAACACTACATACCCCTGGCAACCCTTTTTAAGATACTTTTCAGCTTTAGCCGTAGAAAGAAAATTCATACCGGCATTCACAGCTTCAACCCTCTGAGAAACAGGATATACTATCCTCTTGTTTCCACAATCAAGCAAAACATTATTTGCCGTTAACCAATCAAAACCCAAAATGACTTCCAATTGGTAAAGCGGCAAACATATCAAATCTACAACAGATTGGTGCCCTTCCACAGTTACGACACAATTCAAGTAAGCTTCTGTGGTTAAAGCCTTAACACCCATCGGGGTTGACACTACCAAATCAAATGGTAATTTATGTACATGCAATCCCAGGCGCTTCACGCAATCATAAGCAATGAAGGAGTGACTTGCGCCTGAGTCGAACAATGCTTGCAACAGATGGCCATTAATAGAGATTTTACCTTGTATCAACTCAGGAGATTTACGAGCTTCCTCGTGGGTCATAGCGAACACTCGGCCCTGTGTCCTATGTTTTTGCTCGACTCGTGGTCGTTGACAATCTCGGGAAAAATGTCCTGGCTACTTACAGTTAAAACAAACCAATTCTCCCTGGCAATTTTGGCCATAATGCGTTTTGTTGCAGCGAGGGCATTTCCACTCAGTCACAGCCCTCTGAGGCTCACGGTCTCTGGGCTGATAGGGCTTCTTATCACCGCCCTTGTATGAAGAGGATCCTTGGCCTTTCCGCTTCTGGGAAGCATTACCCTTACTGGGTTTACTACGATGGCCAGTAGCTCTGGTAGGATTCAACTCCCTCAGATTATTCTCCGTAATTCGACATTGCTCCACAGCCTTGTTGAACTTAGTGAATTGGTTTGTAACCAATCGCTTTCTCAATTCTCGCCTCAGACCGCGGATGAGCATATCAGAACTCCATTCTTCATCATCTTTAAATCGGAGGTAAGAGGAGTACCGAGCCAACCGGACAAAACGGGACAAATAGTCGTCAAAGCTCTCTGTATCCCCTTGTTTGATGTTGAGAAATTCTGTCTCCTTCTCGAGCCGCACTGATTTGGGAAAGTATTTCTCGTTGAACTCTTGTTGAAACAGTTCCCAAGTCAATGGTGTTTCATTGGTCTTTAATGTCAGGGCGATATTCCGCCACCAACGATCCGCGTCCCCCTCGAGTTTATACACTGCCAACCGTGGCTTCACCTCCTCTGGGCAACACAGAACCTCAAATATCTTCTCCAGTCTGTACAACCAATCTTCGGCTGCATGAGGGTCAAACCTTCCTCTGAACGCCAGAGGCATATGCTTGCAGAATCGGGTGACCCAATACTGAAGGTCTTTTTCCTCCCTGGGTGGCATCCCATATGATTCCTGATTCAAGGTGGCACGAGGTGGGGATTCCAGAGGTCGTGCTGATCCTTCTGCAGTGTCCTCATGTCGAGTCTCTCCTTGAGTCTCCTCTGGAGTGGATTGAACCGGACCTTCCTGGTTCTTCGCCTTCTCTGCTCTGAGCTCTTCTCTCAACTCAGTTATCATATCTCTTTGATCCCAGATTAGACCCATCAACTCTTGCATTGCATCCGGTGGGATTTCATTAACAACCTCCACCTCAGGGTTTACACGCGGAATATTGGGGCGTCCTCTAGTTTTCTTCATTCTATAAACAACTTGCCCCATTAATTTAGCAGAGATAGTATGCACATATAGTCACAAAACTTATATATATATCCATGTCAATAAAACATACATGTGCATACACAACAATCATTCACAGATATCCCTACTACTATCTAAGGGATCTATCCTAGCTACCTCTACCCTTGCCAGGAACTACAGCTCTGATACCAAAATGTAACCCCTACCTTAAATAGCATAATTATAATTCGATATTACGTAATTAAATTGGTTTAGAGACCGTCGAATAGTTCAAAACTCATTTAGAACTCCCTGTGAAGTAGGGACTTTATAAAATTTTCAAAACTTCTTTCCTATTCCGGTCTCAAGTTCAATTATCGAATATAATCACCTGTGCAGTTAATTCACATTCATTCATATCAGAATATCTAATAGCAATCCCGGCAACCCCCGGGTTCCATTCATACACAAAAAGGGTTTACAACTTCCATATAGGGGATTACACAACTACGTTCAACTATTCCTTACAACCAACATAATATACAGACACCCTGTCCAACAAGTTTAACCAACATAACCAAAATAAATGTCCCTACAGGATTCTAACCGCTCCGGGTCGTACGCTTCTCCTTAGAGCCACTCGCCCTGTCTGAAAGGTTAGTTAAAGGAAAGAATGAGATTCAAGAGAATCCCAGTAGTAACAAAACATTTATACCACACATAAGCACACAGCATGTAAGCAAATCATCATACAGCAGCAGCACCACAAATCACACTCCACCCTCATCCCCTTTCTCCGCCGGGAAGGCACACCGCCTAACCCGAACCGTTGTTAGCTACTCAGGGACTATTGGCATGGCAGTGCATACATATAGCCTTATAGCCCATACAGCTATTCGGCTTTCACAAATGGCCCGTCGGCCTCCACAAATAGCCTTTCGGCTCACATAATCACATATATCACACCTCATCCTCATCCCCTTTCTCCGCCGGGAAGGCACACCACCCTAACCCGAACCGTTGTTAGCTACTCAGGGACTATTGGAATGACAGTGCTAACACAAATCCACAGATGTCGCAGCATACGAATTCATTACAAATCAACGATATAACACACATACAATGCATCATATATGGTACAAAAGAAAAGTCACTACCTCGTTCCTTTCTGACGTTCGCTGGCGTAGTTGGCTCACGAGGGCGGCAAATATCGAATCCTACAATTCCAAATGCACTATTTAGACACTTCCATAGTGTTACTTAGGGTTATATGAGTCTATAATGAAAATTTACAAAAGTACCCCCGGGGACCCGGCCTGGGCCCGCCATACCCGGACCGGCTGTACTTTTCTTGAAATTTTGACATGGGCTATCCTGACATATTTTCGCCCAAGGAATCCATTTCCGGACTCGGAATTATCAAATTCAATGTTAAATTACGAAATTGCCCTTGGCAGCCCAACTTTTAGGGTTTTAGGGGTGTTTCCGTAATTATGCTTTCTCGGCCTTTTTTGAAAAAGTGCCCAACTGTAACCCCACCTAATTTTCGCCCCTGAACTCAATGGAACCATCAAATCATTGAAAATCCAACTCTAAGACCCATTTCTAGGGCTGGCCGAAATTTATGAGTTCTCCAGGGAAAATCGGGGTTTTACGATTTCGGCTCCGTAAACGCGTCCCTTTCTACTCCTAACCACTTTATTAACCATTACATTAGGTTACAACTAACATTAAGACCCAATTTGGGCAGCATAACCCCTAGGCCACATCATTTCCAAACTTTAAAACCAATGGCAATCCGGCGAAATTTCACCGATTAAATTGCCCACAGCAGCCAGAATAAGCAATATATGAAAGTTTGGAAGTTACCTCAAGCTCCCACAAGATTTTCCCAAATATTGCTGAAAACCCTAAGTGCTCAACAACAGATTTTGAGCTTCCAAACCTTAAAGAACAAAGAGGAGTAGCTTAGGATCGGAGTTACACGCGTTAGAAGCTAAATCGTCGGAGAAATCGACTTACCTTGTGATTTTTCTTCTCCTTTCTCTCTCTACAAACCTCAACGTTCTCACTCCTCATTCAGCTGCTGTGTGCGACAGAAATGAGCTGAGGAAGATGATAACATATGTAATTCCATGCTGACATCATCTTTTAATGAGATGATGTCATAATTCCCATTTTCGGATTTTCTGGCAGATTTTCTGCCCGAACTTTGAAAAATCATAACTAATTCTAGCAAAATTGAAATGAGGTGATTCCAAAGCCAAATGAAAGGTATTTAAGTCCTCTCTATAGGAAAAATATGGACCATTACTAAAAATCACCACACAATTCCAGAATTACATAAAACGCATCACTGCCCCAAAACAGAGTTCAGTTTCCATCCCAAACTTTGGACAGTTATATCTCCTAGTTCACAAAACAAAAAGGAACAAATTATATGTCCATTTTGAAGCTTGAGATGTGAACTATAAGACTGGAAAATTTCAGAATTTTTAGATACCATTTGGTCATTAAAAACGTTCACACAACCGGACTGCCCAGAATAGAATTTCACTGGACAGAATTTTAGATTTTGCATCTTCGCTTCCATTGGTTCCATTTTCATACCAAACATCATTCCCACATAAATTTTCACAAGGAAGCCATTGGAATCATTAAAATATCCAAATTCCCATCACACATTCTCCAAAAGTGTTTATTCAACAATAATTATATCCACTTTTAAAGTCATTAGCCCTTAATCACTTTTTGGGATATTACACTAACTATCCTCTACTCATCTCCTTCCTAACCTGAACCTAAACCTTTGAGAGTCACCATCCTCTACTCTCTCCGCCAGTTGTCCTTTCTCAACTGATCACGAGTTGAACTCTCTCTTCATTAGTGGGGAAGTAGCTGCAGATCTCCAGCTCTAATAAGTCCACTCTTCTCTTCTTGCAATTTGTTATTTCTTCTCTTGTAGTTTGATTTGCTGCATTGTCTATTTCTTGTTTTGATTTGCTACTTTGCCTATTTATTCTTTCAATTTTTTTCTCCTTTATTTGCTGCTCTATTACTGGATTTCTCTTTCCATACTTGTAAAAGATGTCTGATTTAAGATGTAGTTAGCTGGATTACCTGTCATTAGGTTTGCAAAATATGTTTAATCTGTCTTCATAGTGCTAGTGGTTATTGATTCACTACAAATTTCAAACCACATAAAAAAAGAACACACATTTGTAAGCCATGTGTAATGCCCCAAATTTCGATTAAGGGCTAATGACAATTATTGAGAATGTTGTTGTGAATTTAAGTTACTATGCCATAATCAGTGAAAAAATTGAAAGAATGAGAACTATTAGGCAATTAGTTAGTGATTAATGAAGAAATTAATTACTAACTAAGAAAAAATGAGAATGGTTAATGGAGTAGTTAGTGTAACCATGTGGTTACTTATTTGGTGGGAAATAAGGATATTTGGATACATGTGCAAGTAAATATGATGATAGTTGTAGACAGAAGTCAAAGCCCATCATAGTTTATTATTTTTCTTCTCTTCCCTCACTTGAATTCGGCTAAAGCAAGCATGGCCTTGGGAGTGTCATTATTTCTCCTTCTTCTTCACACTTTCATCACTCTCATCTCTCTCTCCCATTCAGCTGCCATTGGAGACCAAAGAAAAGGAGGAAAACTTAGGTTAAGGTAAGCATTTTTGACCCTCAAGATGACTTCCTATGCAAAAACTCTCTTCTTCAATCTTGTTTCTTGTATTGAGGGCTTCGATTTTATGGTTTTAGATCTTCTATTTAAGGTGTTTTGAGCACTCAAGGAAATCTAAAGTTTGGAGAAGCAAGGAACTCCTTTGAGAAAGTTGTAGAGGTGAGTGAGATAAACACTTTGATATAAGTTTTGTGGCCATTTGGTTAAGTCTTGGAATTGTTGAATATTGCCTTGTTTTTGAAAATTAGGTCATTGTGTGTTTGGTATCTTGTGATCATGGAATTGGTGTCTTGTGATGTATCTTGGATAGATAGAATTTGATTGAAGCTTAAATGTCAAGTTTGACAATTTTGGGATTTTTTGTTGAATATATGCCAAAAAAAGAACATATAGATGGAGTTGGAATTTGGTTGTTTTGATATTTCCATTGGTTTCCTTGTGGAAAATTATGTGGGAGTAGTGTTGGATGTGAATTTTGAACCAATGGAAACTTAGGTTTAACAGTTGCAAGTTTTGGTTAGTGAGAACCCTGTGCAGGCAGTAAGTTTGCATGGATGTTTGGAATGGGTAAATGGTGATGAAAAATTATGAAACCTTCCAGTCTTAAAGTTCACATTCAAAGCTTCAAAATGGACATATAATTCATGTCATTTCAATTTTTGAGCTAGGAGTTATAATTTTTCAAAATTTGGGGTTGAAACTGGAAGCAATTATGGAACAACAAGGAGAATTGTTGAATTCTATATTTTTGTGGTTATAGAAGTCAATTATTCATATTTTTCCTGTAAATAAGACTTAAAAATATTTAATTAGGACTTGGGATCACCTCATTTTGATTTTTCTAGAATTAGTTATGATTTTTGGAAGCTAAAACACAAAAGTATAATTTTTCCAATTTTTGCCTAAACTTTCGGCCCGCACTTTTATGAGGGGTAGGATCTGGATTTTTATAAAATAGATAGTTCCATTGGATTCAGTGGGCAAAAATAGGTGGGGTTACAGTTGTTCACTTTTTTAGAAAAGGCAGAAAAAACATAATTAAGAAACGCCCCTAAAATCCCTAAACTGGGGCTATCAAGGGTATTTTCGTAATTGGTCACTGAATTTGGTGATTTTGAGTCCAGAAATGGATTCATTGGGCAAAAATATGTCAGACTAGCCCTAGTTAAAATTTTGGGAAAATGTGACATCGGGCCGGGTACGGCGAGGCTAGGGTAGGGTCCCGAGGGCATTTTGGTAAATTTTCACCATAGACTAATATAACCACAAAAAATACTATGGAAGAGTCTAAAATGATACTTGGATAGGTTGTGACCTATTTCTTATACATTTAATATTTTAGGAACGAGTCGAAAGCCGGAAGTGGCACGTTTTATGAGGCACACTAAAAAAGGTGGTCTTTGAGATAGTACTTCCCAACCCTTTAGGCAGTTGTTTGGGCTTCTAGTAACCACCTAAAAGACTTTAATGATAACCAAATTTAAGTTTTTTTGAAGTCATTTGAGTATTGGAATAAGTGATAACCTGTCGTCCTTAATTATGATTATAGGATTTGATATTTGCCTGGAACGTAGAAGGCCTACTCTTGAACAAGAACGAAAAGAAAAAGGTAGTGACACTTTCTCCTATATCATGTTTAATGCATTGCTTGTGTGTATTTATCATTGAATGATACTGTTATTGTAACCCCCTTGACGATTAAGGCCAATATTTATGTTCATAAACACGTAATTAATGTGGAATTAGAGACCGTAAATGATTTGGGACTTATTACTGTTAGATCTCATGTTTTGATGATAACAAAGAATATTATAAAAAAATATTTGATTAATAAATAAGTTTGAACAAAGTGATAACAGGGAAAAGCATCACTTAAAGTAAGCATTGGAGTAATGAAGAAAGGCCAAGAGAAAAAGCTGAGAAACTTGATTAGAAGCAAGTTTTCTAAGGCATTACTCGAGTATGTACTCGAGTAAAGGGACAGAAACTTGAAGTAATCAGAGACACCTTCGAGTAACCTGCCAACGTTACTCGAGTAAGTACTCGA
Source organism: Inga oerstediana (assembly GCA_963210345.1). Lineage (NCBI taxonomy): Eukaryota > Viridiplantae > Streptophyta > Magnoliopsida > Fabales > Fabaceae > Inga > Inga oerstediana. The sequence continues at coordinate 37,211,558 of OY723401.1, read as the reverse complement.
GTAATAATGTAAATGTTTTCAAGGTGCTCTCGGCCTGCCAATGTTACTCGAGTAACCAGGTAATTCGCTTTGAGTTGTTCTCGGCCTGCCAACATTACTCGAGTAGCTACTCGAGTAACCATGTAAAAAACTTCCAGCTGCTCTCGGCCTGCCAATGATACTCGAGTATGTACTCGAGTCCCTTGTTTCAAGAAATATGTTGCTCTCAGCATTTTCAACCCTACCAACGTTACTCGAGGAGCTACTCGAGTAACTCACTGTGGTAAGTAAAAACCTGAAGGTAATACTCGAATAACTTGATCTGGTTTTATCTCATTTCACTGAAGGTGTTACTCAAGTATGTAGGTATTGGATGTCTTATTTAAAAGTGGATTACTCGAGTAAATACTCGAGTATCCAGAGTTATTTTTGAAGAAAAACCTCAAGTCATTACCCGAGTAAGCTATGCAGAAAATTTATGTTTACTTGAGTATGTACTCGAGTAACAAGGTAATCAAACTTGAAAATGCTCTCGGCCTTGAAATCCTGCCAACATTACTGGAGTAAAGCATCGAGTAACCTAAAGTTTATTTGAAGGTTTACTCGAGTTGGTATCCGAGTAACCTATCAAATAAAGAGTGCAATACTCAAGTAGGTACCCGAGTAAACATGCATTTCCAAAGGTTTGATATTTTGTTTATTCCATGCACTACCCGAGTAATCTTATATTTGTTTGTTGACTTGCAGTTCATCAAAGTTTTCCCGATGATACTCGAGTAAGTACTCGAGTAAACTTTAATGAATACTCGAGTAGCTACTCGAGTATGCAAGTCCAGAAATTTAGAAATCATTCCAACGTTCATTGATTTGTTTCCTATATGATTAACCTTTCATTGTATTAGTATTCTTAGCATATTTACAGATAAACAATGAAGAGATCTTATCAAACAAAGAAAGTCAAATGCAACGTTCAAATATTACCTACCGCCAACAGATATTTTTCAAATACTGGAAAAGTCAACAGTGGCTGTGCACTCTCCAACGGACGAATAGAAAATGTTTCAACGGTCATCACCAACATATCTATATATATGGGAACATCCAAACAGAGGAACAACAACAAGAACACACACGAACGTATAATCAAGTTCATTACTCTGTTTTATTCATTTTAGTGATTCTATACTTCAGTGATTCTTATTCACTCTGAGAGAGAGATATTTCATTCAAACTCAATACTTGTTATTGAGATAACTTAAGGTTGTGGAACCTTGAGTTGGGATTGGATTACAACTTGTAAGGGGGAGCGAGTGTCCAGGTGAAGGAACTTGCTTGTACTGAGGTGCCAAGAACCCACTAAATCTTGGAAGTTATAGTGAAACTCTCAGAGAAGTTCTGAGGACTGGACGTAGGTCAAAGTGGTTGTGGCCGAACCAGTATAACTCCCGGTGTACACTTCGGTGATATTTCTCCTTACTCTTTACTATTTTAATTTCACCGTCAAGTTTTATATTTGCAACGAAATATTAGTATCACCCAATTCACCCCCCCTCTTGGGTGAAACGCTTGCTCTAACAAATACCACAAGTTTTGCCCAAAACACGCTTTTATAAAACATTTTCTAAAACCTGTTAACAATGGTCTCTTATTCACATTTCAATACACAAATGGCACGAACAATTTGATTCCATTTATAAATATCAGAGTGCAAAGTAAATTCTCGACTCATTCGGGTTCCATTCATTTAATAAGGGTTTACACAAAGGCATAAAGCCCATAATTCATACCTTTTTATTTGGGGATTACACAAAACTACATCATAAATCCCAAAATATACATATACTTCCCACAAAATATCCAAATGATGTACAATAATAACCAATAGCCAAAAAAAAGGAACTCCTAACACAGAGCTCTACCCACTCTTCGTCACCTGTTTGCTTTTTGATCCTTCAGCCCTGACTAAAATGTTTAATTTTGGAAGAGTAAGATTCTAAAGAATCCCTGTAGTGTCAAATCAATCATATAATGTACAATAATAAAGCATGAAATCAAATCATTATCTATACAAGCAATTACAATGGCAGTTCAACGGAAATGGTTAGTGTGACACATGTCATACCTAACGACTGCTCACACTGAATTGCTCACGTTGTATTGCATCACAACAATCCACACAATATAATTCACCACAGCTGGGATCCATATAAAGCATTTCATAACACAAGCCATACAGGCAAGATACACACAGCCCACGGCTGGTTTCACAAATGCCACCCCACGGGTCGGATTCACAAAGATTTATGTCGATTACGACGGCAGTTCAACGACCGACCTAGAGATGACCAGCGTCAATCCCTACATGGCTCACGCTGAAGTGCTCACGCCGTAATGTACCATGGCACACATTTCACAAATTCAATGATAAGTTATGCATACCAAAACATCATACATAATATGAGAGAAGAGTCACTACCTTGATCATTTCGTGCGTGTCCTAGCGCCGGTCTCTCCTGAGTAGGGCAAATGTCAAATCCTATATTTATAATTAGGGATGAAGAGTCAATCCTCTATTCCAATTCTCAATGACTTCTTAACACTTAGTTTGGTAATCATTATTGCTCTTTTAGAGTCATTAAATACCCCTAACAAAACTCCTAAAGGGTTGGAAGAACTATCCTAAAGATCCCCTTTTGCAAGCACAAAAACTGATTTTTCATTGCTGCACCTCGAGTGAAAATGGTCTCACTCGAGCATTAGTACGGACACTCGAGCACAAAAGACCTCACTCGAGCATTGTACGGACAACACCTCAAGTGCTAAAAAGTGAGGACAGGAAGTGCTTGCCCGAGAGCACAAAACTTTCACATAAAGATGATCACTCGAGGGAAGAAGACCTCACTCGAGTGAGAACTCAACACTCGCAAGTGTTAAAGTGCACTCTTGAATTTTGGACGCGAGTGACAACCCGAGATGATAGATCAGCTGAAAAATACCCCAGCGCTTAAGTGAGAGGAGGCTCACTCGAGTGAGAACCCTCAACACTTGCAAGTGAGGTAACACTCTTACCTCTCACCCGGAAGTGCAACATGAAAACTGAAGGCCAAAAGATGAATTACACACAGCATTCGAGCATGATCTTCCCTCACTCGAGTGATGTTCTTCCCTCACACGAGTGAGCTCACTCTCACTCGAATGATGTTATTAGAAACCAGAAAATGTAGGAAAACTGACCAAACTTCCTAACACTTGCCCAAATGATCCCAATGGACCCAAAACTTCTACTAAAGCTACTCCCACACAAAAGCACCCAAGGAATCCAATGGAATCATCAGAATTACCAAAATCCTACTCCATTATCATGCTTTGGTTTGAATCAACATTAAACACCAAAATCCCAAAACAACTAATTTTAACATTTCAATCACCAATCAATCTATCTATCCTAAACTCATTCCAAGATACCATTCTCATGCCAAAAGCACACCAAATGAACAGTGGCACTCATTTTCGGATTCAAGCCAAAATTTCCAGAAATCACAAACTACTTCAAATGACATGAAACATAGATGGAAAGATTAGTTTCACTTACTTCTTTCACTTTTCCAAAGACACTCTTTGATTCTTCAACAATCAGATTTTCGTGTGGGCTCAAACCAATACTAATAGCCAAACTAAAAACATGAAAATGAAGCTCATCACTCAAGGATCAACATTTATGAATAGTGTTTGAGCAATGGAGGGCATCTACTTACCCAAATCACAAGCTCTTCTTTCCCTTTCTTGCCCAACTTGGCCGCCGGAATTGCAGAAGAGAAGAGAGAGAATGAGAGAGAGAGAAGAGAGATGGAGTGTGGAAGAGAATGAGAATGATGATCTCTTGCCCCCATACTCCCAACAGCATACACCAAGGAGGAGAGAGGGAAGGAAATAATTTTTTAAATTCCAACTTTGACTTTTCTCCCTTCACACACACCAAATCTTGCCACATGTCTTACTCCCATTAGCTTTCACACAATAAGTCACCAATTAACTTATCTAATCCCTCCATTAGCCATTTAATCACATTTCTCATTTTTCCTCTTAGTTAGTAATTAATTTCCCCATTAATTACCAATTATGGCCAATATTTCCATTCTTCCAATTTTTTCAATAATTACGACATATTAATTAATATTGCCATAAAACACATAATAATTCCAATTAAATTCATAATTATCCACAATAATCATGATTAACCCTTAATCAAAATTGGGATGTTACAGTTATTGATTAGGTTTGTGGTATGGTAGCCCAACCTTGAATCCTTGTGAGTTGTGACTTGCAGCCACAAGGGGGGATCAACTCATGGTGGAGGACCATACCTGCGGGGTGGTGGGATTACGGGGCATAACAATAAACCTTAAATATTGCTATTTGGGATTGTAGTGGTTAGCCCAACCTTGAATGAATGATTGAGTCGTGGCGAGTAGCCCGACTTTGAATGCTGATATTGCTGAATTGTGATATATACTTACATGCTATGTTTAATTATGCATCATATACGTGAAATGTTACTACTGGGATTCTTTTGAATCTCACTCTTTCCAATTAACCATTTTAGCTGGGGCAAGCGGGTCAAGGGACAAGCAAGTGAACAAGGGCGATTAGGATTGCCAGCAGTAGTCTTAGCTTTTGGTTTTTGGTTATCATTTTAGACAATTGTATAAACATGTTGACCATAGAATTGTAGTTGTTGTGTAATCCCCGGTATGGGAAACTGAGATGGGCAAATATGCCCTATAAAACCCTTTGGTTATCGAATATATCCCAAGTGAATGTCGGGAAATTTGCTAGCACTCTGATATTGTGTATATGACAGACCGAACAGGCCAAATTTTTTTATTTAAAAATGAATGGAGATCATATTATATGAGTTTTGTAAAAAGTTAAAATTAACCTTGATCTCTTATTCAATTATAAAATATGTTTAAACACTAATTATGGCCTATTTAAGTACAGGGGTTATTCCATGAATAATCTGTATTGCAACTCAAACAATTATACAACCTACTAATGGGATTTTCAATTGAAATCCAGCACTATTGAACACAATCAATTACCAATATATCAATATATAATATAAAAACTAGAATAAGCCAAAATTTTGTAAGCCATGAAAAGTGCTTCTTGAAAGAGTACATAGGAATATATGAATGTACATCTGCCTTGAAATCCACTAGAAATAACCTCTTGGCCGTTCTATCAACAACCTTGTAAGGTAAAAGCTTTAAGACCAATTTAAAGTAATTCAACTTGCTTTCAGTAGAACTTTAGGTCTAAGGAACATTTTAGAATATGAAACACTCTAGAAGCTAGAAATACTCAATATATACTTGTACTGATTAAAGTACTTTAACTATGAGGTCCTTGACATGTGCCAATGTGAAACAAATTAAATCCACATTTGTCAAATAGAAAGCACCATTAAGCTCATTCATTAAAAAAAAAGGGTTGCAGGGTGCTTACTGCCCATTTGATAGCCTTCACTTAAACTTTCAAGAATTCAATTTATTTGAATCTGAATTTAAATAAAGAATTTGAATTCATTTATTTGATAGCCCATTATGTGACTGCCCCTATTTGGTAGTTTATTTGACATTTACTACTTTCCTTAATCTGAATTCTTTTATGTAGGACCATTCAAATTGGATTTATTTATTTCTCTTGTTGATTTTATGTTGCTCTTTTCACTTAAACTAACACTACATTACCTTTTATGTTTCAATTCCAGTTAACATCATCTCTATTTGAGAGTGAAACAATGTCATCTAGTTTAGTTCTTCCTAATACTACTAAGGTCTATTAACAAGCACTAAAATATTAAAGTCAACAAAATAGTCAACAAACCAATGAGAAAAATGATGGTGATGATGATATCATTAAGAAGAATAGGCAAAAAACCTTAGCTATTTAGGATGATTTTAATCAAGTTGAAACTAATGATGGGCTCAAAACTAAATGCAAGTATTGCAAAAGTTTATTTTCATACGCAGGGAAAGAAGCTAGCACTTCCTATATATGGAGACATACCAAATCTTGTGATTCAAGGAGGCTGCATGTTGCTGCAAAAACTAAGCAATTCAGCATTCCATTTCAACCTTCCAGTTTAAGCATTAATCCATTTCTAGCATCGGGTGTCAGATATTCTAATGAGAAGATGAGGGAAATAATTGCTACTACAATCATGATGTATGAGCATCCGTTTACCATTGTTAAGGATGAAATTTGGATGTGGGGCTTCTAATATGCTAATTCTGAATTTCATAAATGTTCTCACAAGACAACAAGAAGTGATTGTTTGGCCATTTATAAAGTAGAAAATAAACAATTGAAGCCCTTATTATGAGGTGTGAGCAAGATTAGTTTGACTACAGATATGTGAAAATTAAGTTATCAAGTGACTAAATACATGGTTATCATCGTGCATTTTATTGATGTGGGGTGGAATCTTCAAAAGAGGGTTTTGAGTTTTGTCGAAATTCCTACCCTAAGATGAGGAATTGATGTGGCTGATGCTATGTTCAAGTGTTAAAAGCCTGGGGAATTGAAAACAAAGTATTTTCTATGTTTGTTGATAATGCTTCTTATGACGATTCTTGTTTAAGGGCTCGTCGGGACACCTTATCACTAGTAGTTCATTACCTCTAGGTGGTAACTTGTTTCATGTTAGATGATGTGCGCATATATTAAACTTGTTGGTGTAAGATGGCCTTGGTAGAATTAATGACATTATAAATAATGTTCGTGAGAGTGTAAAATATATCAACTACAATGATTCAAGGGTTAAAGCATTTTGTGATATTGTTGAAGGAAAAGAAGCTCAATCTTGATTGTCCAACAAGGTGGAATTCTACATGTAGGATGTTATCTACCACTTTGAAGTTCAATGTTGTCTTTCTTGATTATAAGGAAAGAGAACTGCATTACAACTATGCACCATCAGAAGAGGATTGGAAGAAGGGTGAGAAGATTTGCAAACTTTTGGAAGTATTCAATCTAGCCACTCATGTCATATCAGGCAGTGAGTATCCTAATACAAATTTGTACCTTCTTGAAGTTTGGAGAGTAAAACAAGTAATTGACAATGCCTTAGAAGATGGTGATTTCTTTATAGTAGAAATGGCGGCCTCAATGAAAGATAAGTTTGACAAATATTAGGGGAATGTAATATGGTAATGACTCTTGCAAGTATTTTGGACCCCATATGCAAATTATATGTTATTAATTATTGCTTTCCTTTGATTTACAAGCCTGACTATGCTGCTTCTAAGAATATAGATAAAGCGGTGAAAGCTTTATACTCAATGTATGATGACTATGTTGTCATGTATAAGGGAGAGACAAGTAATTAAGGTGATAATTTTAGCAACAACTCTTCTCCCAATGTGCCTAGTTCTTCTATAATTACTGGATTTGATCAAATCATGAACATTGTTCATGAAAAGCAAGCAATTCCCCCTATGAAATCAAATTTAGAAGTTTATCTTGAGGAGGGCGTTTATATTCCTGAGGGCAGTTTTAGCTCCTTTAGGACCCTAGAATGGTGGAAAAATAATAGTCTGAAGTATAAGATTTTATCTTAGATGATTGCTGATATCTAGCTATTCCAATCTCAATCGTGGCATCAGAGTCCACATTCAGTGCTGGAGGTAGAGTTATTGATGAATATCATTCTAAATTGAATGCATAATCAATTGGAGCACTTATTTGTAGTGGGGATTGGCTTCACAACAAGTACAGTTTAAAGAAAAAATAAAAGGTATAAATTTTACACTGTTAAAATAATATCATTTCTTACACATATTATTTGTTAAATTGTGTTATGCTCTAATACTATACACTTGATTAATTTTTTTTTCAAGGTCTTCAAAGGAGAAGAGGAAATTATATTGAAGATTTGATGTGAAGGTGAGAAGATTTAACACTTTGTTACCTCCTGCGGTTATGGATTTGGAAAATGCTTTAACATTGGGGCAATTGATTGGGGATGTTATGATGGCAGAGGATCCAAGAAAGGACGGTTTGTTGGTAAGGAGTTTTTTGCGGGTTAGAGTCCTAGTAGATCTGAAGAAGCTATTGGTGTCTAGTATGTGGTCTCCTAGACAAGGTAAGGAGCCGATAAAAATTAAGGTACGATATGAAAGATTACAGAATTTTTGTTATGTATGCGGTAGAATTGGCCATGATCTGAGAGGATGTCCTAATAAAGAAAACCTTAATTCTAATCTGCGAGCTGAATATGGTAATTGGCTGAGTATTTAAGCGACTAGATGGAATGAGGAAATTATAAGGCCAATTAAGATAGAATGGGAGGAAGTATAGGGATGGAAGAAGGACATGAGCACTAAGTGTATAGCGGGTATAAGGAGGGAGGAGGGAGGTTTGAAGGATAGTAAACCAACGAAAATACAGAGTGGGAAGGAAGTATGGAGAGGGGAACCGAATAATCAATTGAAAACTAGCACTAATGATGAAAAAAGTAGGAAGAGCGATAAGGGTATAGAAATTGTGGATGGAAAGAATAACGGTAAGGATGGTATGGAGGGGAAGAAATGTGATTTGATGAACAGAGGTGAAGGGTGTAGTAGGAGGGATGAAAAAGAAAGAGTGAGTGAAAATTCTCTATAGTCAGGGGGTATGAATGTATCAAAAGCAATGGTAGTATATGGTAGTATATCTCCTGTGGATATGATGCTGACTGGGATGCAGAATTTTAGCTTAAAAAGGCAGGGAGAAGAGCTAGAGGATGTAAAGGTAGCTAAAAAGATGAAAATCTCTATAAATAGTGAAAGTGTTGAGACAGGGCTGATGAAGCAATATGTGGCAAAAAAAAGTGATAGGCATAGTGTTAGAATTCAGAAAAAAAATGAGGGTGGGTGGAACAAGAATTAGTTATATGAATGGGGATGTGAAGGGGGATAGGATGGAGGACATGGAAGGAGACTTCAACAAAGTGCCAAGTTCTATCTCACTGCTTCTTTGCAGATGATTCCCTATTTTTTATGAGGGCTACTAGGAAAAATTGTAGGTCATTGATAAGGATTTTGAAGTATATGGAAGGGCTTCTGGACAACAGGTTAATCTAGAGAAATTTGGAATTTATTTCTCTACAAATATTGATGAAACGAAGAGGAATACAGTATGTAGTTGGTTAGATATTAAGGAAACGGAGGATCCTGGCAAGTATTTAGGTTTGCTAATATTATGGGGCAGATCTAAAGCTGAATCCTTGGTTTTTATAAAGGAAAAAATGATGAAAAAAATATAGGGGTGGAAGCAGAGATTCCTAACTCAAGCTGGCAAGGAAGTCCTAATTAAGGCAGTAGCTAATGTAGTTCCAGCATATCCAATGGCATGTTTCAAATTCCCTATGAAAACATGCAAGGAATTTGATAGGATGCTATCTAAGTTTTGGTGGGGAAAAGGAGTAGAAGGGGATGGGATACATTAGAAAGCACGGGAAACTATGACAAAGCAAAAGAAGTTGGGGGGTATGGGGTTTAAAGAGTTTGCTGATTTCAACTTGGCTTTGCTTGCCAAGAGTACATGGAGGTTAAGTTAAAATCCTGATGTTTTTTGGGTGCAGTTATTGAAGGGTATCTATTACCCAAATTCTAAATTTTTTGAAAGCTAAGAAGGGAGGTAAACCCTCTTGGGTCTGGGCCAATATTTTAGATGGGAGGGATATGATTAAACCAGACTTAATTTGGAAAATTGGGAATAGTAGGAGAGTGAATGTTTGGAGGGATAAGTGGGTGGGAGAGTCTGAGCTGTCAAATAACAGCTTATTAAGTAGTGTAGCTCCTGATCTGGTAGTGGCAGATCTGAGTCAGAATAGGGTATAGAATGAGGAAAGGATTGAGAATCTATTTGATGGTGATATTGGAATAAAAATTAAGCAGATTCATATCTCTTGCATAGAAAGGAGTGATTCACTAGTATGAAAGGGGAGTTGGAATGGAAAATATTCGGTTAACAAGGGTTATGCTTTGTTAAAGGAACAGAGAAAGTATAAGACTAGTATGAGGCCAGGTACATCTTATAATATTCCAAATGGTTTGTGGGGTGAGATATAGAAGTTGAGAGTGCCACAAAATATTCAGCATTTTTTATGGAGAGCAGTGAATGGATGTATTGCCACAAGAGAGAGTTTATTTAGGAAGAAATGTTGCAATGATTCGATTTGTCATTTATGTGGTAGAGCGGAAGAGACTATTGAACATTGCCTTTTGTTGTGTGAATGGGTAAGAGCGATATGGTTTGGGTCTGATTTAAATTTGCTGATTGATCCTAAACATATCTCTAGATTTGATGAAAGGTTGTGGCAACTGACTGGGGGGAGTTGTAGATTGAATGATTTTCAAAAAGCTGTGGTGGCTTCAATATCACTACTAGAAAAATCACTTTTAAGACCAGTTAAAAAAGACATTTTAGACTAGTTTTGGATCCGGTCTTGATATAGCCAGTCTAAAAAGTTTAATACTTTTTAGACCGGTTATGGAACTGGTCTTAAAAAAACGTTTTAAGACCGGTTATTATATAACCGGTCTAAAAATAAATATTTTTAGACTGGTTATCAAAGGAACCGATCTAAAATATTAAAATTTTAGACCGATTTTATAAAAAATCGGTCTAAAAATTTGAAATATTAAGACCGGTTTTCTTCAAAACTATACTTTTTAGACCCGTTTTGTAGAAAACCGGTTTAAAAATTCATCTTTTTAGACCGGTTTTCTCCAAAACCAGTCTTAAATGTACTTTTCATATTGGTTTTGGAGAGAACCGGTTTTAAAAGTTGAATTTTTTTTAAAATTTTTCATTTAAAAGAT